>JBAKBP010002070.1:0-187826 GCA_037953745.1 Lithodes maja | reverse complement strand
CTTAACAGATGCATGTAATAACTGGTTTCGGTCCGAGCACGCAGAGTCGGCTGAGGAAATTAAGCAACTTTTCTATCTGGAACAGTTTTACAAATGTACTGGAACCGATCTAACGCTGAACATTAAGGAAAAATGTCCCAAGACAGTAGAGGAGGCTGCCAAGATGGCAGACCTCAGATTATCATTGATTCGTGGTTGCGGTGCCGCTCAGAGGGCTGAGTCAGGGCAGAAGGGGCGCTATACCCCACCCACCAGAGTTTTCGATAATAACAAATCCTATGACACACATAACCACACTAAAAGCATTGCACCTAATAACACCTACAAACACAAGCCTCTCCCGTTTACTAAAGGTCAGGCCCCTTCTTCGCCCGCACAAGGGAAGAAGCCCATTGGGGATGTGAAATGTTACAAATGTCAGAAGCTAGGCCATTATTCACGTGAGTGCCCTAGTAACACTCCCGCTAAGCCGGTGTCATTGGTTCACAGTATCGGTGTGTCTCTGAAGGCTGCAGCAACTGCCCGGGGTAGGTTGTCAGCAGCTGAGGCACACGCGGTAAAGAAGCGTACGGAAGGCTCGACACCTGTCCGGGACACTTTCTGTAGCCATCGGAGACACGGGTTTGTGAGCTGGGGGAGTGAACTACGGAGGGTTGACTTGCTGAGGGATACGGGGGCTTCGCAAACTTTGTTGAGGAACTTCACAGGGAAACCGATAAATGCGGCCAGAGTTGTTGTGGTGCAGGGTATAAATGCTACGAGGTCATACCCACTTGTGAGGTTGGAGTTGAGAGTGGGAGAGGTGTGCAGGGAGATGGATGTAGGGATCGTTGAGTGTTTGCCAGTTGAGGGCGTCGACCTTCTTCTCGGCAACGACTTTGCGGTGCCCACTTACGGGACTCCACCCTTAGTCGTTGCCGAGAGGGCGGCCGACGTGGATGGTGAGAATCGGGAATGGGTTGGGAGGTGCCAACAGGATGAGATGGCCTGTGTGGTAACCCGATCTCGCTCTGCGGCTCCTGCACAGCCTAGCACTCAACCTCGGGGACAGTGGAGGAAGGATCAGGAGAAGGTTGCTAAGGGCAGGAAAAGGGACATTGATTCTGCTGCACTTCTCGGTGATTCGGTACTTGGACCTATAATAAACACGGGAGTTGACTCTGGCCCAGAAATGGTGTGTAACAAGGCAGAGTTGGGTAAGACTTCGCGTGAGGCAAGAGCTGTAGCGAGAGCCACTAAGGCAGTAGAGCCTACTAGCCGGGGTAATGTCTTATTACAAAACCATCTTGATGCATTGACGCCCGGGGACATTAGTGAGCAGGAGCTGCAAGATGCTAGCCTAGCTCGTTATAGCAATGGTGCCATAGAGTTGGAGGAAGATGGGGATGCGAAGCCGGGAGATTTCTTTAGGCTCAACAGGATATTGTACCGCAGATTTCTAGACCCCAAATCGAAGTGGGAGGGCGGTGCGAGGGTAGTAGACCAGGTGGTTGTTCCAAATAAGTATAGAGAGTCCTTATTGTGTCTGGCGCATGATGTGCCGGTGGCGGGTCATTTGGGGGTAACAAAAACATTGGCGGCACTGGGCAGGTTTTTCTGGTGGCCTGGGGTCAAGGCTGATGTCTGTGCATGGGTGGCTGGGTGTGCCACCTGCCAGACAACGGGGAAGCCTAACCAGACAATCCCGAAGGCACCTTTGTTTCCCATACCTGTCACCGGGCCTCCGTTCAGCAAAGTTGTAGTAGATTTGGTTGGCCCTTTCCCGCCTACTAGTAGTGGCAATAAATTCCTGTTGACAATCATGGATGTGGCTACGAGATACCCGGACGCACACCCCATGAGTAACGGCTCGGCAAAGGCAGTTGTTAAAAACTTATTGTTCTGTTCCCGTTATGGATTTCCACGTGAGGTGCAGTCAGACCAGGGGAGCAATTTTACATCCAAATTGTTCAAGCAAACCCTTCAGTTGCACGGTATATGTTCTGTAGTGTCGTCAGCCTACCATCCCGAGAGTCAGGGAGTCTTGGAGCGGTGGCACTCGACCCTGAAGAGTATGCTACGCTGTTACTGTGCAGAACATGACACTGATTGGGAGTTGGGTCTGCCGTATGTTCTGTTCGCTGCACGTGAAGTCCCAGGAGAGAGCCTGGGGTTCAGTCCAAATCAACTAGTCTTTGGCCATAATGTGAGAGGACCTTTAAGTATGGTGAAAGAGATCTGGGAGGGCGAAGAGAAGCCGGGGTCTGTACTTAAATATGTCCTTGAGAGCCGGGAGAGACTTATAGGTTGCATGGCAGCGGCAGGTAATAACTTGGTTAATGCACAGGCGGTCATGAAGCACCAGTATGACGCCAAGGTGAAGCTTCGGGAGTTTTCGGTGGGTCAGGAGGTAATGTTGCTTTTACCTTTGCCTGGACACCCCCTTTTTGCCAAGTTCATTGGGCCGTATGTGGTGGCTAAGAAACTGTCCGACCTTGATTATCTCGTTGCAACACCTGACCGTAGGAAAAAACATCAGTTATGTCATGTTAACCTCATGAAAGAGTATGTGAGACGCCCCTCAGAGCCTCTCACTGTCCCTGTGCTGGCCTGCAGCGGCCAGGGTGGAGAAGGAGGTGGGGACAGTCATGCTGCTGAGGAGGATAGCTGGGACTGTGTCATTTCCGCGGAACAGTGGGCGGGGAATATTGAACAAGAGGCTAGGCAAGCTGTAAGTCACCTGCCTGAGCACCAGGGTGCTGCTGTCCAAGGCCTGTTCAGGTCATACCCCTCTGTTTTCGCCGAACACCCAGGTCTCACTACTCAGGTAACGCACGACGTGGACGTCGGTGATAATGTGCCCTTCAAGTCAGTGCCCTATCGTGTGCCCCCGGTAAAGTTGCCAGCTTTACGGGAGGAGTTAAAGTACATGGTTGAGAGAGGGATGATCACTGAAGGTTATGTGAAGTGGACATCACCCGTCACGTTGCAGCCAAAACCTGACGGCAAGGTGCGGTTCTGCATAGATTTTCGTAGGCTAAATGGCTTGACCACTACCAACCCTTACCCTTTGCCTCGAGTTGACGACAGCGTGGACAAGATAGGGAATGCAAAGTACCTTACTAAAATTGATCTTGTAAAAGGCTACTGGCAAGTACCCCTGTCGGACCGAGCTAAGCAAGTTTGTGGTTTTGTGGTAGATGGCAAGACCTACCAATGCAACGTAATGCCTTATGGGCTTAAGAACGCACCTGCCACGTTTCAGAACCTGATGAACGATATTTGTGACGAAATCCCTAACTGCACGGTCTACCTTGATGACGTGATAGTGTATGATGACGATTTTGAAAATCACCTAAGGCACTTAGAGACCCTGTTTGGGAAGTTGCACGATGCTGGGCTGGTGGTGAACCTGAGGAAGTGCGAGTTTGTAAAGGCTACTGTGCAGTATCTTGGCTTTGTGGTCGGGTTAGGCCGGGTGTGCCCCCCCCCTGAGCAAGATACAGGCTATCAATATGTTTCCCAGGCCCACCACTAAGCGCCAGGTCATGCGGTTCCTAGGTATGATAGGCTATTATAGGCGCTTCATCCAGGGATACTCTACTGTCTTAGCACCGTTAACTGATCTACTGTCGAAGTCAGTGAAGTTCTGTTGGGCTGCAGAATGTCAGAGGGCTTTCGACTTAGTCAAGCACCTGCTGTGTACACATCCGATTTTGAGGGCCCCAGACTTCTCCAGGAGTTTTCAGCTGGCGACTGATGCCAGCGGTGTGGGTGCCGGGGCAGTGTTACTGCAGACTGATTCCGAGGGCTTGGAACACCCAGTGAGCTTCTTTTCTCGCAAGTTTAATTCGGCACAAAGGAATTACTCGACTATAGAGAAGGAGCTTCTGGCTATCGTTTTGTCGCTCAAACATTTCGAAGTTTATGTTCCAGCCTACGGCCCGGTAGTGACGATTTATACGGACCATCATCCCTTGAAATTCCTAAATCAGTTTCACAATCGGAATATGCGGTTGACCAGGTGGTCCCTAATGCTCCAAGAGTATAATCTCAACATTCAGCATATTGCCGGGAGTGAGAACGTGATAGCAGATTGTCTATCAAGGGTTGATGATCCAAGATAGTCGTGCACGGTGTGTGGGTTGAGCAGGAGTAAAATTAGGCTATCATAACGCCGTCCAAAAAGATTATAAAACAATAAAATAAACGAGAAAACTCTTTCTTTTTTTTTAGTTTTGTAAGTCTTTATTGTTGTAGCATGATGCATGCGATATTGTGTTTTATGTATAATTCACACTTCAGTTGTTGTGCACCTTTTGCAATTAGTGGCAGCTAAGGGTAGCAGGTCGGTTGGTTGCCTGTCAGATTTTGATAATGCTTCTAAGGTCGATTATCTAAAATCTTGGGGGGGGGGGGGCTGTGACGCACCCAGTGCTTTGCAACGCAACCTGATTGTACTCCTTGGTACTCGACTGTACCGCCCGTGATCTGGCTACCGTCAGCCGCAATGTATATTGAGTGTGACAACTTATAACTATGTTCTTTGTATCTCTGCAAAGGTCTCGTCATGTGCTAACCAGTGGTGGGTTTTGTTTTAAGCCATGTCGAGACCTTCCATTTAATATGTAGTATCAATAGAGAAGTTGATAGATAAGACAATGGGAGTTCAGAGAGAGAGAGTGAGTTAGGCTTCAGAGCAAGAGGGTAGCAACGCGCTACGCTGCCGGCCGGGTGGGTTGCCAGACGTATGGACTGGTTGGCAGCCTTGCGCTTATAGCTAGGCGCGACAGGGTTGGTAGTTCATTGTTGCCTGCCTACGCTGCTTGGGCTGGGCCCATGTTGTCGTACAGCACATTGCCTGGAGGCTGGCTGCGTGTTCCATGACCAGGTTGCCTAGAACCTTTGAGATTCTAACATCCCTTGCCCTCTCTCCCAACTTCTCACGGTTGCACTCTTTCTCTCTGACGACATTACTCTCATTTCATTCTTCTCTCTATTTAAATGCATAACCTTCCCTTGAGGTCCTAAAGGAGTTTCAGCACTCACCTCTCGTATTACTCTTAGGACAAGCATATATTTACATGTATTAGATTTAAGGGGTTAATGTGAACAGCGATCTTCTTGATGAGGATAGTTGGTGAACGTTCTACATGTTCACGAGTTATATGCCCCGCTCATCATCCCATTTGTGACTAGACTGGTGCCATGTGTAAGAGCCCGACCATGCCCAGGAGTTGTCTGTAGAGGGACGAGGACTTAGCCTTGATTTGCATACCGAGCCAGGAGCGAGTGTAGCACCCGAGACTACAGCTCGCTCGTAGTGCCGGTATAGTAGAGTAACGTAATTTATCTGTCCTTGTGTTCTCTACAGTCTTTTCCTGGGTTCTCGCTTTCGGTGCTGGGACTCGTTGTTCCTGTGACTTGGCCTGCTAGCTAGAACACATGGGGATGATGAGTGGGATATATCTTTATTTTACTATGCATTGCAGCTCTCTTTAAGTATATGTCTATAACCCTTTACAATACACATTACTCACACACAAGACAACACTATTAATACTTTCATGTATCAATTAACTGCACTGTCGTTTTGCTGCTGTGTCCGGAGTTCTGTTGCGTAGGGCGCATACGGACTCGGAGGGGAGACAGAGTGAGAGAAGCGAAGTAGCCTATGCGGTAGTAGGCTACCGCCGCAGTACTGTTGCCTGCAACCTTTTAGTTATTCCAAGTATAGATTCATTATTATAATAAGTGACTACTATTTATGTTCCTCCCATGTGTATTATTAGGTATCTACTGGATCATGAACATCTTGTATGTGCATGTTAGTAGGGGACAGTTATTGTAGGGCACGCGCTTTCAAGTAGGCGTGTACATTTGTCATTTAGTATTTCACTGTCATACCTTTAGCCTGCTTCTATTCTACATTATTAGAGGCTTAATATTAACGTAGTTTCTTGAGTATTGCATTTCTTTAGTAATAACGTAACTTATAAATGTCTGAGGGAGTTTAGCCTCATAGCCTACCCCTGTTGTACACTTTCGCCGAGTTAAGGTACCTCGTTACCGTAGACGATAACTCTGTAGGGCGTTGGTGCTTTTGTTGTCTGGAGCATATAGTATTTGGGACTGGAATCGAGGGTGTCGTTGTCACTTAAGCCATTTCTGTCCTACGAATAAGAATCCCGAATATGTATTGCCGATCCAGCCGTAACAATATATATACATATACATTTATACATATATATACATATACACACATACACATATATACATACTTACACACATATATACCTACTGTATGTATACACAAACACCTACATACAAATATTATATATACACATAATTACGCACATACGCATTACATACAGTAAATACAGTACATGCCTATACAACATACCCATATATATACGCATGCAAACTTATAGATATTTATAGATACAAATAGCAATACATAAATACATACACAAATATATATATACTGCAAAATAAGGACATATTGAAATAATGTAGGTTACATAATTATACAGTAACATTACATAAGTATATGCGTGGACTTGCATACGTTCACACACACATTCATATTTGTATTATTGTGTATAATCTATATGCATCCTTATTGTAATACCCACATAAAGTTATACAAATAGAATATAAAGGACAACATATTACCATAGAGAACAAAGAGGCCTGATATTTAGATTATGTATTAGTTAGTAAGTTCTTTGTCAACTTTGATTTAAACGCATGTAGGGTAGTTGCCTCTTTGATGTCCGATGGTAGTTGATTCCATAACCTGGGACATGTTACAGACATAGCTCTGGCTCCCAAGTCAGTCTTGATTCTGGGGACATAAAGATTGTGCTGTTGTCTTGTATTATTATCAGTCATGTTGTTAACAGTTGGGAGAGGTAGGAAGTGATTTGGGTAGTGGTGGGTGACTTGTTTAAAAATAGTTACTACTGAGTTAAAAGTAATTTGTTTCTTTACGTTATGCCACTGTATTTCTTTGAAAATGGGTGTAACGTGATCATACTTCCTAGCGCTACCATCTGAAACTCTTGCCGAGAAGCTTTGCAACCTTTGAACCTTCGTGATTAGTGAGTTACAGGTTTAGTAATAGTCATTGAACAGTCAGCCGGCTGCTAAAATCCTGTCGCCTCTCCTGCCTCACTGTGACAAGCCGATTTCCTTATTGTTTTCACTATTTTCTTTGATTATCTAAATATGCTTAGTATCTCAATAATTTACTTTCCAATCTCAAGCATTTGCATTGTTATCCTCACTGCCTTCTCTATCGTGTTGATCATTCTATTATTAATAATGTACAGTATGTATTATAATGTAGGCACATACCCCATAGGTCAGAAGTGTGTGACGTAACAATATCATACTTCCCGACGTAATGTGTAACATACTAATAACGTGTTGTCTTAATAAGGTCATTACATTAGAATTACACGTGCTACCGACGTAGTATGTTACGTGCCAATAGCATCATAATTACACATACTTGTTATGTAAAAAGGAACATTCACAATGACGTTACAATATCATACTTACCGACGTAATGAGCGACGTAGTAAAAATATTATTTGTTAACAAGATAATTACGTTAAAATTACACGTGCTACTGACGTAGATTGTTACATGATGACAATAACATGTCGTTACCATGTAAATGTGGGCGCTCACAATGACGTAATAACTTCATTCTTTCAGACGTATTTGTTAACATGCTAATAACGTTTTGTGTGAACGTGATCATTACATTATATAACACGTACTATTGACGTACTACGGTACGTGTTAAGATCATCATAATAATACTTACTTACCTCGTTATTCTGGGCACTCGCAGTGATGTTATGTCTTCGTAATTGCGGATGTAATGAATTATGTGTTCATAACGTTTTGTGTTAACGTGAGCCTAATAATAAAATTACACGTACCTATTACATACATTTGTGGGTCGCAGCAACGTGCCCAAGTTGTATTTCATTATGTAATGTATCACGTGTTAAGAACGTGCTAATTATGTGTTGCTAGCATCCTACTACCATGTTTAAATGACGTAATGGTAACTAAAGCAATTCGTCTTAACAACGTAACAGCGACGATATTACGTTATATAACTACGTCCTGTTATTACATGGTTAACCCCTGGGCTACGACCGTCCTTATATGAGTCTGTACTGGTGGGCGGTGACCGTCCTCATATGAGCCGGGTTTTTAAACACATACGAAAACCGCGGGTATGAGTCAGGCGGCAACAAAGTGGTGTGCGAGTAGTGGTAGTTGGCAACTCTCGATACCACCACCCGGCACACCCCAGCCGCGTGCGGGCAAGCAGTACACAAGCACTTGTCATGGAGCCTACACGTCACTCTCCCACGCCGCCTGATAACACAGCCAGCCCTGCTTCGGGCGGTATCAGCGCCCGTGGAAGCCAGAGAGTTACCAGGAGGCCACAATACCTGTATACCTATACTTCTTTGGATAGTTCTGACGAAGAGAAACCACCAAAAAAGCCACGTAAGGCACGTGCGACTACCACTACACGTGACAAAGGTCATTGAGCTTTGTCGATACAACCACTGCCGCCCGGGCTACCACCACCACCACCACCACTTTTGCTGCTGCCTCTACTACAACAGGGCCCTCTGCTGCAACAAAAGGCCGCCCTAGGGATGCAGGAGGTGCGGGGGCCACTGGGGGAAGAGGGAAGGGCATGGCTTCACAACAGGCACGAAGGAAAAAACTACCCTCTGTCTCTACCACCACTGCGCCACCACCGCCATCCGCCCCTGCCACCCCTGCCAGTGCAAGTGGGAGGAAAGTGGGTGCAGGCAAGGCGAAAACTAAGAGAAAAGTGCCTGCCGTTGATGACTCTACCCCTTCCACTGCCACCCCTGCCGCCGCCCATGCTGCCAGTGCCCACAAGACACCCAAGAGAGTCAGGTAGGCTAAACCCTTGACTCCATCAAAGTATGGTGCCCTGCTCTTCCCGTCTGACGAGGAAAGTCAGACCTTTGATGACGACGATGCAAGGGAGATGGGGTGGGGCGTTGACATTGACAGTGAGTCTGAGCACGACGCGGCTGAGGAAGGGGTTTCGTCTGAGGAGGAGAACGACGATGACCCGCTGTACAGGGACAAAGACAGTGATATATCTGACGGTGTCGCTGATGGGGAAGAAGACCCACCTATCCCTGATGCCCACGTCCACAGATTTGCATGGTCTGACGGGGCCGATTTCCAGCCTGATTTGCACCACTTTGATGCAAGTCAATATGGGTCAGCTGGAACTTGGTTCTGTGGTGATGATGCAAAGGAAAGTGATTTTTTCCTTGCATTTTTTGACGTGAAGCTCATCACGTTCATTGTGGCCCAAACAAATGCCTACTATAGGTGGGTGAAAGACCGCATTGATGTGATTTCTCCCCGGGCAAGAATTTGAGCCTGGGTTGATACAACAGTGAAAGAGTTCACAACTTTTTTGGCACTGTTGATGTTGATGCCTCTGATCAGGAAACATGTACTACAACACTATTGGAAACACGACGCCCTCATCGCCACCCCAGTTTTCAATAAATATATGAGCTGTGATAGGTTTATATTGCTGCTAAGATTTATCCACTTCGCAGACAATGATAACCCTAACAGGGCTGATAGAATATGGAAAATTCAGGATGTTTTCACCATGTTGATGGAGAGGTACAGGAGACACTTTACCCCTTTCCACAATATGGTGATTGATGAGTCATTCGTACTGTTCAAGGGTCGTCTAGTGTTCAAGCAGTACATCCCCCTGAAGAGGCATAGGTTTGGCATCAAGTTGTTTGTGTTGTGCGATTGTGAAACCGGCATAGTGCTTGATATGATCGTCTATACAGGCACTGATATAGACGTGCCAAGAGTCGCTGCCAATGACCCCTTGGGCAAGTCTGGAGCCATTGTAAAGAAAATGATGGAACCTTACATGGGCAAGGGGCACACATTGTACACCGATAATTGGTATACTTCTCCTGCTCTCTACCAGTGTCTACATGACAACTAAATGGGGTCATGTGGTACTGTCAGATGCACCAGGAAGTTGATGCCCAAGTTTGTCGGTCAGCCAATTCCACTTGACAACCCCTCGTCCAGTGACACCCCATCAGATGACGAAGAAGCCCAAGAACACCGCGAACGACGAGAACTGAGACGGCGAAGAAGAGGACCAGGAAAATTTATGAAAATGGAGAAGTCGGGGAAAGTCCTGGCAATCAAGTGGAAGGACAAGCGAGAAGTTCACCAGCTGTCAACTGTCCACTCAGGCGCACAGGTTGACTCAGGTAAAGTCCACTACCGAATGAAAAAACCCATCCAGAAACCTGACATGGTAGTGGACTATACCAAGTATAATTATGTGCCTGGTTGACAAGTCCGACTGACAACTTGCTGGCATTGAGTGTCTGAGGAAGACTGTGAGATGGTACCACAAGTTGTTCTTCCACCTCATTGGCATCACGATGCTCAACGCCTTCAACATGTGGCTGGTGAAAAAGGACATGGCCCCGAACCAAAAACTCAAGTTTCGTGAGTTTGTATAATATAACGTGTCCTTTCAGCTTCT
Source organism: Lithodes maja (assembly GCA_037953745.1). NCBI lineage: Eukaryota > Metazoa > Arthropoda > Malacostraca > Decapoda > Lithodidae > Lithodes > Lithodes maja. The sequence continues at coordinate 177,226 of JBAKBP010002070.1, read as the reverse complement.
GGAGACTTATGGCGAGCCAACAACAGCACATGTGGGCTGGCGAGCTCCTCATCTACCTGACCGCATGCAGCCAGGTCTCCAGAGGCATTTCCCAGACCACACAGACTTTGTTGGCGGTCGGCGAAGGCAGGTGAAATGTCACGTCTGCGCTAACACCACGAGACGCCCCAGGAAGCAAAACAAGGTCAACACTATTTGCAATGAATGCAAACTTGGCCTATGCTTGGGTGATTGCTTCCGTGACTATCACACCATCAAAAACTTCCGAGTGTCGCCGCGACTAATGCCCTTCCTAACCTGACCCGACCTACCTGAACCACACCTACCTCAATGCATCATAATGTATATATATATATGTAAATCTTAGCATAATGTTATTTGTATTTGTATGCAATAATAATGTAATATATAATTTTTGTTTATCAATCAAATATATTGTATGTAGTAGTAACAATAATTGTATATCAAACTATTACTTTATCACCGAAATATATTGTATTTTGTAATAACAAAAATTGTATATCTAAATATTATCCAATGCACTGTATGTCTTCCTTATATATACTGTACGGTATAATTATATCAAAAATAACAAAATAAAAATAAACAGAATAAAAAAACAAAAATATAAAACTCATGTCCTTGTATCCATGCAATATGAATTATTCTATGAATATTTCATATTGTTTGAATACAAGATCATGAGTTTGTAAAACAAACAAAATATCAAAATTTGTTTAAGCTTTTAAAATCCTTCTCCATAATCCCCTCCTGGATTCGAACCCACTCCCCTGGCATCATTTCAGTTTCCCTTTCCATCACCTTACCGACTAGGCCACGGCTGCTCATACTATATGTCAGCGAAAAGTTGGTCTGTAGACTCGCCCTGACAATTGTGACCCAAAAAAAAAAGGTTGACATCGATTTACTTGCGTAAATAGATGTTACATTCATTTACTTAATAGCAAGTAAGTAAAAACATGTACAAAATATATATATATTGTTCAATACGTGTAAACGAAACAGTTTACAACTGTGTTCATATAAAAAATTGACGAGCCACAGTCCTCACTGGTGTGACACAAGTTTATCGTGCGGTCATCCTGATAACCCTTCCTCCCTCCCTCCCTTCCTCTCTCTCTCGCCTTCGTTCTCACTGCTTTGCTTGCTTGCTTGTAGATGTATATATAGTGACATTATTGTTATTGTGCATACATAATAGATAAAATATAAATCAAAAAAGTTATTTGTATTGTATATTACTTGTAAAAGCATAAAACACTGTTCATATGGCAATTTGCCCAGCCAGTATCAAGTGTAATCTGACACCAGCCTATTTTTAGCCATCGTATATTTACTTAGGCCAACTTACGAACCATCCTCATCCCTTCCTCTCTCTCTCTCTCCTCCTGCATTCGGCCTCATTCTAGGATCTCAAATTTATTGTTCATACAAACTGCATAAGATCACATCCCTGCCCTCGGGCGACTCTACCTCCCTCCCCTATATTGTCATTCATTCAGCATTTCTCACTCTACAATTTCGCCTCTATATATCGTATATTGCTTATATGAGCCTTATTTCTAGCTATGTAATATTCAGATGGGTCACCTACATACGTACATGTACACTAGAAGGCTTGAAAGGGCTAAACTTACGATATATATGCGATATTATCATCAACTCACCCTCTTCTCCCCTTGGTTCTACCCCGAGACGGCAGAATATACGTGCAGGTAAATCTTTCAGCTCGATGTTTTTCTCGCCGCGCAATGCCATTCGCACTACATTTTTCAACTACGGATGAACCCCCCACCCCCCAATTTTTTTTTGTTGGTACACATATATATATGGCTGGATGCGCGCTTGCATTTCCTACACGCTGAGGTTGTTTTCATCTAAATCGGTAAGGGTCGCCAAAATGGTCAACCTCTAGCAAGAGTCAATAGTGTTCAATATCCTAGGCTGGCTAGCTCTTGTTTGGCAAACCACGTCGCCGAAGCTCTACACAATTACGTAGTATTTACGTGTTTATATAACGTAATGGTAAACAAAGCAATTCATCTTAACAACGTAACAGCGACGATATTTCGTTCTATAACTACGTCGTGTTATTACGTCAGTACCCACGTCGCCGCGACTCTACACAATTACGTAGTATTTACGTGTTTACATAATAAAATGGTAACCAAAGCAATTCGTTTTAACAATGTAATAGCGACGATATTACGTTATATCACTACGTCGTGTAATTACGTCGGTAACCACGTCGCCGCGACTCTACACAATTTCGTAGTATTTACGTATTTACATTACGTAACGGTAACCAAAGTACCTCGTTCTCATAACGTTATAGCAACGTTTTTGTTCTAAGTGGGAATAATGTACATACATACATTACATAAATATCTGCGTGGACTTGCATACGTTCAGACAAACATTCATATTTACATGATTGTATATAGTCTATATGTATCCATATTGCAATACCCACATAAAGTTATAAAAATATGAATAAGAATATAAAAGACATCATATTACCATAGAGAACAAAGAGGCCTGATATTTAGATTATGTATTAGTTAATAAGTTCTTTGTCAACTTTGATTTAAACGCATGTAGGGTATTTGCCTCTTTAATGTCCGATGGTAGTTGATTCCATAACTTAGGACATGTTACAGACATACCTCTGGCTCCGGCGTCAGTCTTGATTCTGGGGACATAAAGATTGTGCTCTTGTCTTGTATTATTATCAGTCATGTTGTTAACAGTTGGGAGAGGTAGGAAGTGATTTGGGTAGTGGTGGGTGACTTGTTTAAAAATAGTTACTACTGAGTTAAAAGTAATTTGTTTCTTTACGTTTTGCCACTGTAATTCTTTGAAAATGGGTGTAACGTGATCATACTTGCTAGCCCTACCATCTGCACCTCTTGCCGCAAAGCTTTGCAGCCTTTGAACCTTCGTGATTAGTGAGTTACAGGTTTAGTAATAGTCATAGAACAGTCAGCCGGCGGCAAAAATCCTGTCGCCTCTCCTGCCTCACTGTGACTAGCCGATTTCCTTCTTTTTTCAATATTTTCTTTAATTATCTAAATATGCTTAGTATCTCTATAATTTAATTTCCTATCTCAAGCATTTGCATTGTTATCCTCAGTGCCTTCTCTATCGTGTTGATCTTTTTATTATTAATAATGTACCGTATGTATATAATGTAGGCATATACCCCATAGGTCAGAAGTGTGTGAAGCTATGAAAAGGGTGATGTTGGGGAAAGCACCAGGAATAAATGGAGTGTGTGGGGATATGCTAAGGTATGGTGGTGAGATAGTGATCGAATGGGTATGGAAAATGTGCAAACTAGCATGGGAGAAGGGAAGTGCACCTGATAACTGGAAGTCAGGCATAATAGTCCCCCTATATAAGGGTAAAGGGGAAAGAGGAGTGTGTGGTAACCACGAGGAATATGTCTTCTAAGCATAGTAGGGAATGGATAAAAAACACCATCTGAGGAAGAGCACTTTATTGACAACGTTTCGCAGATAGTTTCATCAGGTTACTAACAAATGCTGGTACATAGGAGGCCTTAAATATCCGTCCAGACAGGTGGCGGGGGAGGAGTGGGAGGTGGGGGTTGGGAGGGAAGAAGGAGGCAGGACAGGGAGGGGGCAGAAGCATGGGGGGAGGGGAGGCGGAGCCTATATATGGGTCAAATACATCAGTAGGAACTAGCAAAAACAGACATACAAACATGAGTACAGGGTAACAACTCTACTAGTACAAAATAATAAAATTAACTATAACAATAAAAATAATAATAAAAATAATAATAACTATAATAATAATAAAAATAATAATAATAATAATAATAATAATAATAATAATACAGATGATAATATTAATCGTAACAATTATAATGAAAACAGTGAAGATAGTGCTAATATAATTTATAGTGGTACAGAACTAGCAATAAAGAACATAGAGAGAGAGAGAGAGAGAGGAGCTGGGAGTAGGGAAGAGATTAGCTGAATTGTAAAGCGAAAGCGAGGGATTGGCGCATTTAGGGGGTAGGGTTGAAGGTGTTACAGGTATAAAGGAGAGGGGAGGGTGTTTTTTTTTTCTTTCCAAGGTTGGATTAAAAGGGAAAGAGAGAGAGAGCGAGAGAGGGAGAGGGAGGACAATAAAGGGGACGTATCTGAAAGGACAGGGGAGGGTAAAGGTGGATGGCATATAAGTGTGAGCTGGGGCATAAAGAGGCGAGGGTAGTAGGAACTATTAAGTGTAGAAGATCATATAATATTTTATCCATTCTGTCTACTTTTCAAGTACCACTCAACATAGTAGGGAAGGTGTACAGTAGGGTAGTGATTGAGGGAGTGAGAGCGAGAATGGAGAAATAGATAGGTGACGAGCAGGGCGGTTTTAGGAAGGTAAGAGGATTTGAAAATCAGATTTTTACCCTGAATTGTGTTGTGGAGAAATATCTGGAGACGTAACAAAAACTGTATGTTGCCTTTATGGACTTGGAGAAGGCCTATGACAGTGGATAGAGAAGGTATGTGGAATGTACTTAGAATATACAGAGTAGATGGCAATTTGCTGAAAGCAGTGAAGAGCATGTATGAAGGTTTAACCCTTAACTGGCGGCGCGCAACATATGTCGAGTGAAATAAATTTGGACTAAGTGGCGGTGCACGACAGCTGTCGAGCGCCATTTTCAGCAGGTAATGTTGCTGAGAGAGAGAGCTGAGCGGTGGGACGAGCGTAGTAACCTTATGACCGCTCCCCACGACCACCGTGGACATACTGAACTGTATTCTACTTTCCCCCCTCCTTTCTCACTCGCTACACAGGGAATTATGTAAGGAAATTACCTTATTTCAGGGTTTTTGCACTCGTGTTGCACGATCGTTGCAAGAGAACCAGTGGTCGTACAAGGATGGTTCAGGTGTCATTGGAAAGCTCTGTTTATGCCCTTTCAGGGAAAGATATTTGTTTTACGCTCTGGGTCTTATTTAGGCATGAAAATGATCACGTAAACAACCCTATTTAGGGTAATAAAAAAAACACTGTGCGGTTCGGTCAAATAGACCGCCTAGCCCGCCAATAAGGTGTTAAAAGCGGCAGTACATGTAGAGAATGAGCAGAGCGAGTTCTTTGATCTGAATGTTGGGTTGAAACAGGTGTGTGTGATATCCCTGTGGTTGTTTACTGTATACTGTATATAGATGGAGTCATGAAAGTAATACAAGGAAGAGCAGTGGATGTTGGTGTATCACTGATAAGGGAGGGAAATGAGTGGAAGCTACCTGTACTGCTGTTTGCTGATGATACAGTTCTGATGAGCGATAATGAATGGGAGTTGCAGGGTCTGGTAAATATGTTTGGAACAGTGTGCAAAAAAACGGAATCTGAATGTAAATGCAGGGAAGAGCAAGGTTATGGTCTTCGAAAGGGGTGAAGCCACAGAGAGTCAGGCTATGGAGACTGTAAGCTCATTTAAGTATTTGGGCAGTGTGTTGAGTAAAGATAGGACTATGGATGAAGAAATGCGGGAGAGGGTGCAACAGGGGAAGAGGGTTGTAAGAACGCTGAAAGCAGTAACAAGTAATAGGGTGGTCAGTATGGAAGTGAAGAAGTCCTTGCATGAAAGTGTGGTAATCCCGGTACTGACTTACGGAAGCGAAGCATGGACATTGGTGGAGAGACTCAGACCAAGAGTGAGAGGGGTGGAAATGAGTTACTTAAGAAGTGAGTGCGGAGTTACATGGAGGGATAGACAGACGAATGAGGAAGTATGAAGGTGTGTTATGGAGGAAGATGTGCTGGAAAGTGTAAAAAGGAACACCTTGAGGTGGTTCGGCCATATGGAATGTATAGGAAGCGAGAGAATGACTAAGAGGGTGTACGTGAGCGAGGTGGAAGGACAGAGAGGGAGAGGTAAACCGAAAGAGAGTTGGAAGGATGGAGTGAGGAAGTATATGGATGAAGGCGGTGCTGGTTGGGAGGAGGGGCGTCGACTGACTTGGGACAGAGGTGCATGGGCGCGGTTCGTTCGTAGCCACCACTTCGGGGATCACGGCGTCAGGCAATAGTTAGATAGATACCCCATAGCTGGGGGTGGCTGACTCGAGCCAGCACTCGAACAGAAGCAAAAAATAAAGATTACAAAGAAAATTATAAAATAATAATAATAATGTAATGCATAAAGAAATAAATATACAACAATAACACACATTTTTGTAGTCCAGGAGAAGACCCAGAGACTAAAGCCAATTTGAGGTCCCCAGTGTTACGGCTGGATCGGCAATACATATTCGGGATTCTTGATCGTAGGACAGAAATGGCTTATGTGACAACGACACGCTCGATTCCAGTCCCAAATACTATATGCTCCAGACAACAAAAGCACCAACGCCCTACAGAGTTATCGTCTATGGTAACGAGGTACCTTAACTCGGCGAAAGTGTACAACAGGGGTAGGCTATGAGGCTAAACTCCCTCAGACATTTATAGGTTACGTTATTACTAAAGAAATGCAATACTCAAGAAACTACGTTAATATTAAGCCTCTAATAATGTAGAATAGAAGCAGGCTAAAGGTATGACAGTGAAATGCTAAATGACAAATGTACACGCCTATTTGAAAGCGCGTGCACTAGAATAACTGTCCCCTACTAACATGCACTAGCATGTAGCATACAAGATGTTCATGATCCAGTAGATACCTAATAATACACATGGAAGGAACATAAATAGTAGTCACTTATTATAAGAATGAATCTATACTTGGAATAACTAAAAGGTTGCAGGCAACAGTACTGCGCCGGTAGCCTACTACCGCATAGGCTACTTCGCTTCTCTCACTCTGTCTCCCCTCTGAGTCCGTATGCGCCCTACGCAATAGAACTCCGGACACAGCAGCAAAACGACAGTGCAGTTAATTGATACATGAAAGTATTAATAGTGTTGTCTTGTGTGTGAGTAATGTGTATTGTAAAGTGTTACATACATAAACTTAAAGAGAGCTGCAATGCTTAGTAAAATAAAGATATATCCCACTCATCATCCCCATGTGTTCTAGCTAGCAGGCCAAGTCACAGGAACAACGAGTCCCAGCACCGAAAGCGAGAACCCAGGAAAAGACTGTAGAGAACACAAGGACAGATAAATTACGTTACTCTACTATACCGGCACTACGAGCGAGCTGTAGTCTCTGGTACTACACTCGCTCCTGGCTCGGTATGCAAATCAAGGCTAAGTCCTCGCCCCTCTACAGACAACTCCTGGGCATGGTCGGGCTCTTACACATGGCACCAGTCTAGTCACAAATTGGATGATGAGCGGGGCATATAACTTGTGAACATGTAGAACGTTCACCAACTATCCTCATCAAGAAGATCGCTGTTCACATTAACCCCTTAAATCTAATACATGTAAATATATGCTTGTCCTAAGAGTAATACGAGAGGTGAGTGCTGAAACTCCTTTAGGACCTCAAGGGAAGGTTATGCATTTAAATAGAGAGAAGAATGAAATGAGAGTAATGTCGTCAGAGAGAAAGAGTGCAACCGTGAGAAGTTGGGAGAGAGGGCAAGGGATGTTAGAATCTCAAAGGTTCTAGGCAACCTGATCATGGAACACACAGCGAGCCTCCAGGCAATGTGCTGTACGACAACATGGGCAGCCCAGGCAGCATAGGCAGGCGGCAATGGACTACCAACCCTGTCGCGCCCAGCTATAAGCGCAAGGCTGCCAACCAGTCCATACGTCTGGCAACCACCCCCCTGGCAGCGTGGCGCGTTGCTACCCTCTCGCTCCGAAGTCTAACTCACTCTCTCTCTCTGAACTCCCATTGTCTTATCTATCAACTTCTCTATTGATACTACATATAAAATGGAAGGTCTCGACATGGCTTAAAACAAAACCCACCACTGGTTAGCACATGACGAGACCTTTGCAGAGATACAAAGAACATAGTTATAAGTTGTCACACTCAATATACATAGCTGCTGACGGTAGCCAGCACGGTACAGTGGTACGGGCGGTACAGTGGAGTACCAAGGAGTACAATCAGGTTGCGTTGCCACGCACTGGGTGCGTCACAGCCCCCCCAAGATTTTAGATAATCGACCTTAGAAGCATTATCAAAATCTGACAGGCAACCAACCGACCTGCTACCCTTAGCTGCCACTAATTGCAAAAGGTGCACAACAACTGAAGTGTGAATTATACATAAAACACAATATCGCATGCATCATGCTACAACAATAAAGACTTACAAAACTAAAAAAAAAAAATCTCGTTTATTTTATTGTTTTATAATCTTTTTGGACGGCGTTATGATAGCCTAATTTTACTCCTGCTCAACCCACACACCGTGCAAGACTATCCTGGATCATCAACCCTTGATAGACAATCTGCTATCACGTTCTCACTCCCGGCAATATGCTGAATGTTGAGATTATACTCTTGGAGCATTAGGGACCACCTGGTCAACCGCATATTCCGATTGTGAAACTGATTTAGGAATTTCAAGGGATGATGGTCCGTATAAATCGTCACTACCGGGCCGTAGGCTGGAACATAAACTTTGAAATGTTTGAGCGACAAAACGATAGCAAGAAGCTCCTTCTCTATAGTCGAGTAATTCCTTTGTGCTGAATTAAACTTGCGAGAAAAGAAGCTCACTGGGTGTTCCAAGCCCTCGGAATCAGTCTGCAGTAACACTGCCCCGGCACCCACACCGCTGGCATCAGTCGCCAGCTGAAAACTCGTGGAGAAGTCTGGGGCTCTCAAAATCGGATGTGTACACAGCAGGTGCTTGACTAGGTCGAAAGCCCTCTGACACTCCGCAGCCCAACAGAACTTCACTGACTTCGACAGTAGATCAGTTAACGGTGCTAAGACAGTAGAGTATCCCCGGATGAAGCGCCTATAATAGCCTATCATACCTAGGAACCGCATGACCTGGCGCTTAGTGGTGGGCCTGGGAAACATATTGATAGCCTGTGTCTTGCTCAGGGGGGGGCACACCCGGCCTAACCCGACCACGAAGCCAAGATACTGCACAGTAGCCTTTACAAACTCGCACTTCCTCAGGTTCACCACCAGCCCAGCATCGTGCAACTTCCCAAACAGGGTCTCTAAGTGCCTTAGGTGATTTTCAAAATCGTCATCATACACTATCACGTCATCAAGGTAGACCGTGCAGTTAGGGATTTCGTCACAAATATCGTTCATCAGGTTCTGAAACGTGGCAGGTGCGTTCTTAAGCCCATAAGGCATTACGTTACATTGGTAGGTCTTGCCATCTACCACAAAACCACAAACTTGCTTAGCTCGGTCCGACAGGGGTACTTGCCAGTAGCCTTTTACAAGATCAATTTTAGTAAGGTACTTTGCATTCCCTATCTTGTCCACGCTGTCGTCAACTCGAGGCAAAGGGTAAGGGTTGGTAGTGGTCAAGCCATTTAGCCTACGAAAATCTATGCAGAACCGCACCTTGCCGTCAGGTTTTGGCTGCAACGTGACGGGTGATGTCCACTTCACATAACCTTCAGTGATCATCCCTCTCTCAACCATGTACTTTAACTCCTCCCGTAAAGCTGGCAACTTTACCGGGGGCACACGGTAGGGCACTGACTTGAAGGGCACATTATCACCGACGTCCACGTCGTGCGTTACCTGAGTAGTGAGACCTGGGTGTTCGGCGAAAACAGAGGGGTATGACCTGAACAGGCCTAGGACAGCAGCACCCTGGTGCTCAGGCAGGTGACTTACAGCTTGCCTAGCCTCTTGTTCAGTATTCCCCGCCCACTGTTCCGCGGAAATGACACAGTCCCAGCTATCCTCCTCAGCAGCATGACTGTCCCCACCTCCTTCTCCACCCTGGCCGCTGCAGGCCAGCACAGGGACAGTGAGAGGCTCTGAGGGGCGTCTCACATACTCTTTCATGAGGTTAACATGACATAACTGATGTTTTTTCCTACGGTCAGGTGTTGCAACGAGATAATCAAGGTCGGACAGTTTCTTAGCCACCACATACGGCCCAATAAACTTGGCAGAAAGGGGGTGTCCAGGCAAAGGTAAAAGCAACATTACCTCCTGACCCACCGAAAACTCCCGAAGCTTCACCTTGGCGTCATACTGGTGCTTCATGACCGCCTGTGCATTAACCAAGTTATTACCTGCCGCTGCCATGCAACCTATAAGTCTCTCCCGGCTCTCAAGGATATATTTAAGTACAGACCCCGGCTTCTCTTCGCCCTCCCAGATCTCTTTCACCATACTTAAAGGTCCTCTCACATTATGGCCAAAGACTAGTTGATTTGGACTGAACCCCAGGCTCTCTCCTGGGACTTCACGTGCAGCGAACAGAACATACGGCAGACCCAAATCCCAATCAGTGTCATGTTCTGCACAGTAACAGCGTAGCATACTCTTCAGGGTCGAGTGCCACCGCTCCAAGACTCCCTGACTCTCGGGATGGTAGGCTGACGACACTACAGAACATATACCGTGCAACTGAAGGGTTTGCTTGAACAATTTGGATGTAAAATTGCTCCCCTGGTCTGACTGCACCTCACGTGGAAATCCATAACGGGAACAGAACAATAATAAGTTTTTAACAACTGCCTTTGCCGAGCCGTTTCTCATGGGGTATGCGTCCGGGTATCTCGTAGCCACATCCATGATTGTCAACAGGAATTTATTGCCACTACTAGTAGGCGGGAAAGGGCCAACCAAATCTACTACAACTTTGCTGAACGGAGGCCCGGTGACAGGTATGGGAAACAAAGGTGCCTTCGGGATGGTCTGGTTAGGCTTCCCCGTTGTCTGGCAGGTCGCACACCCAGCCACCCATGCACAGACATCAGCCTTGACCCCAGGCCACCAGAAAAACCTGCCCAATGCCGCCAATGTTTTTGTTACCCCCAAATGACCCGCCACCGGCACATCATGCGCCAGACACAATAAGGACTCTCTATACTTATTTGGAACAACCACCTGGTCTACCTACTACCCTCGCACCGCCCTCCCACTTCGATTTGGGGTCTAGAAATCTGCGGTACAATATCCTGTTGAGCCTAAAGAAATCTCCCGGCTTCGCATCCCCATCTTCCTCCAACTCTATGGCACCATTGCTATAACGAGCTAGGCTAGCGTCTTGCAGCTGCTGCTCACAATGTCCCTGGGCGTCAATGCATCAAGATGGTTTTGTAATAAGACATTACCCCGGCTAGTAGGCTCTACTGCCTTAGTGGCTCTCGCTACAGCTCTTGCCTCACGCGAAGTCTTACCCAACTCTGCCTTGTTACACACCATATCTGGGCCAGAGTCAACTCCCGTGTTTATTATAGGTCCAAGTACCGAATCAACGAGAAGTGCAGCAGAATCAATGTCCCTTTTCCTGCCCTTAGCAACCTTCTCCTGATCCTTCCTCCACTGTCCCCGAGGTTGAGTGCTAGGCTGTGCAGGAGCCGCAGAGCGAGATCGGGTTACCACACAGGCCATCTCATCCTGTTGGCACCTCCCAACCCATTCCCGATTCTCACCATCCACGTCGGCCGCCCTCTCGGCAACGACTAAGGGTGGAGTCCCGGAAGTGGGCACCGCAAAGTCGTTGCCGAGAAGAAGGTCGACGCCCTCAACTGGCAAACACTCAACGATCCCTACATCCAGCTCCCTGCACACCTCTCCCACTCTCAACTCCAACCTCACAAGTGGGTATGACCTCGTAGCATTTATACCCTGCACCACAACAACTCTGGCCGCATTTATCGGTTTCCCTGTGAAGTTCCTCAACAAAGTTTGCGAAGCCCCCGTATCCCTCAGCAAGTCAACCCTCCGTAGTTCACTCCCCCAGCTCACAAACCCGTGTCCCCGATGGTTACAGAAAGTGTCCCGGACAGGTGTCGAGCCTTCCGTACGCTTCTTTACCGCGTGTGCCTCAGCTGCTGACAACCTACCCCGGGCAGTTGCTGCAGCCTTCAGAGACACACCGATACTGTGAACCAATGACACCGGCTTAGCGGGAGTGTTACTAGGGCACTCACGTGAATAATGGCCTAGCTTCTGACATTTGTAACATTTCACATCCCCAATGGGCTTCTTCCCTTGTGCGGGCGAAGAAGGGGCCTGACCTTTAGTAAACGGGAGAGGCTTGTGTTTGTAGGTGTTATTAGGTGCAATGCTTTTAGTGTGGTTATGTGTGTCATAGGATTTGTTATTATCGAAAACTCTGGTGGGTGGGGTATAGCGCCCCTTCTGCCCTGACTCAGCCCTCTGAGCGGCACCGCAACCACGAATCAATGATAATCTGAGGTCTGCCATCTTGGCAGCCTCCTCTACTGTCTTGGGACATTTTTCCTTAATGTTCAGCGTTAGATCGGTTCCAGTACATTTGTAAAACTGTTCCAGATAGAAAAGTTGCTTAATTTCCTCAGCCGACTCTGCGTGCTCGGACCGAAACCAGTTATTACCTGCATCTGTTAAGTCCCGTGCGTGCTCCATAAAACTGACGTCGCTCTTCGTATTCACGCCACGGAACTTCAATCTATAAGTTTCGGGTTGCAGTTCGTAGGCCCGGAGCACAGCCTCCTTCACCAGTCCATACACGACACTCTCGTCCAGTGACAGTGCATCGTAGGCTTTCAACCCCCTTACCCACTAGACGTGATGAAACTAATGCTGCCCATTTAACCTCCGGCCAGTCATACTCACGACACTTCTTTTCGAAACGAGCAAAAAACTCAGTCACTGCTGTCTCATCAAATGCGGGTACTAACTTAATTAAATGCGAAAGCGAGTCTGTAACCCGGTGCCCACCACCGAGATGACGCCCCGTGGTCTCTACTCTAGACTTCTCGACATCCATTTCAGCCTGGTACCTGGTTGCATCCTGATTGGCTTGGATTCTAGCAACCTCTATGCGTTCTATACTAGACTGTTGACTCTCTTGCAACTTAAGCTTAGCTAGTTCTAGCTGAAATAACATCTCAGGAGACAGGCCTGGGGGGGGAGAGCACAAAATGGGGGATCCACACCGAGACGTGTTTACGGGTAAGCCAGCTTGCCATTGAGAACCCTCCTGCTGCATCGTGCTAAGAATCGCTGGCTGAGGGCCCAGCTCAGGGGTAGAGTGGAATGGAGGCTTGGAGGGAACCCCCCAAGACCCCACTCCACCCACCGCCCCATCGCCATCACCCAACAAACATGCCACCAAATTCTTCTTGGGCCAACTGTCAGGACAGTCCCGCCCCAAAACCGTGGCTAAACAGCGAAGACCGTAACAATCAATAGCCTGCAGGCGCTGTTCGGTCAAAGGTGTCTGCAAAAATGCCCGGGCATCCCTCTCTCCACTTATAACACTCCCCTCCCTAAATATCTGTTGTACTTGCTGGTCACTAGGCTGTACCGTGTTATCCTCCCCCGTAAATGATGAGTCATTAGACATAGTGCTGGTTATACAATTGCTGTTCATAAAAAAAAAAAAGTGCTTATTACTAATTGCAGTCTCGACTCACAAAATGTTAAAGATGCTTGAATGACTCTACTCTAGACACCCCCAACGAAACAATCTGCAAGTCCACCAATACAATAATGACACAATAAAAATTCCTCCAATATGCAAGAAAATTCTAGCCAGCTCTACTAGGTAGCATAGAATAGTTCTCCAAAAAACATGTGATAGGATACTACTGAATCTTGTGCAAGGTCGCCATTTTGTTACGGCTGGATCAGCAATACATATTCGGGATTCTTGATCGTAGGACAGAAATGGCTTATGTGACAACGACACGCTCGATTCCAGTCCCAAATACTATATGCTCCAGACAACAAAAGCACCAACGCCCTACAGAGTTATCGTCTATGGTAACGAGGTACCTTAACTCGGCGAAAGTGTACAACAGGGGTAGGCTATGAGGCTAAACTCCCTCAGACATTTATAGGTTACGTTATTACTAAAGAAATGCAATACTCAAGAAACTACGTTAATATTAAGCCTCTAATAATGTAGAATAGAAGCAGGCTAAAGGTATGACGGTGAAATGCTAAATGACAAATGTACACGCCTACTTGAAAGCGCGTGCACTAGAATAACTGTCCCCTACTAACATGCACTAGCATGTAGCATACAAGATGTTCATGATCCAGTAGATACCTAATAATACACATGGAAGGAACATAAATAGTAGTCACTTATTATAAGAATGAATCTATACTTGGAATAACTAAATGGTTGCAGGCAACAGTACTGCGCCGGTAGCCTACTACCGCATAGGCTACTTCGCTTCTCTCACTCTGTCTCCCCTCTGAGTCCGTATGCGCCCTACGCAACAGAACTCCGGACACAGCAGCAAAACGACAGTGCAGTTAATTGATACATGAAAGTATTAATAGTGTTGTCTTGTGTGTGAGTAATGTGTATTGTAAAGTGTTACATACATAAACTTAAAGAGAGCTGCAATGCATAGTAAAATAAAGATATAACCCACTCATCATCCCCATGTGTTCTAGCTAGCAGGCCAAGTCACAGGAACAACGAGTCCCAGCACCGAAAGCGAGAACCCAGGAAAAGACTGCAGAGAACACAAGGACAGATAAATTACGTTACTCTACTATACCGGCACTACGAGCGAGCTGTAGTCTCTGGTACTACACTCGCTCCTGGCTCGGTAGGCAAATCAAGGCTAAGTCCTCGCCCCTCTACAGACAACTCCTGGGCATGGTCGGGCTCTTACACATGGCACTAGTCTAGTCACAAATTGGATGATGAGCTGGGCATATAACTCGTGAACATGTAGAACGTTCACCAACTATCCTCATCAAGAAGATCGCTGTTCACATTAACCCCTTAAATCTAATACATGTAAATATATGCTTGTCCTAAGAGTAATACGAGAGGTGAGTGCTGAAACTCCTTTAGGACCTCAAGGGAAGGTTATGCATTTAAATAGAGAGAAGAATGAAATGAGAGTAATGTCGTCAGAGAGAAAGAGTGCAACCGTGAGAAGTTGGGAGAGAGGGCAAGGGATGTTAGAATCTCAAAGGTTCTAGGCAACCTGATCATGGAACACACAGCGAGCCTCCAGGCAATGTGCAGTACGACAACATGGGCAGCCCAGGCAGCATAGGCAGGCGGCAATGGACTACCAACCCTGTCGCGCCCAGCTATAAGCGCAAGGCTGCCAACCAGTCCATACGTCTGGCAACCACCCCCCCGGCAGCGTGGCGCATTGCTACCCTCTCGCTCTGAAGCCCAACTCACTCTCTCTCTCTGAACTCCCATTGTCTTATCTATCAACTTCTCTATTGATACTACATATTAAATGGAAGGTCTCGACATGGCTTAAAACAAAACCCACCACTGGTTAGCACATGACGAGACCTTTGCAGAGATACAAAGAACATAGTTATACGTTGTCACACTCAATATAGGCAGCCAGCACGGTACAGTGGTACGGGCGGTACAGTGGAGTACCAAGGAGTACAATCAGGTTGCGTTGCCACGCACTGGGTGCGTCACAATATATATATATATACACCGGTATATATAAAATAAAAATATAAATAAAAATATAAATAAAATAAAATAAATATGTAATAATATAAATACTCTATTATGGGCCTTGGGCTTGCTCGGGACCTTGGGGCTGATCCGCTGGACACCCTGGGGAACAGGAATAAAAATATATATATATACGGTATATACAGTATACAGTACTCGCGGTTGAAAGTGTCGGCAAACACTTGAAGCACGGGATTTCTGGTAACAGATGTTTCGAGGCATAAAAATTGCGAGAGTGTGGCGAATCATATGTCTGGCAACTCTGCCAGGTACAGGCATCTCCTTGAAGGACCATAAGCACATCAGTTGAGAGGCGACCGTGGTGACGACTGGATGTACGTCGGTGATAGGGCCGAGTTTTTCAGCCATCTTACCCATACCGGAGGTACTATACCCACCCTCTCGCCAGTGTTATGGCTTCCAAACCTCATTTAACCACATCCCAGATTGAGGTTATAAAGGCCCTTCACATTGAACATAAAACAACCAAAGAAATTAGTGTGCATACGGGAATAAACGTTCGTACTGTACAACGGTGGGTGAAGAAGGTACAAGCAGCTGGCCAGGGCACCACGCCTGGTGCGTACGTATGGCAACATTTGACAGCAGCAGGGGATTATTTTGCTTTATATGTGTAGCATTAAGGGTTGGATTAGCTTCCAGCTGCCTCTTGATAATATGCAGGGTCCGGGGCCCCAGCAATGGTTTTTTTCCTGGCCTCTTCTTGTGTGTTGGCGTGGTGCCCTGGCCAGCTGCTCGTACCTTCTTCACCCACCGTTGTACAGTACGAACGTTTATTCCCGTATGCACACTAATTTCTTTGGTTGTTTTATGTTCAATGTGAAGGGCCTTTATAACCTCAATCTGGGATGTGGTTAAATGAGGTTTGGAAGCCATAACACTGGCGAGAGGGTGGGTATAGTACCTCCGGTATGGGTAAGATGGCTGAAAAACTCGGCCCTATCACCGACGTACATCCAGTCGTCACCACGGTCGCCTCTCAACTGATGTGCTTATGCTCCTTCAAGGAGATGCCTGTACCTGGCAGAGTTGCCAGACATACGATTCGCCACACTCTCGCAATTTTTATGCCTCGAAACATCTGTTACCAGAAATCCCGTGCTTCAAGTGTTTGCCGACACTTTCAACCGCGAGTACTGTATATATATAAAATAAATAAAATTAACAAATAAAATGAAATAAATATAATAAAATAAATAAAAACAATAATAAATCAAATAAATAAATATTTAATTAAATTAAAAAAAATAATAATATAAATGCTCGATTATGGGCCTTGGGCTTGCTCGGGACCTTGGGGCTGTTATATACTGTATATAGGCTATGTATAATATATACTGTAATATAACTAAAATTCCATAGAGTACTAAGTACTCTATGGAATTTTATGGTAAGTCTTACCATACTTCCTGTAAGCATTCCTGTGACATCTTCGTGATTATAATGTATTTATTTCGGAGGCAGTATTTATTGATAAATATATTTGTCCTTCAAGCAAAAAATAGTGTAAAGTCATCTATGATTCCTAGACAAAACTGCATCAATACTCAAGGGGTTAACCAAGATTCACTCCCCTCAGTCACCAAAAGTCACAAGTAACATCTTATATACTATATAGTTCGAATTATTCACTAAACACTTTCACTGGGTACATGAAATAATCCATAATTGCCTGCCTATAGCTAGGCATGGTGGGCCAGAGGGAGGGAGCCCAGAATTTAAAGGGCCGGGACCCTGCCTCACAGTCTGGGGGCCGGGAAACTACTGACTTTACAAAGGCCCGGGCTCCTCAGAGAGGGACGCTATGGGGTTGCTAGATACTTCCTTTTGTAACTTACTAATGCCTAACTTACCAGTCCAAATTGTGTCAAAATCGAGTCATAAACTTATTTTTGGCGAATATTTCTAACTTACAGGTGGCATTATGACGCGATTGCGTAGTACGAGCACTCTTCGAGGGGTGACGTTAGGACGCAATCGCGTCCTAAAGATGCGGGAGGGTTAACGTAAGTTAATCTTTGTGGATGTTTTCTATCCATCTGTTATCTATTCTTTATCAGTGAATTATTATCACTATTGTTCATCTTTTGATGTATTTAGATCGTTCTTGTGTTTTGCTGTAGCCATTCAGTCTTTGTCAATATATACCGTGGATTTAAACCCCTTTTGCCCAGACGGTATTTTAGCTTTAAGCACCCTCTGCGGATCCATTTGAGAGATCCTATTTTAGAACGATTTATATGTACTTTGAGGATAATTACCTGTGCCTGTTATACCAATTTATTTGTCTCTATGGACTTCACCATATTATTGTCAAATATTGATTATCTGTATTTGTGAGACTTTGATCTCATTATGTACTAACCATTATTGTACTTCTTTTACCATACCTCACCATTAATCTATTGAAACTTACATGTATTATGAACCTCTGCCATTGATTGAATAAAATATTGTTTTGACTTGTCATGTGTCTTTATTTATTGCCTGTTGTTAGTGTATCGTATTGGAATTAAGTGCCAGCCCTCACCCAGTTAGAGAATTGAAAGTTTTATCAGAATATCTCGCGTTTCTCCAGAAACGCGGCATAACAATGCCTTTTGCACAGCCTTGGACAGAAATTCCTTGACAATTTTAGGAGGCACAATATTGTTACGCTGACGAACCAAATAGATAAACTGTGGACATTCGCTAGCTTAATGCTCGCAGTCATATTTGTATATAATTTGTATATAATTAACTTTATTTGTATGTAACATGTGGGATGCACATTAATAAAAGGGGATGTGTCGGATGGTTGAAAGCCACAGTTGCTCGCGCGTTTGGGGCTAGCAACACGTATTATGAAAAACATGCATCCTCCTTCATTCACTGTCCCCCCCTTCACTCACTCAACCCCACAATTTGCCGGAGGATAACAGGTTTTTCACAATACGTAGGTCTTTAAAAAAAAAAAAAAATAAGAGGTGTCCAAGTAGCCATAACCACAACTGTACTTAGTTATATTAATACTCATTAACATATCACTTCATAATATTTCTTTGAGGATCTATGACGCACTTTATTGTTTATTGGCTATTATTAGACTAATTTATTCAGATTAGGAAGGATCTATGGAAGTCATAGGGTTTATGGATATATACTTTACACTTTTATCACACAGATCCTTCCTAAGCTGCCCAAAATCGTCTAATGATAGCCAAAATAAACTGCGTCATATTCTCAAGGGGTTAACATCCCGACAACAATACGAGTAATAGGAAGGACAACCAATATGTTGATAAAAATCATCTTATTTTCATATTGGAAGAAGTTTCGACATATTCATGCTATCATCAGTAATCTGTGAACAATAATTTACATATTGAAATAAAAAGATACAAATATGGAAGCTAGTTGCGAATTTCCTTTACCTAAACAGTAAAACTATACTAAATATATAAGACTGCACAACAAAATAGTCTGGAAAATCCGAAAATACTAAGAAATGCTGAAATAAGTGTTCATATCATAACTATCGAAAGGGTAAATCTAGCTTA
Source organism: Lithodes maja (assembly GCA_037953745.1). NCBI lineage: Eukaryota > Metazoa > Arthropoda > Malacostraca > Decapoda > Lithodidae > Lithodes > Lithodes maja. The sequence goes on along the minus strand of JBAKBP010002070.1, from coordinate 158,095 downwards.
AAATTGTCCGTACATATATGACAACTAGGTCAAAGTTAAAATGGTGATATAATGTGGAACGAAAAGAAAAACACAAGTTATGATTAGAGACCAGTGGTAACTATTTCGCGACAAAATCTACATAATAGCTGAGTGTCTAACCTACACAGTAATCCAGCTAGCTCTCACAAACACTTCCTCCTATTAATTTCACTTAACAAGCACACTATAATTCCTTTCAATACACAACAAATAAACTCTTAAAATAGCAACTATCACAACTTTGGGAGAGACACTGGTTACAGGCCTAATTTACTTTATCACTTGGCTACTAAAGGTTCGACACTTGATGAAATAATATGGAACAATTATGTCTGCATCATATTGATTCCAGGTTTTCATAAGCAAGAGATTAATTTGGTAAGAGTTGTGTTATCGGGCGTACCACTACCGGCATACAACATAAATCATCTATAAATACTTAACCTAACTAAAAAACCTAACCTAACCTAGTATTCTCATTACTACATGAATACTAGGTTAGGTTAGGTTGTTTGGTTACGTTAATGTTTTAGAGAAGAGTTATGCTGTATGTTGGTAGTGGTACGCCCACTAACAACTCTTACCTTAATTTTCGCCAAAACATTTTCGTCATAGCTGGGTAAACAAGGTGGAAACATGACAATTTACCGTCAGCTAGAAACAAACTTACAATACTTAAGGGAGAGGTAGTCGCTTTTTCTGGACCCCCTTCTCCCTCATGTGTAGCATTAGTTTTGAAATTGTAACTTTAAGACGTTTGTTCCGTTAGTTTAGCGATTTCGAGACCTTTCGCCTCATTTATTTGTCAATATTCAGACCTTTCGTGTCATTTAGGTGTCTATTTTTTGTCCTGGCGAACGATACCGAACCTGTAATTTGAGAAGGAATCTACTGAAAAAATGAAACTTTTATCTTGAAAGGGGATCTAATTTTTTTTTTTTTTTTTTTTTAAAGTTTGACGGAGGTACTCTAGCGAGGAAACTCAAAAATGAATACATAAATATATCTACCAAAATTATAGTAATACCCCCTTAACCTAACAAGTGCGCATGGGGGTAATTGGAAACTTCCCCCTGTGCTGACGTATTTGAGGTGTTTCCGTCACTAAAATATTTATTGTACCATTAATAGCATTAATAATTATCCATATGCGCCTATTATGGGTTGATTATAAAGGTATTAACCTGAAACAACAATAAAACGAGTGAAAACAGCGTTTGGATGGTCAAAATCGGAGATATAGCCCGCGAGTTGTATAATGTATGGGTGAGGCAAACTGCTTTCCCGCCAATTTCCCCCAAGGCCACTGAGACACAGTCGATCGATACTCTCTCTCTCTCTCTCTTGCACTCGCTTGCCATCAGTGATGACAACACCCTGCTTGCAACTCGCTAATGTTAGCACGAAAATATACCTCAGAATAAGGGAATAATAGGGAAAATAGGTGATAACTGAAGGAGAGGAGGAAAGTGGGGAAGGAGGGGAGGTAGAGGACTGAGATTTTGCATGGCCCAGGGGCCAAAAAAAAATAAAAAAATAAAAAAATAAAAATAAAAAAAAAATTCGATGTCAAAAGTTGATTTTTTGTTTTACTTACTCTCAAGAGTCTTCCCGCAGTCCGCCGGGGGAACTCTTAAGAGTCTCCCCGCAGTTCCCGGGTTAAGTAAATCACCCCTTATCACCACGGACTCTCCCATATAACACCCACCACCTTTATTATTATTATTAGGGGTTCGACCCCTACAGGGAACCCCTATTGTAATCATTAAACTCACTTATTCATCCAAATTATTCTTACACGCCGTTTTTTACGCAATAACTCCAGAACTGCTTTTTGGATCGGGATCAAACTTTCACAAGAGGTGCGTTTTTGTATTGGGCAACTTTTGATATGATAAACATCCGGCATGGCGGCCAAATAGGTCCGTGGGAGCCGATTTCCCGAAATATTTGACGCCTAAATACCGTCTCTCCCACTCGTAGGAAATGATTGGGCTTTGGCATATGGACTCTACTACTAATGTTCCGCAAATGTTATAGAAGGTTTTGCTTTTGCACATGGGTTTTTTTCCGGCAATCTTGAAAAAACCTCTAATTCCACTAAAAATTCCACATCTTGAAAACTACGCCGATGTTCAAAGCCATGTTTGCGTAGTTGGGCGAGGCTCGCGATTCCGAACGTTTTGATACCAAAAGAATATAAATGGGTGGAATAGTTTGGCCGCAGCATTGAATACTGTATTCTTAAATGACTTTAATGGTGTTGTAAACACAAGTTAACAATCATATTGTGCTATTATTGCCTCAATAATGACTTAGTGTGTCATAAAGAGCTATACTGCAGACGAATTTGTTACGGTCGCGGGTTGTGTTATCGATATTTGTGTACCTATATCCGGGTCAAATTCATGTAAGGGTGGTCTGGACCACCCTTTGCGAAAGGGGATTTTAGGGGCTTCCTACGATCAAAGATGGCCGCTACGACGCTTCGTGAATACCAGCGTTGAGACTTAAGGGAACGGTAAGGGAGTTTTCGGATCTTACGACCGTTAGTGAATCTGGGTCCAGCTGGGTCGCAGCCAGAACTGTTCTTAGTTTTCATCTGTCACAATCCTTTCTATTTTATTTAGTCAATTTGAAAGTATTGTGTGACGCATGTCCAGTGTGAGCATGCTGTACAGAACGCCTAGTCATGCCCCACTCTCGCTAGGATCGTCAGGGCAGGAACTTTGGCTGTAGTCTATGTAGAGTTTCCTAACTTAGTTCATGTGAGCCGTTGTACTATAAGTATTATGAATATGTATTTTGTTTTCATCTGAGTCAACGAGTTCTATTTTATATCATTAGTTATAAGTATTGTGTGTAAAACTTATTTGTAATGATGGGGGGAGAAGCAGCCACCGTTGGGGGTCAGTGGGTGCGCCATGCGGGAGGTGGGCCTAACTTACTAGCACTCGCCCTCCCCCCTCCCCTCAGTGCAAGGGGAGCCTTTGTCTATCCCAGAGGAGAGAGAGAAATTACGTAATGGTTGTCAGTGGGCGGTCCTTAGTAGTTCACGTTGGGCTCACTAGAGGGCCGGGTATAAAAAGGGAAGTCTAGCCATTTTTTCATCAGAACTCATTAGGCAGAGCGACTTCTCATTTCCCTTGCTAACTATATATATTCTTCTGACTGATGTGAACTTTCTCTACTACCTTACATTCTTATCTCCTCTTTTCCTTACCCTTTTTAACTTCCATGGTCCCGTTGGTGCAGAGCTAGTCAGCCAACGTATTATCGCTTGAGTTCTCACTCTCACGAGATACATGCCTATTAGATAGTCTATTTTGGAAGGATTAACTTAGAATAGGATTGATTTATGTTTGTTGCACTTGTATATGCATTTCCCTGTGTGTTATTATTATTATTCCTGTTTTCTGCTGGTCTAGGTAATGCTAGACTGGGGTAAGGCTTTTCTGTGTTACGAGTTGTTGTTTGATGCAGTGGTTAAGCGATAAACCTGCATACTCGTTTCGGTTCAGTGAAGCCTAGGTTGTCTTCGCGGCCGACTGTGTCGAGTTAATAATTTACAGTGTGTGAGGGCAAGAGCCTAACCACCCTGCATGTTATTAACAGTTTGTTTTTACTTTGTCAAGGAGCCGGGAGAAAACCAGATACAAGGGATCTGGATTTCTCAAAGTGCACTTGTTAGTGTTAACTTAATACTTTAAACAGTTGTGAGGACTCCGTTAGGCTACGAGCCGTTTTTGCTCAGTCACTGCTACCTTTTTGCCCACAGTACCCCAGCTAGACTTTACTCGATTAGTAGATACAGAATAGTATTGAAGCTTTCCTTATGTATGATATTGTTTATGCACTATTGATTTCATGTGTTGCACGCTTGGCTACTTTAGTGATTAGTGGCCCACGAGCACAATCCGAGTATGCTATTGCCGTTGCATTTGCGGAGTACTTCTTTTTAATGTTTGCCATTTACTATTGCATCTTTTAATTATTCTTATGCCAATTTAACCCTTAAATGTCGGCGAGCAACATAAGTCGAGTTAAATAAAGCTGGACTATGTGGCGGTGCTCGACATATATCGTGTGGCAATTTCAGCACGTAATGTGGCTGAGAGAGAGAGACAAGTGGTGGCAGGAGAGTAGCGAGCGTATGACTGCTCCAGACCACCACGGCGAACCTACTGACACGAATCCCACCTCCTCCCTCCCTCTCTCACTCGCTATATACGGAATTGTATGGGGAAAGTGCCTAATTACATGCTTTTTGCACTCGCGTTGCACGGTTATTGCAAGAAAACTAGCCATCATAAAAGGATCGTTATGGTGTCATTCGAAAGCTCTGTTTATGCCCTTTCAGGGATAGATACTTGTTTTACGTTCTGGGTCTTATTTAGGCATGAAAATGATCACGTAAACAGCCCTATTTTGGCTAAAAACACCCCGCTGGGCGGTACATATAAATAAACCGCATAGGCCGCTCGTAAGGTGTTAAACCTTCAATAGTATTTAATTGCCAGTGTTTTTGCTTATTGAATTACTGTTCAAAATCCGATACGTACTTCTTACGAGCATCCGAGAAGCATCTAACTTTTTTCAGAAGATTCCTTGCTCGATGCTTAAGGACTATTAATTAACGTAACGTAATAGTGCCGATCCGAAGTAGAGGGTGGAGGACTTCTTAAGTTCTTAGTCAAGGGTGGATTACTTCGGCTTTGGCCAACACTATTCTTTGGTGTAGTTGTTTCTTACTTCTTTGTTTGATTGTTGACCAGACTAGATAATTCCGGTCTCTTTATTAGTCTGTTGTTGAACACTAGTACCGAGTTCTTGTATACCCCGTTATAGCAGATTGAACTCTGGAGGGTATTGGTGTTTTTTGTTCGGCTGGCAGTACTCAGGGGTTGGGATCGTGTGTTTCCGTTGTGGCAGCGAGCCGTACTCGAGTCCTGATTGAGAGCCCTTGTGTACCCGAGTGCCAGGTCGTAACAATTGTGTTAAGTAGTTGAATGATGGGAAGGCGAGAGAGAGAGAGACCAGGTGGTGTGACTTGGTGGTGAGTGTGGCGCATGGCTGGCCCCCTTACATAGGCCTCGCGGGATTCGTTGCCTCCTGCCTAACACGGCCTACTAGGCGGCTGCTTACTGGGCGACTGTCGCGCGCCCTCGTGCCATTCCTGCGAACTGGGACTCCAGCCATGCGGTCCCTGGAAATATCCTGGTCAGATCCGTCCCAGACAGCATACTCTAAGCATCTCCCTTGAACTGTTCCACACTCTTGTCTTAGAATCTTTCTCTTCTACTGCCTCTATCATTTCCACTACTTCCTCACCTTTTATTAATATCAATCCCCCTCTGGTTCCCTGCATCCACACCTTGAATTGGTGGCCAGACTGTATTATATGCTGGATCTCACATTTCTTATGTACTAGGCTAAGGTTGAAGATAGTCATCGTCTTTTTGGGAGATTGTATTGCTCGGACTGTCTCCATCAATCACTAATGTTTCTACAGGGTTAAATAATGCTAGACTAGGGATCAGGTACCTTGTTGTTGGTGTTTTCACTGTGTGTAGGCTACTTTTGAGCTACACGACACTACGGATTCTGTGGGTTACCTGGGTGGATCTTTTGTCTGTGTACCTTGGAGTTTAGACTGTAGTGCGTGAGGGCTGCTTGCCTAATCGACCCAACACTGTTCTAACTCTATTTGCTTTTACTTTTGAGGGTCGCCAGGAGGATACTCGATACTTGTGATAGAGAATCCTCAAGAGAGCACCCCTTCATATTAACGTAATCAGGCCGCACAGACCCAAGGTCCACACTAGGCTAGGAGCTGCCTTGCTCCACCAGAATTCTGTACCTTTGCGCATCCCAGCTAGACTTTATTAACCCGGGTAGACATTAGCTGGATTAGATCATATACTCTTTTATGCATACCCATTATTTCTACACAAGCATTTTGAGGTCTAGGTTGCTGTAGAGACACAACCAGCATAGACCGGTTTTGTTAATAGGAGTACTACTTTTTCGTGGCGAGCATTATTACTGTTGCACCGCTTATAATATTCTTGTGTCCAATAACATTATAGGTCCAGCCTTTTTGTGTATTTAGCCTACACGTGCAGTGTCCTGCCTCCTGCTATTTTGTGGTTCCATTTCCGATACGTTCTTCTTAGTAGCATCCGACATTATTCAGAAGATTCCTTGTTCGGTGCTTGAGGACTTTACAACACTTTCTTTCATAAAGGAGCGACAGATATTATTGATTAAAGTAACATTAAGTAAACCTTCTTCTTGTTTGCATTAGATCACTCTTGTGATTTAATTAAGTTAACTATCTTTTCCTTGTGTACCATAACTAAGCAAGCATATGTTATAGGTAATAGGCCATTTCAGAGAACATCAGCCTATAGTAGAAGCACATAGATACTGAGAGTCAAGATACCCTGCTATCGCAGATATAACTCTGGAGGGTATATGTGTTCTTTGTTCGACGGGATTATATATCAGGGGTTGGATCTAGCGTTTCCGTTGTTGCATTTATGCCAGTCTAGTCCAATGTATAAGAGCCACTGATTTATACGAGACCCGATCGTAACAAATGGCGACCTAGCTCAGGATTTGGTGAACTGACATATAATTGCAGGTTATTGTGCAGATTTTTCTCACAGTTTAGGCAGTGAACATTTGTTGATTTTGTGGAATATTTTTTGAAGACATGCAAGAATTATTTTTTTAGCAAAGTAATATAGCACTTAAGCGGTCTCCGAGAATTTTTTATTGTGAATATTGTGGTATAAGAGTTTGGGGTACTTCTTTTTTGTGTATCAAAGTGAAAAATCTTCAGTGAGCATCATGCCTTATAGCGGATCAGTGCAGGATGAAGACACAGTACGTGATGTAGAAGCTGAGGAGCAGCAGCATGGGCAGGTTGTTATCTTGGTGAACAGTGAGGAGGATGCAAGGAATTTTTTACAATGGCCTGTTACTTCCGACCGGTTGGTGGGTGTGAATCGGTACGGTCTCCAGTGCTTAGCCGCAGCTATCGGTCATGTATGTACTAGTGGCATGACCAAGGATGACCTGATGTGTGCTAGGTGGGGTGACTGGCGTACGAGGTAGGGCGAGTGCTCAGAGCCCTTTGGCCGAGCCTCCCCTTCACTCGACTCCCAATCCTCCTATTGGAGTACCGACCCTGAGCACGCTTCCGCAGGTGGGTAGTGACTGGCAGGTTGGTTTGCCCCTGGGGGGATCACCGGGTATTTCTAACATCATTGCATCTCCTCCTCAAGGTTTGACCCCGGAGATGCTCTTTCAGCTCGAGATGGCAAAGATGCAACATCAGAGTCAACAGCAGACAGAGCTAGCTAAGATAGAAGAGATAGAAGAGAAAAGAGCTAGCTAAGATAGAAGAGAGAAATGAGCTAGCTAAGATAGAAGAGAGAAAAGAGCTGGCTAGGATGCAGCAACAGACGAGGGAAGCTGAGCTTAGGACTGAACTAGAATCTACAAGATACTGTGCCGACATGGATTTAGAGAAGTCTCGTGTTGAGACGACGGGACAGCGACTCGGTACTGGAAACCGTGCGCATGATCAGTCTCTGTCGCACCTTCTCAAACTGGTCCCTGTATTTGACGAGTCTGGTGTCGGAGTTTTTCAATAGATTTGAGAAGTGCCGGGAGCATCAGTGGCCTGAAGTTAAGTGGGCGGCCCTTGTGTCCTCTAGACTCGATGGCTTACGATGCACTGCCTTTGGAGTCCTGCGTTGTTTATGAGGAGCTCAAGGAGGCTGTCCTGTGGGCATACGAGCTACAACCAGAGACATATAGGTTAAAGTTCCGGGGTGTGACTAAGGGGCGAGACAGTACCCTCTTGGAGCACGCCCGGGACCTGTCCGACGCTATGGGAAACTGGCTCAGATCAGAGAAGACAACTACGTTTGATGAGATTAAACGGTTGATGCTTCTAGAGCAGTTTTATAAGTGTACGGGCGGCGACTTGACTTTAAACCTTAAAGAGAAGAACCCAAGAACTCTCGTAGGAGCAGCAGAGATGGCAGATCGTCTGTTGTCACTAATTCGGGGGTGCGGCTCTGCACAGAGAAACGATTTAGGCGTTAAGGAGCGTTACCCTCCCCCTCCCCGGAATATGGACACACATAAATTTAAAAGCAATGACACCAAGACTGATCACAAACCTAGCACCACCCCGTTTAAGAAGGGTCAGGGGACTTTTACACCTCAGTATAAGTCCAAGGGGAAATTTGAGTGTTATCACTGTCACAAAGAGGGGCACATGGCAAAAGCTTGTCCGAGCAGACCTCCCACGGCAGCTGTGTCATTGGCTCGCAGCATTGGGGTGTTCCAGAAGTCTTCTGTGTTTGCTGGAGGCATAAGATCAGAGGATGGAGCACCGCCAGTGAAGAAGGATCCGGAAGGCTCGAACCCTGTCCGCGATGCCTTTTGCGACCATAGAGGGCATGGCTGCGTGAAGTGGGGGGCAAGAAGCACAGGGTACAGCTTTTGAGTGACACTGGTGCCTCTCAGACACTCTTGAAGAATTTCACTGGTAGACCCATAAACGCGGCGCGGGTAGTTGTGGTGCAGGGAGTTAATGCAACTAGGTCATACCCGCTTGTTAGAATGGAGCTTGAAGTTGACGGTGTGACTCGCGAACTGGATGTGGGAATCTTGGAGAAATTGCCTGTTGGGGGCGTCTACCTCCTTCTCGGCAATGACTTTACGGTCCCTGCTTCTAAGGTTTCACCCTTAGTCGTTGCCGAGGAGCCGGCCGACGTGAGTAGGGAGGAACAGGAGTGGGTTGAGAAGTGTCAGGTGCAACCAATGGCGTGTGTTGTAACTAGATCTCTCGCATCCAGGGAGTCACAGCCTAACCAACAGTCTTCAAATAAGCGGAGGAACGGTCACGAGAAGGTGCTGAAAGCTGATACGGTGGAGAGTCTAGTACCAGCAGCGCTTCTCGGGGACTCTGTATTAGCACAGTTATTAGAGTCTGGAGAAGCACCACCACCTGTCACTGAGAGTGTAGAGGCAGGGCTTAAAGAGACTCAGAGGCAGCAACGGTATACACGGAGAGAGCAACGGGATGCAAAGTTCGATGTTGGGGGAGGGCAAGAGTTGTTTCGCAAACACTTAGACAGGCTAGCTCCCTCAGATATTCGCAAATTGAAGCTAGAAGACCCGGAGGTTCTAAAGTGTAGTGACGGTGCTGTCGAACTTGAGAGTAGAGAACGAATGTTGCGTAGTCTGGAGTTGGCTGGCCGCAATCTGGTAGGCTCTCAGGCCCTCGTGAAGGACAGGTACGACCACAAGGTGAAACTCAAAAGTTTCACGTGGGTCAGGAGGTGTTGATACTACTCCCTCTTGTAGGTCACCCCTTATCCGCAAAGTACGCTGGTCCTTATAGGGTAGCAGAGAAGCTCTCTGACTTGGATTACCTGGTGGCCACTCCAGACAGGCGTAAGAGGAATCCGTTATGTCATGTCAACCTGATTAAGGAGTATGCGAGGCGCCCACCTGAGCCTCTCACTGTCCCCGTGATGACTTTCAGCAGTCAAGGTGGAGAAGGAGAACGGGACAGTCATGCGCAGGTGGATGACAACTGTGATTATCATGTTTCTGCAGATCAGTGGGCGGGAAACACGAGACAGGCGGCTCATGAGGCTTTGCAACACCTACCTGAGCAACAGCGTGTGGCTGTCGAGCGCCTATTTTGTTTATACCCTACTGTATTTGCGGAACACCCAGGCCTCACTACTCAGGAGGTGCACGACGTTGACGTCGGAGACCACCCACCCTTCAAATCAGTGCCCTATAGGGTGCCCCCTATTAAACTTCCGGCCCTCCGGGCGGAGTTGGAGTATATGTTGCAACAGGGACTGATCGAGAAGGGGGCGGTAAAGTGGACATCTTTCATAACGCTGCAACCTAAGCCGGATGGCAAGGTGCGCTTCTGTGTTGATTACCGCAGGCTAAACGGCTCGACTCCCACCAACCCATATCCTCTTCCCCTGGTCGATGACTGTGTAGACAAGATTGGCAGGGCCAAGTTCTTGACCAAGGTGGACCTGGTAAAAGGTTACTGGCAGGTGCCTTTGTCTGAACGGGCGAAAGAGGTGTGTGGTTTTGTGGTGGATGGTGCTACATATCGTTGTAATGTCATGCCGTACGGTCTAAAGAACGCACCAGCGACCTTCCAAAGCTTTATGAACGAGTTAGTGGCCGACATTCCGAACTGTACCATGTACCTGGACGACGTCCTTATCTACGATGACTATTTCAAGAGCCACTGTGAACATGTAGAATCCCTATTTAAGAAATTAAGCGAGGCAAACTTGGTGGTCAACCTGGGAAAGTGTGATTTTGTGCGGGCTACCGTGCAGTATCTGGGGTTCATGGTGGGTTTGGGCCAGGTGTGCCCCACACAGAACAAGATATTGGCTATTAACCACTTCCCCAGGCCGTCCACCAAGAAGCAGATCATGAGGTTTTTGGGCATGATTGGTTACTACCGCCGCTTTATAAAGGGCTATTCTACTGTGCTGGCTCCTCTGACGGACCTATTGGCCAAAGATAGAAAGTTTAAGTGGGCGCCTGAGTGTGAGAGGGCTTTTTTGCTAGTAAAACACCTGTTGTGTACTCACCCAATCCTCAGGGCCCCGGACTTTAGCCGACCATTCCAGCTGGCAACTGATGCCAGTGGTGTGGGGGCTGGTGCCGTTCTGATGCAATCAGACGAAGATGGGCTGGAGCACCCAGTCAGTTTCTTCTCAAAAAAGTTCAACTCGGCGCAGAAGAACTATTCAGTAGTTGAGAAGGAACTGCTGGCGATTGTGCTAGCGCTCAGGCACTTTGAGGTGTATGTTCCAGCCTATGGACCAGTTGTGATCTACACCGACTATCACCCCCTCAAGTTCCTGAATCAATTCCATAACCGGAATATGAGGCTGACCAGGTGGTCATTAACCTCTGAAGTGCGCACGGGGGTAATTGAAAACGTCCCCCTGTGCTGACGTATTTGAGGTGTTTCCGTCACTAAAATATTCATTGTACCATTAATAGCATTAATAATTATCCATATGCGCCTATTATGGGTTGATTATAAAGGTATTAACCTGAAACAACAATAAAACGAGTGAAAACAGCGTTTGGATGGTCAAAATCGGAGATATAGCCCGCGAGTTGTATAATGTATGGGTGAGGCAAGCTACCTTCCCGCCAATTTCCCCCAAGGCCACTGAGACACAGTCGATCGATACTCTCTCTCTCTCTCTTGCACTCGATTGCCATCAGTGATGACAACACCCTGCTTGCAACTCGCTAATGTTAGCACGAAAATATACCTCAGAATAAGGGAATAATAGGGAAAATAGGTGATAACTGAGGGATAGGAGGAAAGTGGGGAAGGAGGGGAGGTAGAGGACTGAGATTTTGCATGGCCCAGGGGCCAAAAAAAAAAAAAATAATAAAAAAATAAAAATAAAAAAAATAAAAAAATTCTATGTCAAAAGTTGATTTTTAATTTTACTTACTCAGGAGAGTCTTCCCGCAGTCCGCCGGGGGAACTCTTAAGAGTCTCCCGGCAGCTCCCGGGTTAATGTTGCAGGAATACAACCTAGACATACGCCATATTGCCGGTTCTGAGAATGTGATTGCAGATTGCTTATCGAGGGTGGAAGACCCGGGGTAGATCATCACAAGGGTAGCCTCCTACTTTGGTTTGATTAGTATGTTTACGTCTGGTGCTTGTTGGCTCGCGTGGATAGCCCAGCGTATTGGGTCATAAAGTAGGAGTTGCTGTGTTGGTATAGAAGAAAAAAAACTAGGCTGCCCCTGTAGTGCAGCCGCCATAAACTCATTAAAAATATAAAAATCCTATAAAAACTCTTTCAACTGTCTTCGTGGTGCGATGCATAAGGCGTTGATTTTCGGTGTGAGCATCCTGGATTCGAATCCACGGACTGCCACATGTGTTTGTAAATTTCATTAATCGATTTTAGGAGTATAGTTGGTTGTTGGAAGGAACATAATATTTGATAGTTAAATTTTTTTTAAGCATGTTATAGCAGAAATTCTGAGTTGTACTCCTCTCAGAAGGCTGGGCTAGTGAAGCTCGCTCTTATGAGCATAACTATGTAATTTAATCTATTGTGTTGGGAGGGGTTGTTCATTTTTATAAAGTGTTATTTTGAAGAGAACTGTGCTTTACATTTCATTGTCGCTGGGTGACTAGGAGTGGCGAATTTTGAATGGGTTCTGAGTGTCAGATTTAGAGCTCATAGTTGGAGCCTCTTAAAAATCTTGGGTGGGGTGTGACGCTCACCGCTTCCCCCAGAACCGCATGGCTTACTCGCTAGGACTCGCCAGGGCAGAGAATGTAGCTACAGTCTACCTATCATTGTGTACTTTCCTTCTCGAGAAAGCTTGTGTTACAGACAGTTCAGAACTGTTCTTTGTTTTCGTCTGTCACAATCCTTTCTATTTTATTTAGTCAATTGAAAGTATTGTGTTAAGTAGTTGAATGATGGGAAGGCGAGCGGGAGAGAGAGAGAGACCAGGTGGTGTGACTTGGTGGTGAGTGTGGCGCGTGGCTGGCCCCCTTACATAGGCCTCGCGGGATTCGTTGCCTCCTGCCTAACACGGCCTACTAGGCGGCTGCTTACTGGGCGACTGTCGCGCGCCCTCGTGCCATTCCTGCGAACTGGGACTCCACCCATGCGGTCCCTGGAAATATCCTGGTCAGATCCGTCCCAGACAGCATACTCTAAGCATCTCCCTTGAACTGTTCCACACTCTTGTCTTAGAATCTTTCTCTTCTACTGCCTCTATCATTTCCACTACTTCCTCACCTTTTATTAATATCAATCCCCCTCTGGTTCCCTGCATCCACACCTTGAATTGGTGGCCAGACTGTATTATATGCTGGATCTCACATTTCTTATGTACTAGGCTAAGGTTGAAGATAGTCATTGTCTTTTTGGGAGATTGTATTGCTCGGACTGTCTCCATCAATCACTAATGTTTCTACAGGGTTAAATAATGCTAGACTAGGGATCAGGTACCTTGTTGTTGGTGTTTTCACTGTGTGTAGGCTACTTTTGAGCTACACGACACTACGGATTCTGTGGGTTACCTGGGTGGATCTTTTGTCTGTGTACCTTGGAGTTTAGACTGTGTAGTGCGTGAGGGCTGCTTGCCTAATCCACCCAACACTGTTCTAACTCTATTTGCTTTTACTTTTGAGGGTCGCCAGGAGGATACTCGATACTTGTGATAGAGAATCCTCAAGAGAGCACCCCTTCATATTAACGTAATCAGGCCGCACAGACCCAAGGTCCACACTAGGCTAGGAGCTGCCTTGCTCCACCAGAATTCTGTACCTTTGCGCATCCCAGCTAGACTTTATTAACCCGGGTAGACATTAGCTGGATTAGATCATATACTCTGTTATGCATACCCATTATTTCTACACAAGCATTTTGAAGTCTAGGTTGCTGTAGAGAGACACAACCAGCATAGACCGGTTTTGTTAATAGGAGTACTACTTTTTCGTGGCGAGCATTATTACTGTTGCACCGCTTATAATATTCTTGTGTCCAATAACATTATAGGTCCAGCCTTTTTGTGTATTTAGCCTACACGTGCAGTGTCCTGCCTCCTGCTATTTTGTGGTTCCATTTCCGATACGTTCTTCTTAGTAGCATCCGACATTATTCAGAAGATTCCTTGTTCGGTGCTAGAGGACTTTACAACACTTTCTTTCATAAAGGAGTGACAGATATTATTGATTAAAGTAACGTTAAGTAAACCTTCTTCTTGTTTGCATTAGATCACTCTTGTGATTTAATTAAGTTAACTATCTTTTCCTTGTGTACCATAACTAAGCAACCATATGTTATAGGTAATAGGCTGTTTCAGAGAACATCAGCCTATAGTAGAAGCACATAGATACCGAGAGTTAAGATACCCCGCTATCGCAGATATAACTCTGGAGGGTATATGTGTTCTTTGTTCGACGGGATTATATATCAGGGGTTGGATCTAGCGTTTCCGTTGTTGCATTTATGCCAGTCTAGTCCAATGTATAAGAGCCACTGATTTATACGAGACCCGATCGTAACAAATCTTTATACTGTACTTATGTATAATCCACTGTGGGAGAATAATATTGATCACATTTATAAAACCTGATATTAATAGAAAAAACGCCCATTCAATTCAATCTCTGAGCTCTGTCGGACATCCTCACGGTTTACAAATGCCTTTATGCAGTATAATCAATATTTACCCCCTGCTGGCAACATACATGACTATTACAATAATTCATGGGGGGGGGTGAGGGGGGGGCAAAACCCCCATCATCCCATCGTGTATCCCACATTGGAATAGTAACGAAGACCGTGAAAACACTCATTTCTCAAAATCTGGAAGAAAACACATGAAAAATAAGGGTGCGAGCCTATTCCCTATAATTACCCGAATTAAATATGGAATGAGGATAATCTTCAAGGACACTACATCCACCGAAATGTTTTTATTTTAATACCACGAATTTTCAGAGTATTTTTTATAAAAAAAAATATTTCATTTGCATCAATATATAGTGTTTGTAATTAATTAGAAATCTTGGGAAAACCTAGTTTCCCCATTAGGCCTATCGATCAATGTTGAGACCCCCCCCCCCATCCCCCCCCCCCCATCCCAATAATGATTTGAAAAGACATTAGCCTAACCTAACAACCTTACCTAACCTAACCTAGTATTATGGGTGGGGCTGCTGCCTCCACACCCCCACTAGTTGAGTACTAATCCCTTAGTAAATAAAAAACAATTGGCTGTCGATTATACGAAGGTGAAAGAAAAGTCGATGAAGTCTACGGTGTTTACTCTGCAATCTTCAGCTTTGATTGTACATTGATAATGGGGAAAGTACCGTATTGACAACCTTGTTACGAAAATTAAATTTTAGTACCTACTTTTATATTAGGATTTCCCGAGGGCTTACCATATTTCCATATGATCTTTAGAGCTATCGATAACTTGAAGTATCGTATTGACAACCTTGTTACGAAAAAGAAATTTTAGTACCATATTTTTTATTAGGTTTTGCAGAGGGTTAAAACAAAATTTCTTATGATCTTTAGAGCATAATAGATTCAATGTTTATCTTCAAATATATCAACAAAATTCGTGGTATTAAAATAACATTGAACCCATCCGCCTAATTAGAAACAATTTATTAGGGAAAATAGGGACCAATAGACTCTCCATATTTTTCTCATTATAGTCGGCATGGAGGAATTTCGGGTTCAATGTTATTTTAATACCACGAATTTTGTTGATATATTTGAAGATAAATATTGAATCTATATGCTCTAAAGATCATAAGAAATTTTGGAAAAACTAAATAAGATGGTCACCAATTTTCCCATGGATTTTTTTATTTTTCCCCGTTAGTTTTCATCAATATATAGTGTTTGGAAATAATTGCAACCCTCGGAGAAACCGTTTTCCCCATTATACAAAGACACGCCGCCCGATAGTGGGGAGGGCTATGAAGTACAGGGAAAATGAGGGGTTAAATGCGTAAAACGGCGATTAGAACTTATTTTAGCAAAACTTGGCTTGGGTTTTAAGGTATTTCTAAGGCCTAAAACCCAAGATTTCGAAAACCCGAGCCAAGTTTTGGCCAAAGCTGGCTCGGATTTTGAGAGTTTGTAGCCAACAAAATGACAGTAACTTCATTTGGCTCAGGTTTCCCGAAATTGCAAAGGCATAAAACCCGAATTTTGGAAAACCCGAGCCAAGTTTTGGCAAAACTTGGCTCGGATTTTGCGAATTTTTAAGAGTAAACAAATTACAGTAACCTAATTTAGAATTTTGGCTCATGTTTCCCTAAATTGCAAACCCCAAAAAGCATAATTTTGGAAAACCCGAGCCAATTTTTGGCAAAACTTGGATCGTATTTTGAGAATCGAAAAAGACTAACTACATGTCGGAAATCGGCTCATGATTTCCCTAATTGCAAAGCCATATAACCAGATTTATCGAAAACGTAGCACTTATTTAAATCATAAATATCCAGTAACCTAGACCTAGTACATTGGATACAAGCCTAATCCACACCTAACGCCTACAATGTGTCCGTAGTACCTAGTAGGCCTACGTGGGATATAACATGGCGGTTGGGCCGGCGCCCATTTAGTAGCCTACCGGTATTCGGCCGTATCTGTAAATACGAATGCGAGGAACTTCGAGCGAATTCCTGATCGAGCGGATGCACAATCCAATCTAATTAACCTAACTTAACCTAACCTAACTTAACTTAAATGCGCCTCCGCTCGAATATGAATTCGCTCGAAGTGTCCAGATACCGTAAATACTACCGCAACTACGAATCTTGTTTCTGAAACCTAGTATATTAACCTAACCAAACAACCCAACCTATCGACAGAGATGGGCAGGTGGAGTGGACTAAAAAGCTGGTGGACAGACCTCGGGAGACAGGTGAAAATAGCGTGTGTACGAATCGGTGCCGTCTATAGGAAGGTATTGACAACCATGTTTCGACAAAATTCCATTTTAGTACTATATATTTTTATTAGGTTTTGCCGAGGCTTAAAACACATTTTCATATTATGTTTAGAACATAAAATCCATATGCATGTTCAAATATTGCAAAATAATTGGTGACCAACTTATTTAGTTATACTGAAATTTTTGTTAATCCTCGGCAAAACCTAATACAAAAGTATGGTACTAAAATGTTTTTTCGTAACAAGGTTGTCAATACGGTACTTCCAGTTATCGATAGCTCTAAAGATCATATGAAAATGTGTTAAACCCTCGGAAAAACCTAATATAAAAGAATGGTATTAAAATTTAATTTTCGTAACAAGGTTGTCAATACGGTACTTTCCCGTTATCAATGTACAATCAAAGCTGAAGATTGCAGAGTAAAAACCGTGGACTTCGACTTCCTTTTACCTTCGTATAATCGACAGCCATTTTTTTTTTTTTTTTTTTATTTACTAAGGGATTAGTACTCAACCAGCAGGGGTGTGGGGGCAGCAGCCTCCACCCATAATACTAAGTTAGGTTAGGTAAGGTTAGGCTAATGTCTTTTCAAATCACTATCGGGGGGGGGGGGGGGGTGTCTCAGCATCGATCAATAGGCCTAATGGGGATAAATAGGTTTTCCCGAGATTTCTAATTAATTACAAACACTATATATTAATGAAAATGAACAATTTCTTTTATAAAAAAAACACTGAAAATTTGTGGTATTAAAATAACATTTTTCCGAATTTCGTTATCGACACTTGAAAAAAACATGATTTCACAGAAAAATACACCAAAAATCTGTCAAAGATGTCAAATAGCGGGGGTGTGGGGGCGGCAGCCCCCACCCATAATACTAGGATAGGTTAGGTAAGGTTGTTAGGTTAGGCTAATGTCCTTTCAAAGGGGTATTGTAGGCTAGTAAACACTAGGATAGCCTATACCTGGTCAGAGGTAAGAAGAAGAGTCCTGCTGTAGTCTCCTTGAATACTACCGGAATGAGTTGTGTTACCGGGTGTACGTCGTGTAAACACGTAAGTTGATGTCAAACAGAGTGGGTGTGGGGGCGGGGGTGTGAGGGCGGCAGCCCCCACCCATAATACTAAGATAGGTTAGGTAAGGTTGTTAGGTTAGGCTAATGACCTTTCAAAGGGGTATAGTAAACACTAGGATATACCCGGTCAGAGGTAGGTGATACGCCCGATAACACAACTCTTGCCTTAAATATTTAGATTCCGATGGTAATGACATATTATATCGGAATGATAGAAGTCATAAAGATTGTATAGGCGATATGACAATTATCGAGGTACCTGAATTGGAGACATGATAACCTTGTCCCGCTTTTGCTTTGGGAGACACTCGTTACAAGTAACCTGCCCTTGATCTCCTTACATATAGAAAACAAAGTGTGTGTGTATATAATATTATTATACAGTATACAGTATATGTGTGGGTGGGTGTAAGTGATGGTGTATGTGTGTGTGTGTGTGTGTTTAGCCTATAAGTGTGTGTGTGTGAAGCTGACAGTACTATCATGGGCATTCAAGATATAATGTCGGATAAGCATATCACAGAGAGAAATATACAATAATATCAAGATCATATTAAAGACCTCTTTCGCAGCCCTATTAAAAATAATTTATTATGGAAAATAGGGACCAATAGATTTGCCATATTTTTCTCATTATTGTCCGCATGGAGGAATTTCGTTATCGACACTTGAAAAACCCGATTACACCGAAAAATAACAAAAAGAAGTCCCGACTGTAAACAAAGCATTGCGCACAATGAATCCTTCGACAGGACTCCTTGTTTTGAAAGATGCGGCGAGTGCGATTCACCCAATAAATGGCGTGAGCGTTACTCACAAAACGAAATACCTGCAACCTGTTTTTGCCCCCTTACAGATCTACATATACGAGGATTACAATAAATCAAGGGGGGGGGGGTGAGGGGGGAAAGCAAAAATTAATTACTAATAACAATTACTTAATATTAAATATTTTCTTTTTAATGAAATTAATAATAATGAGTAGGCCTACTTAACAAAAATATACACAATAGCAATTAAATACTGTATATAAATTATTGTATTTTATTTAGTTAACATTTAATCAAACAAAAAGGAAGCAACTATTCTATATTCACCAATTCAAATTAAGGTCCCGTCTGCCTGGAAACTCCTAATCGTATTCTCCTGAGAGATTATGGATGACTGAGAACACGAGTAGAAGTCAACACGGGCAGAGGCAGGTAGCTCAACACACACAACACCACCGAGGGAGTTCCAGAACATGACTGACCAGAGTTTAGAGGACGTTGATGATGGTGGAAGAAACCTTGGAAATACGGGAGAGTCAGATAGGTCACTCCACCGATCCTCCACAACGCCCTCTATGATTCAGGGCCCATGATTAAAAGTGTTGGAGGCGGGAGTCATGAAGCAGTGGTGAAGCAAGGCAGTGAATTAATCCCCTTCACACGAACCAAGTGAAGCTTCAATAACTCATAAGAAGGTCCAGGGCGTAATAATAATAATAATAATAATTAATATATTATATATTATATATATATATATATATATATATATATATATACATACCGGTATATATATACTGTATATATATATATATATATATATATATATATATATATATATATATATATATATACCGGTATATATAATTATATATATATATATATATATATATATATATATATATATATATATATATATATATATATATATATATATATATATATATATATATATATATATATATATATATATACTCCTAGCCGGAGTTAAACCTCCGACATTCAGGAAAAGGGTCCAAGCTTTTAATCCACTACACCACGGCGTGATAGAGGAATCTTAACCTCCTGGAATATGAATCCTGCGACTTGCGCATGATTTGAAATACATTCTCCAAGTAGGATTTCCCTTCTTAATATAAATAGGTAAAGGTTAAAATTCCTTTATCACGCCGTGGTGTAGTGGATTAGAAGCTTGGACGCTTGTTCTGAATGCCGGAGGTTCGAGTCCCGCTTGGAGTATTTAAAAATTTAGTAGCTCACGTGTATATGTGAGATACACTACATATATATATATATATATATATATATATATATCTGGACTGGGGATTTTTGTTTTTTTCCCCAGCAATGTATTTTAGTTTGTTCCCTAAGCTAACAAAAACTCACACAAACTTAGCTTTATGAATTGATCGTCGATATTTCATTAATTATATGTTATCACTTAACCCTTACAGTACTGACGACGTCTTTTTGTTAATATTTCAGCTGCATTTAGAAAATTCTATAATTATGCGTGAAAGCGGTGCTGAATGGGAGGAGGGCCTTCGACTGACTGGGGACAGAGGTGCATGGGGGCGTTTCGTTCGTGGCCACCCCTTCGGGGATCACGGCGTCGGCAATAGATAGATAGATAGATGAAGCTTAAGAAGGATACATGGTAGCTAAGAGGGTTAATTGAGATATTCTGCAATATCTTAACGGGTAGGTATTCTTCCAAGCTGAATAAAACTGTCTAATAGTTACCAGAGTACATAATTATACTGAAAAGGACGTCACCGGTACAGAATGGGTTCATGATTATTGACGCTGTATTTCTTGATATTCTGATCATATGTTTTAAGGGGGGTCACCTGCTTTTGTTTTATCTTTCTCTCCTTTTCTCTCGTGCTCTGGCTTGTATCCATTCGGCCCCATTCAGCCAACTGTTTTAAGACGTTTATCCCCATCCAGGTGTCGATTTCTTCCTGGCGAGCGATAGCTAGCGAGCCAGCATTGTATGGAGAAATCCGGCTTCGCCGGAGACATTTTTCCATCGAAACATTTGCAAATTTAGCTAGCTGTCAAAACAAATATATATATATATATATACTGTATATATGCTGGCTCGCTACCGCTCGCCAGGAAAATATTGACACCTGGATGGGGGTAAAAGTCATAAAACAGTAGGGTGAATGGGGCCGAATGGATACAAGCCAAAGAGAGAGGGAGAGAAAAATAAAAAAAAGTGAGGTGGGCCCCCTTAAAAATACAGGAATATAAAATTTCGGCATCTACAGTTTTATATTATGCCTTCGATTAAGGGGAAAGGGTTTATTTATTGGTCGATTATTTCATATATTTATTCTATTTTTTTAGTTTCCTCCCTAGACCTCCATCAAACTGAAAAAAACATCCATTAGATCCCCCTTCTAGATTAATTTGTATATTTTTCGGAAGAAATATGTTCCGTCCTTCCAAAATTACAGGCTCACAATCGTTCGCCAGGAAAAAAATCGACACCAAGGAGCACGAAAGGTATTATTATTGACAAAGAAATGGGGGGAAAGGCCTTAAAATCGACAAACAAATGGGGCAAACATCTTATAATCTGAAAACTAATGGGGCTAAACATGAGGGAGAAGGTAGTCTCGAAAAACGACCCATCATCCCTTAAGCCTTTCAGTGCGAGGTATATCTATTATATACTTTATTCTAGCCCCCTTCATCCTCATGTTTAGTCCCATTAGTTTTGAAATTTTAAGATGTCAGTCCCATTACTTTGTCGATTTTAAGACCTTTCGCCCCATTTATTTTTCAATATTAAGACCTTTTGTGCTATTTGGGTGTCGATTTTTTTAATTGAGATACTGAAGGTATTAAACAATAAGTAAATCATGGAATATTGTGAAAAGGTTAAGGAAATATATTAATATGCATGGTCATTCTATTGGCGTATTAAATGTATCCATTTGTTAGTAAAGCAATGATTAAGGGGAGATGGGCGTATATATTTGATCATTTGTGTATCTTTTTAATATTTGATTAGTTTCCTCCCTAGACCTCCATCAAGCTTAAAAAACATCCATTAGATCTCCTTTCAAGATTAATTTGAATGTTTTTCGCTAGAAAAATTTCTCGGCCGAAGGCCGGTTCTTCCAAAATTACAGGCTCACTATCGTTCGCCAGGAAAAAATGGACACCTAAATAGCACAAAAGGTCTTAAAATCTGAAAACTAATGGGGCTAAACACGAGGAAGAAGGGGGACCAGAAAAACGGGCCATCTCCCCTTAAACAGTACAGTATACTTATACCGAGCTAAGCTGTCTGAGAAGCCACCGTTCCTAGCCTTGCAAAGGATATATTCAATCCAAACTAATGATTGGTTGCATCCCCCAGCCAATCATACGTTTGGATGTGTGTGTCAGGTGAATAGAATATAATTGAATATTTTTATTTGGCTCAGACTTTTACAAAATAATGCATGAAACACAGCTCCTCAATACATACGGTACTGCAAAGTAATTATACTAATGTTATCTGAAAATACCAAACACAACTAAAAAAATTGACAACTTGTTCAGTACATTAAAATTATTTGTTTGCATCAACAACTTGTTTCTTGAAATGAGTTGGTCTACTGTACGTCTAAAGTAACTTGGAATATACTGTACTGATTTCTTAAACTAGCAATATCGTAATTTTGACACATAAACAATAAGAACATAAGAAAATGGGAGTCTGCAGAAAGCCGATTGGCCTAAGCAAGGTAGATCCCTGTCCCACACAACCCCAATTACAAAGCCCAATTATAGGCTCAACACTCTAATACCATGAAGATCATCTTACCAAAACGGTTAGAGATTAACGCAGGATTACGGGGTCTGCAGAGCGCTGATTGGCCCAACCCGGCTGATCCCCCTTCACACCCAACCCTTCTCGTCCATATGCTTATCCAATTTTATCTTAAAGCTCCCTACCATTTTTAATCCCACTATAGCACTTGGTAGTCCATTCCACCCATCTACAACTCTGTTACCAAACCAATATTTGCCTACATCTTTTCTGAAACGAAATTTATCTAATTTGAAACCATTGGTACGAGTTCTTTCGCTATCACTGAGCTTTAGTACATTTGTCATGTCCCCTTTGTTAATCCCACTAACCCACTTGAACACCTCTATCATATCCCCTCTAACTCTGCGTCTCTCTAACGAATGTAAACCTAATTTCTTCAACCTTTCTTCATACGGAAGATTTCTAATATTATGGATCATTTTTGTCATTCTACGCTGAACTCTCTCCAATGAATCTATGTCCATTCTGTAATAAGGACACGAAAATTGGACAGCATAATCCATATGGGGTCTCACTAATGACAAGTAAAGTTTTAAGATAACATCAGCAGTTCTGTTACTCACACTCCTAGAGATGAACCCGAGAATCCTGTTTGCCTTATTACGAACGCTTATACACTGTTTTCTAGGCTTCAAATCATTGCTAACAAACACACCTAGATCTTTCTCGCAGTCTGAATTTTCTAATTCTAAATTAGCTAGTTTATATTTAACATTTGTTTGCATCTTCCCTATCTTTAATACCTTGCATTTGTCAATGTTAAACTTCATCTGCCAATTTACTGACCATTCATGTATGTTATCTAGATCCCTTTGGAGGCACTCTATATCGCTATCTGAATCAAATGATCTCCCCATTTTAGTATCGTCTGCGAATTTACTTATCCTACTAGTTATACCTAAATCTAGGTCATTTATGTATATAAGAAACAACAGGGGACCTAATACCGATCCCTGGGGGACACCACTTTTGACTGTTCCCCACTCTGACTTGGCACCATTTATGCTGACTCTCTGTTTCCTACCAATTAGCCATGACCTAATCCATCCCAACAACGACCCTCCTATTCCATGTGCCTCAACATTTCTCATCAATCTCTCATGAGGGACTCTGTCGAAAGCTTTACTGAAATCAAATATATAATATCATATGACTTGTCACTATCTACTGCTTCATATACCTCTGAGAAAAAGCTAAGCAAATTAGTAAGGCAAGAACGTCCCTGAGTGAATCCATGCTGAGAAGAATTTATTAAGTTAAATTTTACTAAGTGGCTTCTAATTTTCCTAGCAATAATAGACTCTAGCAACTTTCCTATGATTGATGTGAGACTAATGGGACGGTAATTGGATGCTATCGATTTATCACCTTTTTGAAGATCGGAACTACATTTGCAAGCTTCCAAGCTTCTGGAACTAAACCTGTTTCTAATGACTTGTTTAATAAAAATGCTAATGGGCTACTTAACTCATATCTGCATTCTTTTAATACTCTAGCATATACCTCGTCAGGACCAGGCGATTTTTGAGGTTTCAGTCTGTCAATTTCCTTAAGCACATAATTTCTACTTATACTAACTGTACTTAACATATTTTCTATACTATCACTATATACCATATTGACTTCTGGAATCTGTGCCAAATTTTCATTAGTGAAAACGTTAAGAAACTGACTATTCAATGTACTGCACATTTCTAAATCATTTTCTGTTATTTCTCCTATTGAAGTTTTTAGGGGGCCTATTACATCTCTAACTTTATATTTATATAGTTGGTACATGGTATTCGTCACCAACATCACCAGCTTAACATTTTCCACATATACGATTTCCTCTACTAATATCCTGATATCTACCAGCAGTTATAGGCAATTTATTATTACTGGTTCGTAGTTTACTCACCAGTAGCATTTTCAAATTCCTTTAATCGTTCATTTATAACAGAGTTAAAAAGCTTTCCCATAAAACTAAGAAGGGTAATTTAATCCCTCTGTAATTGTTTGTAATGTATTCATTTAATATGTCATATCATGGTGCCTTATTATTTGTTAAGCTATTAATACATTTATTTATTTATTCAGCAGTTGTCGGGTCATTTAGTATGGATGTAGGGTCTTCATTGTTAATCTCATATTAAATATCCTCATTATCATTAACATTAGCATCATCTTCACTAGCAAGGGACTTGTTAATGTTCATAAAATGTTTCAAGTGTAATAGGAAACTTATTATTTTTCCTGTGTGCTTTTAAGGTCTTCCAATATTATTTTGCATCTTTACTTTTGTTTTCTCTTAATGTCTTAATCAGATGAATATTCTCATTGTTGTTTACCCTTTTTCAAGTCCCTTTTGTATTTCTTACTGTTATCAATCATACCGTTATAGTTGGCCTTACTCTTATGAAGGTTATGCTTGTGTTTAGCTGTGTGGTATTCTTTCCTGCACTTCCAGCTCTTTCTATCACCGTTACTCTTTTTTTACATAATTGGTAGTATTAACTTTTGGAAACACTCTAATCGCAGGTTCAACTTAAGCCTGCTGTAGTTCTTGGCTTATCTCATCAACAGACAACTTCTCTATTTTTGCTAACACTTCGTTTACTTTACAAACATCAACATTGCTCTCATAGTCATGTTTACTTTCTGATTTCCATCTTCCGGGTCTTAAACTTATTTCCTCCTCTACTAGGACATATTTTGTATTGTTGGTATTAATATGTGTTATTGTGCTAACAAAAATTCAACTGTGTGCAAACCGCTGTGTAAGTCAGAATAAAGCGGATAGTACTCTAGTATCATAAACTGTGATTTATATTGAATTAATAAGGGTGAACCAATAACATAATCAACAGTTGTATTATAAGTAGTCGCAACCTTCCCAATACCTATCCTTCCATTCAAAACCATCCAACCTATCCTTCCATTCAAAATAAATACTTTATTATTTTTCGTAATTCAATAACATATTGTCTAATTCATCAACATTATCTCTCTTTGCATATCTTAAGAACATAAGAAAATGGGAGTCTGGAGAAAGCCGATTGGCCCACACAAGGCTGATTCCTCTCACACCCAACCCCAATTATAGGGCCAACTCACTAACACCATGAGGATCGACCTCACCAAAATGGTCAGAGGTCAACATAAGAAAATGGGAATCTGCAGGGAGCCGATTGCAAAGTTAGAGTGTATATACTTTGGCCGATTGGGCCACACGCGGCAGATCCCCCTCACACCCAACCCATCTCGTCCATATGCCTATCTAATTTTATCTTAAAGCTCTCTATCGTTATTGATCACAGTATAGCACTTAGTAGCCTATTCCACATATCCACAACTCTGTTACCAAACCAATATTTGCCTACATTTTTTCTTAAACGAAATTGATCTAATTTGAAATCATTTGTTCGAGCTCTTTCCCTATCGCTGAGCTTTAGTACATCTTTTATGTCCCCTTTATTATCCCACTAACCCACTTGAACACCTCTATCATATCCCCTCTAACTCTGCGTCTTTCTAACGAATGTAAGCCTAATTTCTTCAACCTTTCTTTATATGGAAAATGTCTAATAGTATGGATAATTTTTGTCATTCTACGCTGTACTCTCTCCAAGGAATCTGTGTCTATTCTGTAATAAGGACGCCAACATTTAACAGCATAATCTATATGGGGTCTCACTAATAACAATTAAAGTTTGCCTTGTTATGAGCGCTTATACACTATTTTTTAGGTTTAAAATAATTGCTAAAAAACGCACCCAGATCTTTCTCACGGGGCTTGAGTTAGTATATATTTTGCATTTGTGTTTATCTTCCCTATCTTTAATACCTTGCATGTGTCAATGTTAAAATTAATCTGCCAATTTACTGACCATTCGTGTAAGGTATCTAGATCCCTTTGGAGGCACTCTATTTCGCTATGTGAATCTATTTTTCTCCCCATTTTGGTATCGTCTGCGAATTTACTTATCCTACTAGTTATACCTAAATCAAGGCCATTTATGTATATAACAAACAACAGATGGATTAATACAGATCACTGGGGGACACCACTTCTGACTTAATACCATTTATGCTGATTTTGAGTAACTTGACAGATGGATTAATACAGATCACTGGGGGACACCACTTCTGACTTAATACCATTTATGCTGATTTTGAGTAACTTGGTGGGATATATACAGCAGTTATTATTAGGTCCCTGTCTAAACCCATGCTTCTCATATCTAGTTTCATTGACACTGAAATTTCATAAGCACTTTTTATGTGCTTCCATTAAAAATAATACTTTTATTAATAGCAATAATGAGACCACCAGACTTGTACCTACTTACCTCGTACCTGTTTTTATATACAATATCAAAACCTATGTTTTCCATTTTCTCCCCCACACTACTCATATCTACATTATCACATCTAGTCTCGCACATTCAAATAATCTCATACCTCTTTAAAAGGTCAACAAATTCTTGCCATAGAAGTTTAGATTTAATGCCGTATACATTGAGTGTTATTACATTTACAAGACAAGGTTGTGGGGAACATGGTTTAAGTGTTTCGTGTTTAGGATTGTGCTTGTTTATACTAGCATGACAGTACGGTGCTCCTTCGCAACTCTATTCCTTTACTAAATGGTCTATTTTCTGTCGCTTCGAAATCAGGAGAGTCTATTCCAACTTTGTGCAGGTCCTCGGGACTGTTAATTATAACAGGTCTTTCCTTGTTCTTGAGCAAGGTTGTTATTTTACCATCTCTTGTAGTTACATGCTTTAATATATCCTGTTCTCTCACCATTCTAAACATAGTGGCTATCAACTGTGTTAAGTTCTTCGTCGAAAAAGACTAGATACCCTTATTTTGTAATTCCTTTTTATGGCAAAAAATTTGCTATCGTTGGCCTACTCCCGTTGCCTGACTTACCTAGACGATGATTGTACAGTCGAAATGTCACTTGACTCAACCTTGACTCCCATTTTAGAAGTTACCTCAACTAACTTAGCTTCCAAAATATCCACATTCTCGTCCTCCTCCTATATTCCAAATCTACACAAATTATCTCTACGCATGTACTGTTCCAACCGGCCAATCTCATATTTGTTTACTAGACTACACTTTTGTGTTTCGGCTGAATGCTTCAACAATTTATTTGTGCAGTCCTTGACAGCATTAGATACAGCGGCAGACACAGCCACTGCTATAATATTGGCAATACATGGCATCAGTGCGGTGGCAACTTCCTTGGTTGTACTTGCTCCACGAGTTTCTCTGTGTGCAATTGTTGTTAAGGGGGGTCACCTGTTTTTGTTTTTTATCTTTCTCTCCTTTTTTCTCTTTCTCTGGGTTGTATCCATTCGGCCACATTCAGCCAACTGTTTTAAGACGTTTATCCCCATCCAGGTGTCGATTTCTTCCTGGCGAGCGATAGCGAGCCAGCATTGTATGGAGAAATCCGGCTTCGCCGGAGAAATTTTTCTATCGAAAAATGTACAAATTTAGCTTGCTGTCAAAACAAAAATATATATATGCTGGCTCGCTACCGCTCGCCAGGAAAATATTGACACCTGGATGGGGTAAACGGCTGAATGGGGACGATTGGATACAAGCCAAATAGAGAGAGAGAGAAAGAGAAAAAAAGCGAGGTGGGCCCCCTTAAAAAAAAAACTCACCAGCTCGGATTTAACCTTGCTCTTGATAAACTGGCAATGGTGCGGTGTGGTTATGACGGGAACTATGGCCAGGGGCAGGTAGGATAACCACACGGACAACCTTCTGCTACCCTCGCTGATGGATAACTGACAGTGTGTGGGTGGGTCTGTGTGTGTGTGGGCGAGTGTGTGTGTGTGTGTGTGTGAGTAATCAGTAATTACTGTAGAATCACTACCTTTCTTACAGATATATTATTTGAAGGGAGCCCACCTCGCTTTTGTTTTATCTTTCTCTCCCTCTCTCTCTGGTTTGTATCCATTTGGCCCCATTCAGCCTACTGTTTTAAGAAGTTTACCCCCATCCAGGTGTCAACATTTTCCTGGCGAGCGGTAGCGAGCCAGCATATATATATTTTTGTTTTGACAGCAAGTTAAATTTGTAAATTTTTTCGATAGAAAAATGTCTCCGGCGAAGCCGAATTTCTCCATACAATGCTGGCTCGCTATCGCTCGCCAGGAAGAAATCGACACCTGGATGGGGATAAACGTCTTAAAACAGTTGGCTGAATGGGGCCGAATGAATACAAGCCAGGGAAAGAGAGAAAAGGAGAGAAAGATACCAAAAGGCCGGTGACCCCCCTTAACAAACAATAATATCTTGACAACCATTAAATACATTGCTCTGTATAATAGTCCATGGAACGTACAACAGGTAGTAAAAGCTACTGGCAATTTTAATGTTACAATACACATACAATTGTGTTTGTGCAATAATAAGTAGATATTTATGAGTGAAGCAAAGACAGGCAAATTATCTATTAGTGTAGCAAAGATAGACTAATTATTTATGAGTGTAGCCAATTATAATGTAAAACTTGCAAAATAAACAAACCAAAACTGGGACGATACAAGATAAAAGCAAAATAACTCCTCAACATCGCTGTGTGGAAACAATACTTAATAAAATCACAGTTTTAAATAATAGAACACAATCCACCACATATAACAACGCACTATCGTCACGTGCAAGGACTTAGTCAATTTGGGAAGTCCGGGACGTTCTGGTAAATTTTACTCAATTGTGTATGAATAAATAAACTACAATATACTGTATATCCAAATAAACTACAATATACTGTATATCCAAATAAACTACAATATACTGTATATCCAAATGTTATATTAAAATCAAATTTGCAAATTGACAAGATAATAACAATAGTACAAAATACATACAGCACTCACTAATGGCAGTGCTATCGGGTAGGTATGTAGTGTACCTGTTAGCATAGCATGCCTCAAGTGACCCCTACCAATTTTTAACCTACAAATAACCTACATTTATCGTACAAATAAACTAAGGAAATCGCAAAAGCAAGCAATTGATTGTATCGACGATGAATCGATACAATATAATATACATAAATACAATAAAAAATAAAATACAAATAATAATAATACCTGGTATATATATATATATATATACTGTATATATATATATATATATATATATACCCGTTTATATTTTTTATTTTTTTTATTCTATATTCCAACTACTCCCTCTCGGGCATAGGCTGAGAGCCTGTACAGTACATTCCACCGCTCAACACCGTGAAGCCTGTGAGGTCTTGTTCCAGTCTGGGGAGTGAGACATATGAAGCATCCATTCATGGCTCGAAGCAGCTCCATCTCTGAAGTGGCTGGTTGCTTCGTTCAAGTGCTTCACTGTCTCACCCTCCAGACTCAGACCCTCACTCTCAGAACGCCACCTATTGAGCAGTAGCTCTAGCCCAAAAGTCATATATGTTAGTACTAATTTTACACAGTCTTATTAGCTGGGAACAGAAACCATTATAAGTTATTTTATCATCGATATTACTACTAGGGAAAGGAAAGTTTATTACGTTAAAATTAAAATCATCAACTTTGTGATATACTTTAAGTGTGCACTGTTCATTAACAATATATATGTTTATGTCAAGAACATTTTCAACTTAATCATTTACGTTACCTTGTGTGAAGGGGATGGAATTTGGATAAATTAGTTGAGCGACTTGATTAATATTTAAAGTATTGCAATCGAGAATATCATCAATATATCTACTATTAATACTTAACAATTTAGCAGGCAAATTATTTATGAGTGTAGCCAAGACAAACCCATTATTCAAACATAGGGTACAATCGCGCTAATAAGTGATGTCTCCGCACCAAGTATGTTTTGATCAATAATTGGTAACTGCAATATCTAAGCTTCATTTCTTCATATCGAGCGAAATATACAAACATGTTCCTAAACTTACCCACCCTATTTAACATCTGACTGACATTAATACAGCACAGAGCAAACCAAACGTAATGACAGCTGGGACATGACTTATTAGCGCGACCGTACACTATCAACAATAAGTGGTATACATAGTCATTTTAGTGTCCATAATTATTGAACCCATATAAGGGGGGTAGGGTATATTGAACCCATATAAGGGGGGTAGGGTATATTGAACCCATATAAGGGGGGTAGGGTATATTGAACCCATATAAGGGGGGTAGGGTATATTGAACCCATATAAGGGGGGTAGGGTATATTGAACCCATATAAGGGGGTAGGGTATATTGAACCCATATAAGGGGGGTAGGGTATATTGAACCCATATAAGGGGGGTAGGGTATATTGAACCCATATAAGGGGGGTAGGGTATATTGAACCCATATAAGGGGGGTAGGGTATATTTGTTGGTCTATCTATTTGTTTATTTATGTTTTAGTGTCCTCAATAGACCTCCATCAAGCTTTAAAAATCACCCCCTAGACCCCCTTCGATATAAATTCCTCCTAAAAGTATACAGGCTCGCTCTCGATCGCCAGGAAGAAATCGACACCTAAATGGAACGAAAGATCCTAATAGTGACAAAGAAATGGGGTGAAAGGTCTAAAATTGCCAAACTAATGGAACGAACGTCTTAAATTTTCAAAACTAATAGGGCTAAACATGAAGGAAAAGGTAGTCCAGCAAAAGCAAAAATTACACAGCTAATCCAGGGGTAGAAAGTTATATCTCTCTTAATATACCCCAGTAATTATACAAACCTTTCTCATAAACTTTATAAATAACTTTGATTTCTTTTAGTGTATTTAAGGGGAGATTTTTAGTTTGTTCCCTAGACCTCCATCAAGCTTAAAATTACACTCCTTTGACCCCTTTCAATATAAATTTGTATATTTTTCAGTAGAAAAATGTCCCGGCCGAAGGCCGTTTCCTCTTAAACTACAGACTCGCTATCGCTCGCCAGGAAAATATCGACACCTAAATGGCACGAAAGGTCTTATAATTGACAGAAATGGGGCGAAAGTTCTTAAAATCGACAAACTTATGGGGCGAACGTCATAAAATATTAAAAGCAATTGGGCTAAACATGAGGGAGAAAGGGGTCAAGAAAAAATTCCTTCAAGTGGAAATTTACCCTTAATAAATTATTGTTGAATGCTGTTTTTGCGCTTGTCAAGGTACAGTCGCGCTAAAAAGTGATTATTCGGCACCAAGTATGTTTTGATCAATAATTGGTATCAGCCATATCTAAACTTCATTTCTTCATATCGAGTGAAATATACAAACATGTTCCTACACTTACCCGCCCTATTCAACATCTGATAGACATTAATACAACACAGAGAAAGCCAAACGTAATGACAGGTGGGACATGACTTATTAGCGCGACCGTGCAATAGGAAACTTAACCCTTTGACGATCATAACGCGTTTTGGCAGTTTCTTCTGGCTAGTCCTGGACGATTTCATACAGCTTAGGAAAGACCTCTGGCCATCAAAGGGGTGAAGTCGATCTCAATTAACCCTTTGACACACGCTAATCCCTCCCTTACTGAATAGAATCGTCTAGTACTAGCCAGAATAGACTGCCAAATGCGTCATACTCCTCAAGCCGGTATCACACGAGAGCTTTTATAGTCAACATTCGATGATCAACATTTTCCTGGCAATATTTCTGGAGTATTTTGCACTAGTATCGGAAACTAGACTGATGATAGATGAATTTAGGTAACAGAAAAATATTAAATGTTTACCTCCTAAGCTGCCAGACCAGTGTTGAGGATAAATGTTGAGTGAAAAAGCGCCCGTGTGATACCAGCTTGAAGGGGTTAAACATAATCTACGTCACAAATACAGTATGTGTGTGGGCGGATATACAATCACTCATTATGACAGTTTATGCTGGCTATCATTAGACGATGTTGTACAATTTAGGAAGGATCTTTGGGAATTATAAGAGTAAACACTATCTCAATTAACCTTCTGATTTCCATATACCCTTCCAAATCTGAATAATCTCGTCTAATAATAGCCAGAAAACAAAAACTAAATGCGGCAAATGCACAAATCATATATTATCTTACCTTTAAAGATGACGCCCTAGACTGAATATCTCTCCATAGATGGTAACAAATATGGATCCACAAGACTACGATCACTAGATCAATTCGTTCGTCTTTCTTGT
This sequence comes from Lithodes maja, assembly GCA_037953745.1. Taxonomy (NCBI): domain Eukaryota; kingdom Metazoa; phylum Arthropoda; class Malacostraca; order Decapoda; family Lithodidae; genus Lithodes; species Lithodes maja. The sequence goes on along the minus strand of JBAKBP010002070.1, from coordinate 125,682 downwards.
TGTATAAATAGTTATATGATTTTCTGAATAGGTTATAGTTCTTTAGGGAGTAACACACTTTTGGTGATCAACATTTTTCCGTCAACATTTCTAGATTATTGTGCACTGGAATCGAAAATTAGACTGAATATATATTAACGTAGGTCATCAAATCTTTTAAAAAGTTGACCTCATAAGCAAGTTGACCTGAGCAGCCAGACCAGTGTTGAAGATGAAAGTGGAAGAAGGAAAGAGCACTCGAGTGTAATTATGTTAAGGGGAGATGGGCCATTTGTCTGGTCCCCCTTCTTCCTCGTGTTTGGCCCCATTAGTTTTGAGATTTTAAGATGTTCAGCACATTAGTTTGGCTATTTTAACACCTTTCGCCCCATTTCGTTGTCAAATTTAAGACTTTTCGTGCCATTTAGGTGTCGATCTTTTCCTGGCGAGTAACAGCGAGTCTGAACATTTTAAGAGGATTCGACCTTCGGCCGTGACATTTTCTACCCAAAAATGTACAAATTTATCTTGAAGGGGGTGTTTTTCTAAGTTTGATGGAGGTCCAGCGAGGATACTTAATAATAAAAGGATAAATGAATTAATAGACCAAAAACCAGTCACTAGCCCCTTAAATCACGAAGTAAATACGAATTCATGTGGGCACTTGTACGATAGCTTACAATTTGATAAACTTAATTGAAACCGTGAAATTTGAATGAGGGAAAGCACTGACTATATGCCCTATTTATTATTAGTAGGCCGAAACTCTTGACTCCTAACCTCTAAAACTGAAACATGACTAGAGTAATCAAGCTATTTTTTCTACCAATTGGGAAGAGTCAGCTAGGGAATGGGTGTGGAAATCTAGCAACCATTAGCTCTAGCCTTTATCTTAATTATAGACTAGATTAATTATGACTAGAGTAATCTAGCTATTTTTTCTACCAATTTTTTTATTTATTTATTTTTTTTTCCATATTCCAACTACTCCCTCTCGGACATAGGCTGAGAGCCTTTACACTCAACCGCTAAACACGGTGAGGCCCGTGAGGTCTTGTTCCAGTCTAGGGAGTGAGACATGCGAAGCACCCCGGCTCGAAGCAATCCCATCTCTGAAGCTGCTCCGCCTCTGCGCTTCACAGTCTCATTCCCCACACTCGGACCCTCACTCTCAGAACGCCACCTATTGAGCAATTAACTCACTAGGCATTGCTTCCCTGTACCATTTTTTTAATATGGGAATATTCATACAGTGCTATTTAATCAGGGAACAATGAGGGTATTTGTTTTGGCATTTCGGTGTGCTGTGGTAATGCACTGAAACTAGGCACAGCACGAATTCCATCCCAATAATATCTTCCCATTGACATATTGGGATTCGAACCCGGGTCCATTGGATTACCAGTCAAGTGGCAAGACCACTCTGCCACACCTCCCCTGGCAAGAGTCAGCTAGGGAATGGGTGTGGAAATCTAGCGACCATTAGCTCTAACCTTTTTTTAATTATAGAAAGGTTATGAGTCACGATTTCTGACCTACTTATAATGAATGGACTATAGGCCATGTAGTTTAAGTGGACGTGTCACAATGTTTCTTTATATACCGTGTTCCAAATAGGTAGTCCAGAAATCGTGAAAACCTAACCTCTGTAACTCAAAAAGGGCTAGAGCAAATAGGCTGTAAAAGTCCCACACCTATTCCCTGGCAGACCCTTTCCAAATGGTTGAAATATTAGCTCGATTACTCTTGTCATGTGTGAGTTATAGAGGTTAATATTCAACTATTCAACAGTTTTGGCCTATATACTTGGAATAGGGTATAGTGTGTTAGAATTGTTCAATACATTCTGGACCACCTTCCACTGCAGACGTAGTACGTAGAGTGGCCGGGAGATGTATTGAGAGGTAATCCTTTAAATCGGCACCACGTAATCTATTTATCGAAGAGTGTTGAGACAGAGGGAACAGGACTTACGACTGTTGCCTTCCTCCTAGAGCAGTATAACTATGTACGAGGATTGAGGACCAAACTCAAGACTCAAGAGAAACACTCCCTCGATAGGATAACAGGTTTTTCACATTACGTAGAAGGTCTTTAAAAAAAAAAAAAAAAAAAAAGAGAAACAAGTTCTGTGAGGCAAGACGGGATATCCCCATGCAGGGTTACCAGCTCAAAACGCCAAATACCACTAGATCCGTTCTCACTAGTCACTATAAGGGCGCTAGATAGTAAATAAATGCCTGAAATCGCTAGAAATATGCCGTAAACTCTAGAATATCGCTCAAAATTACACAAACCTCCAGAATATCGTTAGCAGTCGGTAAATTATAATGTAAAACTTGCAAAACAAACAAACCAAAACAACACTTTAGCAAAATAATAATTTATAAATAAAAGAACACAATCCACCACATAGGGTGTACGTTACTACATGAGCAAGTTACTCAGAGTCCCAAGCAAACTTATCGCACATAATTATAACAACGCACTATCGTCACATTCAAGGAATTAGTCAATGTGGGAAGTCCGGGAAGTTCTGGTAAATTTTACTAAATTCTGTATGAATAAAGAAACTACAAAAATATTTAAATTTTGTAATAAACTAAATTTGCAATTTGATAAAATATTAACAATAGTACAAAATACAAACAGCACTCACTAACGATAGTGCTATCGGGTAGGTTCCTGTTAGCATAACATGCCTCAAGTGACCCCTACCAATTACTACCCTACAAATAACCTACTTTTATCGTACAAATAAACTAAGGATATCGCAAAAGCAAGCAATTGGTACTATCGACAATGAATAGATACAATATAATAAAGAAAAATAAATTCAAAATATGAAGAAGCAACAACAGAATTATACAAAGAGTACTCTTATAACAAAAACAATTAATTTTAGAAAAAAAATCATTCAATACAATAATACAAAAAGTCAATACAAAAAGTCAATAATAACAAGAGAAAAAAGCAAACAACCAATACATACAGACACAAAATAACCAGAGGTTATACGAGAAACTTCAAGTTACAAATGCTTGATTAAAATTATTGATATCAAATTTTAGAATAGTCACAATAAATGACCTTAACCAATTTAATTTATGTAATAATTTACTTGCCTCAAAACCTGTCTACTAAGAGTCTGTATGTATGGTGTTAGTTTGGTATTAGTTTGGCTATTTTAACACCTTTCGCCCCATTTCGTTGTCAAATTTAAGACTTTTCGTGCCATTTAGGTGTCGATCTTTTCCTGGCGAGTAACAGCGAGTCTGAACATTTTAAGAGGATTCGACCTTCGGCCGTGACATTTTTCTCTAGCCCAATCTAGCTCTAGCCCAAAAGTCATCTACTTTAGTGAACATTTTACAAAACCTTATTAGCTGGAAATAGAAACAATTATAAGTTATTTTATAATCAATATTACTACTAGCGAAAGGAAAGTTTATTACGTTAAAATTAATATCGTCAACTTTGCGATATACTTTAAGTGTGCACGGTTCATTAACAATCTGAAATTTATATCATGAATATTTTCAACTTCATTATTTACGTTACCTTGTGTGAGAGGGTGGAAATTGGATAAATTAGTTTAGCTACTTGATTAAAATTTAACATATTGCAAACGAGAATATCATCCATATATCTACTATTATTACTTAACAATTTAGCAAGTGCTCACTTTTCTGGGAGGTTATTCAATTTTGTCTTGCTACTGTCAACTAAGTATTTTATGAATTTAAATTCTAAAGCAAGCAAGAATAAATTTGCAATCAAAGGGCTAGCATTTCCACCCATAGGAATTCCTAATATTTGTTTGAAAATGTAGGGCCCGAATTTAACATAAGTATTGAAAAGGAGGAATTTAAGGGCATCTTTAAGTTTAGTTCTATCAAAATATACTGAACTAGTGGAAGTAAAGCTAAGTGACGCATTATTAAAATATGAATACACATTTATGTAATAATTCTTATTCGTAACAAATCTGTCAAAGTGCAAATCTATAATAAAGCAAAGTTCTGACAATACTAAATCTATAGGCAAATTGGGATACAAAGTTGAAAAGTCGAAGCCCTGTACTGAGGTAACTTTCTGCATGGTATTAAGTTTATCAATAACTTCTAATGAATTAGTCGCTAGCTCGAAGTAAATGCCTCAAGATCTAGCGGGAGAGTAGCTAAACTGGCAACACTGACGGTATGTGAGCTGGGGGGAGGGAGAGGGGGTAGAATTTGAATTTACCTTGAACGTAGGATAAACAAACGAGGCAGATTCCACGAACCTTAATCCCCATCTTCTTCTTTTTCTATATTTTTGTTAATTCTTTTTATCCTTCAAAAACAAACAACCTATACCATACCACTGTCAATACTATCTGTCTTACCTCCTGTATCTTATAATTATCTTCCCAGAACCTGCGGCAGATCCCACTAACCTTCATCACTTTCTTCTTCTCCGCTCTCTCATGGGACTTTCCCGGGACTTACTCAGGGTGTTCCGCAACTGTTGTTTAATACTTCCAGAAATGAAAGATTAAAGGGGGTCACCGGCTTTTTTTTTATCGTTCTCTCCTTTTTTTTCTCTTTCCCTGGCTTGTTTCCATTCGGACCCATTCAGCCAACTGTTTTAAGACGTTTATCCCCATCCAGATGTCGATTTTTTCCTGGCGAGCGATAGCCAGCCAGCATTGAATGGAGAAATCCGGCTTCGCCGGAGAAATTTTTCTATCGAAAAATTTACAAATTTAGCTTGCTGTCAAAATAAAAATATATATACGCTGGCTCGCTACCGCTCGCCAGGAAAATATTAACACCTGGATAGGGGTAAATGTCTTAAAACAGTAGGCTGAATGGGGCCGAATGGCTACAAGCAAAAAGAGAGAGGGAGATAAAGATAAAAAAAAAAAGCGAGGTGGGCTCCTTTAAGTCATTCTGAGTAAAAAAAAAAAGAGAAAAAAAAAAAAAAAAAAAAATCTTATACACCTTTTGGGGGCATATTTTTGCTGTTATGGTCCATTACAGTTGAAATTTTTGTGTTTTTCGTCATTTTCAAACCAGTTTTCCCTCTAATGGAATGGTATAGAGAAGATAGTATGTAGTATATGATAATGTATCGTATCATTTCTTCATAGAGACACTAACAAAAACTCTGGCTTTCTTGATTTTCCCGTGACGTGACGATAAGTTGAATATAACAAATAAAAGCCACCATCAGGTAAGGAGCCCCTATAAGGTAAGGAGGAGCCACCATAAGGTAAGGAGGAGCCATAAGGTAAGGAGCCACCATAAGGTAAGGAGGAGCCATAAGGTAAGGAGCCACCATAAGGTAAGGAGGAGCCATAAGGTAAGGAGCCACCATAAGGTAGAGAGCCACCATAAGGTAAGGAGCCATAAGGTAAGGAGCCACCATAAGGTAAAGAGCCACCATAAGGTAAGGAGGAGCCACCATAAGGTAAGGAGCCATAAGGTAAAGAGCCACCATAAGGTAAGGAGCCACCATAAGGTAAGGCGCCACCATAAGGTAAGGAGCCACCATAAGGTAAAGAGCCACCATAAGGTAAGGAGGAGCCTTAAGGTAAGGAGCCACCATAAGGTAAGGAGGAGCCATAAGGTAAGGAGCCACCATAAGGTAAGGAGCCACCATAAGGTAAAGAGCCTCCATAAGGTAAGGAGGAGCCTTAAGGTAAGGAGCCACCATAAGGTAAGGAGGAGCCATAAGGTAAGGAGCCACCACAAGGTAAGGAGCCACCATAAGGGGGTACTGGAGAATTCGACCCGAAACCAATTTGACCCTTTTTTGGAAAACAAATTTGACCCGTTTATACCCCCCCCCCCCTTCTTATCTAAAGTGATACTGGGAATTTCCCCCTTTCACCTCTAGAGGTGGCCTCCCCCCAAAAAAAAATATATATATATATATATATATATATTTTTTACTTTGTAATTCGCCCCCGAAGAGTGACAATTAAATGCAGGCATTTTTGTATTTGCAAATCTATTTAATCACATGCTATCAGCATTCTCTCGCTACCATTTTACTCTTTGCTTGAAATTGTAGTATGTGTGTGTGTGTGTGTGTGTGTGTGTGTGTGTCCGTCTCACTAAGCCTCACTAAGCCGGTGTCACATAAGCACTCTTCCAGCAATTCAGTAGCTATACTATTCCCATCTGTTGGTCTTATTGTATCGCATTCTATACCTGTGACATCTTTTTCATAATATTTTGGCAACTATAAGACGGTTTTATTTCGATGAGGAAGGTCTAGCAATGAAAAGGCTACTGCAATTTTTAATTAATTATTTTAGTTACCATATATTCTTCCAAAGCTCATAAATTTGTGTAAATGTAGCTAGAATAAAACATAACTGACGTCATCGGTATTTAAATGGTTACACTTTTATAATGCTTGAGCTACTGAACATTTAATAAATTTTTGTTATCTAAGTATAGTTTCCTCTATTATTGTTTAAAAAGCCCCAATGTATTGCGAGCAAAAGAAGCTTTACAAATATTGTCGGAAAACTCACTCGTGTGGCATCGCCTTTTAACCCGTCCAGCCCCGGCTAGTTTTGTAATGTTTGTTCACCAGAACCCGGCCGGTTTTCAAAAAATGGTTTATTCCAGAAACAATAGCGAATGGGTTAGGAATGAAGGAAAAACCACGAAAAACCGCTCAAAAAGCTTAAAGAATGGTCCTACAGAGCCCCCGAAAACGTATTTTACAAGAGTAAAAAATTGAAGGCAATTACCCCAAAAAACCAGGTTATTGCGCGCTCACGCGCACGCACGTGGACTTTGAGAGTTTTCAACCATCGGCACGGTTGCGTGGGATACGTACACAGTTCCCATAGAAATCTGAGCCCTCTTGAGTGGCTACACCTGAGGTTACGGTCGGCGCAATTAGGGTGACGCGCCAGGCGCGTCTCTGGGGCTGTGCGTTACATACATCGCCGACGCGTCAGGCGCATCGCTGGGGCTGTACGGGTTAAATCATATTGTAGAGTCACTGCAATAAACCAAATAGGCCTTCAGTAAATATTCAATTTGTATATAAATATATAACAACAGTTTACTCATTTCTCTCTCTCTCTCGCTCTCGCTCTCTCTCTCTCTCTCTCTCTCTCTCTCTCCCCCTCTCTCAGACACATTTCTGTTTTCAATTTTGACACTTTTAGGAGTGGCTCATTTATTGAACAAAATATAAATAGTTGGTACACCACTGGCGTAGCAATTCGACAGTTTTGAAGATTAGGCACAGTACAATAATTGACAAATGCACTGTTATGTCATAATAATATAGATCATCTAGCATCTGTGTAATTCTATATTAATTAATACAGTAATATGATTGCTTTGCGATAATATTGATAGCGAGGAAGGCAATAGGTCAGCGACAATATACAAAAATAATGCACTGCCTGGACATAACTTGCTATCACAAACATCGTCCATAAATAATAATTATAAATACAAATATATATAATGCATACAATAATGTCCTTGTAAAACCTGAAATGCAGTGAACTAATGAAATCAGAGTCCCTTCGGCTTAGGCAAAAACTGACTTGATAGTATTTGCAGAAATAGGTGGGGCCATTTGGACTTCACTAAACGAGCCCCTCCCAAAAGAAGCAATATTTAAAAACAAATACTGTAATGGAGAGAGAGAGAGAGAGAGAGAGAGAGAGAGAGAGAGAGAGAGAGAGAGAGAGAGAGAGAGAGAGAGAGACAGACAGACAGAGAGAGAGAGCGAGAGCGATAAATGAGTAAACTGTTGTTGTATATTTATATACAAATTGAATATTTACTGAATATGTATTTGGTTTATTGCAGTGACATTACAACATGATTTATGGCGATGTCACACGCGTGAGTTTTCCAACAATATATTTGTAAAGCTTCTTTTGCTCGCAATAGTTTGAGGCATTTTAAACAATAGTATAGGAGACTGTACTTAGATAAGAAATGTTTATCAATGTTCAGTAGCTCAAGCATAATAAAAGTTTAACCATTTAAGTACCGATGACGTCATTTATGTTTTATTCTAACTACAGTTACACGAATCTATGAAGCTTTGGAAGGATATGTGGCAACTAAAATTATTTATCAAAAATTACTCTAGCTTTTTAATTGATAGACCTCCTTCCTAATCTGAATAAAATAGTCTTCTAGTTGCCATAATATTATGAAAAAGGCATCACCAGTATTGAATGGGTCAATAAGATCAACAGATGGGAATAGCACGTAAATTGCTGGAAAAGTGCTCATGTGGCACCGGCGTTAAGGGGGGTGACCTGCTTTTTTTTCTCCTTTTCTATCTTTGGCCTACTCTGGGTTGCATCCATTCGGCCCCATTCAGCCTACTGTTTTAAGACGTTTATCCCCATCCAGGTGTCGATTTCTTCCTAGCAAGCGATAGCGAGCCAGCAATATATGAAGAAATCCGGCTTCGCCGGAGAGATTTTTCTATCGAAAAATGTACACATTTAGCCTGCTGTCAAATTTTGTTTTTAAATATGCTGGCTCGCTGCCGCTCGCCAGGAAAAAATCGACACCTGGATGGGGATAAACGTCTTAAAACAGTAGGCTGAATAGTGCCGAATGGATACAAGCCAGAGAAAGAGAGAAAAGGAGATAAAAAAAGCAGGTGACCTCCCTTAAGGACACACACACACACACTGCAATTTCAAGCAGAGAGTAAAATGGTAGCGAGAGAATGCTGATCGTTTATGATCAAATAGATTTTCGACTTTAACACCAAACAAAAAAATAACTTTCTACATTAGTCATACTTCATAATAGATTACGATTTCAACCTTTTCAGTGTGAATAACGTAACTTTTATATAATTCTTACAAACATCAGACGATTTTGTTCATATTGTAGAAACATTTTTGTATTGTCTGTTTATTCTTATAGTACCGGCGACGTCTTTGTATTATTATTTCAGCTGCATTTAGACGATTTTATGAAGCTTAGGAAGGATGTAGGGTAGCTAAAAGGATTAATTGAGTAAGTCTGTAATCTTTTAACGGGTAGACATCTTTCCCAAGCTGAATATAACCGTCTAATTGTTGCCAGAATATAATGCAAAAGGACCTCACCGATACAGTATGGGTTAATGCACATATTTAATAGCTGTTATTACTTTAATGATTTGTTTATGGTATTTAACCCGTTCAGTACCGGTGCTGTTCTTTTAACTTTATTCTGGCTACTATTGCACGATTTTATTCAGTTAAAAAAGGGCCTCCGGTAATTAACGGGCTTCGAACTATCTCACTTTACCCTTTTTGCTACCACAGATCTTTCTAAAACTGTAGAAAACCGTCTAAATATAGCTAGCATATAATATAATATACGTTGCCGGTACATAAGGGGTTAAACAAAATGTGACTTTCTTTCCTGTGACTTTATTTTCGTTATACGTCTTTTTAACCCCTTCTGTACCGGGACGTCTTTTGCACTTTATTCTTGCTATTATTATACGATTTTATTCAGTTTAAAATGGGCCTCCAACAGTTAACAGGCTTCGAACAAACTCTCTGAACCATTATTAATACCACAGATCCTTAATATGCTGCACAACATCGTCTAAATATAGCTAGAAAACAAATAAAAGGACGTCGCCGGTAGAGAAGTGGTCAATATGGCAGCTGGCTTGTTGACACACTCACCTTTCCTTGAGCGTAGGGGAGATAACAGGTCTAGATATAGTTAGTTACATATATAGTGTAGTAAGAGATAGAGACAGACGACAACAACTGTATAGGCCTACCAGAAAATGCTGTTTCAAAGACTTTACTTCCATCAGCCAAAAAAGGTCCGTGGGTTATGGAAAGGGGAGGGAGGAGCTGGGTGAGCAAGTAAGATCGGGGCAGGTGACCATATAATATAGCTGGGAAAGTAGCAGGGGGGAGTAAAGTTGAACGGGGGATATTTTCCAGTACCCCTTTAGTTAGGAAGGGGAGGGGGGGGGGGGGTCGAACTCGCGGAATTCTCAAATCGGGGCGAACTCGTCACCATAAGGTAAGGAGCCACCATAACGTAAGGAGTCATAAGGTAAGGAGCCATAAGGTAAGGAGCCACCATAAGGTAAGGAGGAGCCATAACGTAAGGAGCCACCATAAGGTAAGGAGCCACCATAAGGTAAGGAGGAGCCATAAGGTAAGGAGCCATCTTAAGGTAAGGAGCCACCATAAGGTAAGGAGCCACCATAAGGTAAGGAGCCACCATAAGGTAAGGAGCCACCATAAGGTAAGGAGCCACCATAAGGTAAAGAGGAGCCATAAGGTAAGGAACCACCATAAGGTAAAAGATCCACCATAAGGCAAGGAGCCACCATAAGGTAAGGAGCCATAGGGTAAGGAGCCACCATAAGGTAAGGCGCCATAAGGTAAGGAGCCACCTTAAGGGAAGGAGCCGCCATAAGGTAAAGAGCCACCATAAGGTAAGGAGCCACCATAAGGTAAGGAGGAGCCATAAGGTAAGGAGCCACCATAAGGTAAGGAGCCATAAGGTATGGAATGGAATGAAGAGAAACACTATTTGAAGAGGAACACTTTATTGACAACGTTTCGTAGATAGCTTCTTCAGATCACTAACCTGAAGAAGCTACAGTATCTGCAAAATGTTGTCAATAAAGTGTTCCTCCTCATATGGTGTTTCTATTCATTCTGTCAACTTTTCGACGTTCATTTTAACTAATTAAAATGTAAAACTTGCAAACTAAACAAACCAAAATTGGGACAAGGACAATATAAAGTCAAATTAAATTATCAAAATCGCTATGTGGAAACAACGCTTACTAAAATGAAAACTATTAAATAAAAGAACACAATCCACCACATAGGGTGTACATTACTACATGAGCAAGTTAATCTGTTTCCCAAGCAAACTAATCGCACATATAACAACGCACTATCGTCACGTTAAAGGAAGTAGTCAAGTTTGGGAAGTCCGGGACGTTCTGGCAAATTTTACTAAACTCTGCATGAATAAAGAAACTAAATGTTAAATGTCAAAATATTATTTAAAATCAAATTTGCAACATGACAAGACATTAACAATAGTACAAAATACAAATATTGATAAGATATCTATACTATTACAAAATAATATATAAAATACAGTACAGCACTCACTAACGATAGTGCTATCGGGTAGGTACCTGTAAGCATAGCATGCCTCAAGTGACCCCTATCAATAACTACCCTACAAATAACCTACATTTATAGCACAAATAAACTAAGGAAATCGCAAAAGTAAGCAATTGATACTATCGACAATGAATACATATAATATAAAGACAAATAATTGCAAAATATGAAGTAACAACAGATTTAAACAAAGAGTACTCTTTTAACAAGAACAATAAATTTAAAAAATCATCAATATTAATATTAATAATAGAAAAAGAAAAAGAAAAAGATAAACAATAAATACAGACAAAAAACAATAAATACAGACAAAAAGTAAGCAGAGGTTATACAAGAAACTTCAAGTTAAAAAGGCTTGATTAAAATTATTGATGTCAAATTTTAGAATACAGTCACAATAATTGACCCTAAAAAGATTAAATTTATGGAACAATTTACTTGCCTCAAAACCTCTGTCCACTAAGAGTCTGTATAGTAACCTAGCTCTAGCCCAAAAGTCATCTACTTTAGTGCAGATTTTACAAAATCTTATTAATTGGGAATAAAAACAATTATAAGTTATTTTACTATCGATATTACTACTAGGGAAAGGAAAGTTTATTACGTTAAAATTAAAATCATCAACTTTGTGATATACTTTAAGTATGCACTGTTCATTAACAATCTCTATATTTATATCAAGAAAATTTTCAACTTTATAATTTACGTTATATTGTGTGAGGGGAATAGAATTAGGGTAAATAAGTTTAGCAACTTGATTATGTATGGTATGTATGGTTTCGAGCCTTGCGTTGGCCATTAAGGTTTGTAAGGCTGGTTTCTCACATGTAAAGCACCTATAGACCACAACAAAAACCAAACTACCTCAACCTTACCACTGTCAATAGTATCACATCTGTATCACCTCCTGTACCTGGTCTCTGTCCAAACCTTGAGGCAGACAAAAACTAAACTTTACCCCTTTCTTATTATTTAACCTTAACAAAACAGGTTCTGGTGTGGTTTGAGACAGGATATGTGATGGGGGGAGGGAGGAGGAGCATAGGAAACACTAAAATTCAAGGACATACAAGGGTGTGAAAATATAGGTACAGATACTGAAAATTATTTTCTATGTGTCTGAAGGAGACAAAGGACACGCTGCCTGTAACAAGTGTCTCCCCAAAACCAAAAGAGTAATTGAGTGAAGAAAGAATGAAAACAGAGTGAAGAAAGACTGACAAATATTGCTAGTTCTTGGGTTGCAGAGCTCGACGGAATAGCAGTGGAATTGTGTTGAAAGGCGGGTGTCTCCCACTCGCCATAAGGGAGGCGGTATGCACTGAGAGAGCTCTGAAGACCACTGATTGTTGTAATATCGATAGAAGAGTGAAATAATAGCAAAATTGCGGCGTGTAGAAAGAGATTGTAGGGAACTAGCAAGAGGAAGTGAGGTGATAAGGCGAAAGGCTTTTGACTAACATTTTGAGAGTGCGGTATGGGTGGAACCTCCCAAACATGTGAACAAGCTTCGCTACATGGTGCCCCTATACAGAGCAAGAAGCTGTGCGGGTGTGAAGAACCCAGAGACAGTTGAGCTCACCTAACTTCTGGGAAGCAGGTTTGGCAAGAGTGGTAATATGATCCTTCCAAGAAAGGCCAGAAGAAAAAGAACCCCCAACAATACTGGGAGAAGATGAAGGGTTGTTGTTGTTGTTGCTGTTCCCCAGGCTGTCTGGCCGAACAGCCCCAAGGTCCCGAGCAAGGCCAAGGCCATAAACGAGCGCCCCTACAAAACCCTCCCTGCTTACCACTAATGGGTGGCCGAAACCACTCCAAGGGCTGAGGAGGGTGCAGAAATGCCCGGGAAACCAAAGCCCCACCCAAGGCCCTGTGCCCCTCAGCAATTATGAAGGGAAAGTTGAGGGGCAAAGGGAAAATGTGACACTTTGGCTCCCATTCTGCCAACCTCTAAGTTGGCAGTAGGGAGGTCAATCCACGGAAGAGACGCCTTCACTTGAGATCTAGAAAATATATAAGTAAAAGGAACAGTCAGAGTAAGCTATGGGTATGGCAGAGATCACTCAGCTCTCACTCTGATAGACCAGCCCATCACCACATGACTAGAACCCAATCCTCTCAGCATCAGCTAGGAAAGGCCCTAGAAAGCCGATTTTGGCGGGGGGATAGCTCCCCTATTTCAACTCCTTTCGGGGTTGGGCACCTGCCCAATTGTGTAGTGTAGAATTATATGCGATGGACGCGTGGAAGTTCTTGACGGGTAGATATATGAAGAAATTGGGTCTTGAAAGCATTGAAAGTAACAAGATTTGCTCTGCCCTAATTGGAAATAGTAGATAGATCAGAAGATAAGTATGCTATGGCCTCATCACGTGAATTTTGAAGTGATTGTATGCTGGGTAATTGTTGAAAACTAGTTGAATAATGTAAGGTAGAGTCATCAGCATATGAGTGGATAGGACTGGAGGTACAGTTGAGAAAATCATTAATGAATATTAGAAAGAGAACTGGAGACAGGTCAGAGCCCTAAGGAACACCGGAGTTGATAGGCTGAAGAAGTGAGCGCTGGCCGTCCACAACCGCAGCTATGGAACGACCAAAATGGAAATTAGAGACAAAGACACAGTTGGAGGGATAGGGTAGCTTAACCCAATGACTGTGGGGACCGTTCTGGAACGCCATGGCATTTATAGCAATTTACAGGCTTTTAAAGCCTGTGGAGACGAGTCCGAGTGAGTGGAAGCACGGCAGGCCCCCGTCCGCTCTCCAGCCAGGCGGCCACGGCACTAAGGGATATCAGCCTCGTTAGACATGCCTCGTTAAACATATGCAGCACTGTCAAAGGTAAATGTAGCGCGACATTAGCGATATTCGCTCAGTATTAGCGAATATTTGCCGATGTATATGGTAGCGCTGCGGATGAATCGCGCGTGCTATGAAGCTCGTTCTGGTGTAATTTTGAAGCTATTTTCTTCTAGTTTTTGGCTGAATACATTTCATTTCATTCAGACACTTGCTCAATCATTCTGGAGTGCCTGAATGAGCTCTATTATAGCGGAAATATGCCCACACCGTAAGAGTTAAAAAAAATTATATTTGTGCCAGAGTCTACCGAAGGCATTTGATATGTCTAGTGCAATAGAGAAGGTCTCACTGAAATCCAGAGAGCAGAATGACCAAAAGGTTATAAGATAAGAAAGGAAATCCCCAGTAGAGCGGCACTTAAGAAAACCATACTGGGATCTGAAAGCAGATTATGGAAGATAAGTGCTTATGAATTTTTTAATTAAGAATAGTTTCAAAAACTTTACAGATGCAAGAAAATGAGAGCAATTGGTCAATAGTTGGATGGTTGTGAGCGGTCACCCTTCTTTGGGACAGGTAGAATAAGGGCAAACTTCCAGCAAAAAGGAAAAACGTTAATGGAAAAACAGAGACAAAAGAGTTTACATAGGCTGAGAGTCAGCACGGAAGAACACCATCTGGTCCTTACGCCTTTTTAGTATTAAGCCAAGAGAGTACAAAAAGTACATCCTTAGAAGAGATTATGATATTAGGCATAAGTAAGAGAGACGGGGGTGGAAAGGGAGGAACAGCACCATAATCATCCAAAGTGGAGTTTTTAGCGAAAGTTTGAGCAAAGAGTTCAGCTTTGTCAGAGGAAGACGAGACAGTGGTGCTATCAGAGTGGAAAAGAGGAGGAAATAAATTGTTGGAGAGGTTTTCGACTAGATGCCAGAAAGTTTGGGAAGAACTAGAGTTGGAAAAATACTCCCCTTAACCTCTATAACTCACCAACGATTAGAGTAGGCCTAATCAAGATATTATGTTTACTAATTAGGAAGGGTCAGCAAGGGAATAGGTGTGGCAATTTACAGCCCATTTGCTCAAGCCCCTTTTGAGTTACAGAGGTTAGGGTTCACGATTTCTGGCCGACCTATTGGAACAGGGTATAGTTCATAATTGGTTACTAACTTCTATGGAGGGATATACACTCTAACCATATTGTCCAATATTATGGGTATAAAATGGGTAAATATGATGAAAAAGGAAATCGTCCCTTGGTCGGGACTTTTGTTCTACCGAAAACAATGTAAATTTAGCTGGAAGACAGGTTTAGGGTGTGTGTGTGTGTTTTTTTTTTGTTTTTTGTTTTTGTTTTTTTTCTTGAAGGGTTTCTGGGCGAGGAGACGCTGTTCTAGTCTCAGCAGGTGAAAGATAAGGCAGTTATATAGCTAAGGCAGTGATAAGAACAGAGTGATGATAAGAACCCGGAAATTATGGCAGGAAGAGAAAGCGATAACGAAGGTAAAGAATTACCATAATATAGAGCTAAAATATATCTAGGAAATAGGCTGCAATCAGTGATGAAAGGTTGATAAATGAGAGCTTATTTATAAATAGATAGATAGATAGATGTAGATAGTAAATAGATAGATATAATATTATATAAACTTGAAGTGAGTGCTGTTGTTTTAAGGGCATCACACAGGTGCTTCTTTTCTCAACTTCCCTATATCCGTCTCTCCCTCAGTATTTTCCTCCATTTGATTAGTGAAGGTCGCGCACATCTCTTCAGAATCAAGTGAAGTGTTTTTGCATAGCCCCGATGTTCTACCGTGTTGCTTTGCTCAACTCCTTTTGTACCAATGACATTCTTATAGCTACTAGTAATCAATTGTATTCAGATTAGGAAGGATCTTTAGCAATTATAAGGTTTTGAACTATCTCATTCAACCCTTTTTAAATATAAATTACACGGCCTCCCATTACCCAAATCCATTACCCAAATTACTGCACAGGATAAAGGCTGGTGCACTTCCAACTCTTCACTTACCTACTATTTCTTATTATATCTAGTTACCTGGTACTTAAAATATCAATAAAGCAAGCTGTATACTGTAAGTTAGTTAGTATTACTTTTACCTATGCTTTCACGTACAGTAGCCAACACATGAACGTGAAACATGCAGCCTACAGTAAAGTTATGGTTGAATTTATTGTCCTCACATATTTGTTTATTGTTTGAAGGTGGTTATATTCTTTTAACCACTTGAATTGATGTTGTTAGAAGTGGGTAAAAACAATAATTAACCCTAGTCCTCTAAACTATCTTGTATACATTATACAGTCACGTGCAAATGCCTTATCCCAACTCCTCATTGTTTTCTGCATGGTATCTTATAGCTGTAAGATGAAATATCTCTTAAACAAAGCATATAATACTAGAGTTTGTTCAAGCAAGTTAATGCGTCATTTCTCCCTAACCATGGAGAAATCTAGAGTACGTAAGTAGTGTGGATTGGCGAAACTATTTGACCGTGACAGTAAATCCTGAAAAACAAATAGTGAACAATATTATATTTTAAAACTACCTCAATGTTGTAAGTGTTGGTATTCCATCAAGCTGAATGGTGGGAGGTGGGGAATGTGTCAACAAAGAGCATTGTCACCACACTTGCTATTGTTCTTAGCTTTCTTTCAATTGTTTTATATTTGATGGTAATGCATTATGGAATTAGATTATTATTAAAGATAAAGTCAATACATAATTTGTTATGCCCTGCTTTTCTACAGGTTTAACTTGGGTAATGTGAGTTCTGAATGACTGGGTATATAAGGCTGCATGCACAATACAAGGTATGAGGAATAGAGAACACAAAATAAACACACGGTAACACGACACAAGTTCACGTTTATTGACGTAAATAAATAAAGAGTATAGAAAGGTAGTAATTCTCGCACAAAACAAATAATAGAAGGGAACTGCTAGCATTAGCGGATCTGGATGGAGCCTAGTCTCCCACTTCCAACGTTCAGGTATATTCTTCTGATCACGGGTTTAATTAGCAAGTTTATATTTTACTGGAAGACCTCAATATATTCGTATAATTCAATGTCACTGAGTTGACCTCTTACTGGCTGGTCACGTGCCCAAGTAGCAGCTCACAGTTAGGGTTAGACACGCGTATATTGTAGAACACGGAATCTCTAGTAACCTCATGGGGGTACTGATCTAAGTTTTATATTCTTATGGCAGAAATACGTAGAACACAAATCAGTGGGCGAACGTTAGATATCACTAGAGTTTTAATATCTGAATAAGGTAATTACGAGAGTCAAGGTCGCCTGTTAATTAAAGAGCACTGATCGCTTAGTACGTCCGTTTCCAGAGAAAATGCCGACCTATGTACCCAACAATGTTTCCCCCATGCCCCCAGAAATGTTAACAACCCCAAATCAATACACCAGTCCTACACCAATAACCCATGTTCTACACCTCACTTTTTCCCCACCAACCCTCCGCAGTCCCCCCAGCAAATCCCGTTTTCTAACTCGCTCACCTCGCACCCCTCTGAACCGCCCGCACGCGCCGTTAACCCCCCTAAAAACCCACAGGTTTTGAGATGCCTTGGGTGGGGTTCGAACCCTGGTTAGTGACGCACCACCATCACCACCAGGCCCGCGCGCTAACCCACTGTACTACCACGGACGTACAAAAGTATAGCAACCTTAGTCCGATTTTTAAGAACCACGGTGATAGTCTCTCGAGATGAGTTTATTGGACTTACCATCTACGACTATTTTCGAACCACGGTGATAGTCTCTCGAGATGAGTTTATTGGACTTACCATCTACGACTATTTTACACTATACCTGACGTCAACTCGGGTTAGTATTATTGTGGGTGCGGGACATTTTCGAGGGCATTACACCACATTCCTTTTTAGTTAGGCTAGTCCCTAGCCTCGTAAGGTCGTAGGGTATCGTAGCCTTTTTACCTTAGCCATCTCAATTCTTGGTATAGGGTTCGCGTGACGGGTGCTCCACGTAGCTACCTGGTCACGTTCCCTAGCTGCCACCAATGAAATGCTAGGTTTTTCCAGGTTAAATAGGAATGGGAATTTCCCCAGGCTACCTTTAGGATCAACCTTTCCTGGTACCTGGCGCGGGGTACGAACCTCTGAAGGGAATTTAACCCCCCTAAAAACCCACAGGTTTTGAGATGCCTTGGGTGGGGTTCGAACCCTGGTTAGTGACGCACCACCATCACCACCAGGCCCGCGTGCTAACCCACTGTACTACCACGGACGTACAAAAGTATAGCAACCTTAGTCCGATTTTTAAGAACCACGGTGATAGTCTCTCGAGATGAGTTTATTGGACTTACCATCTACGACTATTTTCGAACCACGGTGATAGTCTCTCGAGATGAGTTTATTGGACTTACCATCTACGACTATTTTATGCTATACCTGACGTCAACTCGGGTTAGTATTATTGTGGGTGCGGGACATTTTCGAGGGCATTACACCGAGGTCAACTCAGTGACATTGAATTATACGAATATATTGAGGTCTTCCAGTAAAATATAAACTTGCTAATTAAACCCGTGATCAGAAGAATATACCTGAACGTTGGAAGTGGGAGACTAGGCTCCATCCAGATCCGCTAATGCTAGCAGTTCCCTTCTATTATTTGTTTTGTGCGAGAATTACTACCTCTCTATACTCTTTATTTATTTACGTCAATAAACGTGAACTTGTGTCGTGTTACCATGTGTTTATATTGTGTTCTCTATTCCTCATACCTTGTATTGTGCATGCAGCCTTATATACCCAGTCATTCAGAACTCACATTACCCAAGTTAAACCTGTAGAAAAACAGGGCATAACATTGGTGGCAGCGGTGGGATGAGTGTGGAGCTGGCATACGCTATCACATGTTCCTTTCCATCTCTGAATTGAGCTAATACTGCACCTATGGCGTACAGAGATACGTCGGTATAGAGACGGAAAGGTTTCTGGTAGTCAGGGAAAACGACAATAGGGGCTTGGATTAGCTTTTGCTTCAAAGTGTTAAACGCGAGGTCTCTTTCAGGTGTCCAGGCGAACGGGGTGTCTTTGGGGGTAAGTTGGTGGAGGGGTCTGGCTATGGTGGCAAAGTGGGGGACGAAACGTCTGTAATATGTGGCTAAACCTAGAAACGAACGTATTCCTTTAACCGTGGTGGGTGGGGTTTGGTTTTGTATGGCTTGAAGTTTCTTTGGATCTGGCGCAATACCTTTTTTTTTTTTTTACGCTATACATGACGTCAACTGGGTTAGTATTATTGTGGGTGCGGGACATTTTCGAGGGCATTACATAATTATTCATTGTAGACATTCAACAGGTTTTGTGATGTAAAAATAATATCTATCTATCTATCTATATGCTCAGGCCCAATCCCCATTTTTCCTATTTTTGTTTTTATTTTCTATATCATTCTATTTTATTATTGTTTTTTCCTTTTTTCTTGGGGGTGGCCGAAATATAAAAAATAATATACAACATAAATATTTAAGAAAAATTATTTCGGTATCAAGAGAGAGAAGTAGGTAGGTTTGACAGGTCAGTTTGGGCAGTGTTTATGACCCCGAGAGAGAAAGAAAGAAAGAGTGAGGTCCGGGGGCCCTCTGACGTCACGAGACTTGCGCGTGTCAATACCTTGTAGTCTATAATTATATCTTGGAGAATACCAAGCAGCAACGACTTCAGAGATCGTCGGAAGCTGCCTATATCTTCCCCTTGAGACGCCTAGAGGATCCTCGATCGTGCCGCTATGTAGAACCTATCCCTGTCTTATGTAACATTAGACCTCTACCCATATGATTTTCTGAGAATAAGAATAACCTATGTTAACTTTGTACTTTGTGTTATATTATCCTCTATTACCTTCGTGTTTGTGTTCTTGTGTGTTCTCATCTTTTCTAATCAAGTAAGAAACTACCTGTAAAGCCAATACAACCCCAGTAAAAACTGGTATAACATATATATATATATATATTCTGTATATACCTGTACAGTATATACTGTATATACTGTAAATGTTATATATATATTTTATTTTATTTTTTGCCTGAACAGGGGGGGGGGGGTCCGGACCCCCTACAACCCCACCCCCCTGGATCCGCCCCTGTTTATGAGGTATTATAACCGCTTCTGTACCGGTGAAGTTTGTTTTCATTGTATTTTAGCTCTTAGACGAGTTTGTGCAGCTGAAGATGAATCTGTGGCATTAAGAAGTATAAATATAGTTTGAAGCCTGTTAATTGAAGGAGGCCTTTCTTGGCTAATTGGTGGGAAGCAGAGTCAGCATAAATGGTACTAAGTCAGAATGTAGAGCAGTCAAAAGTGGTGTCCCCCAGGGATCTGTATTGGGTCCTCTGTTGTTTGTTATATACATAAATTACCTTGATTTAGGGATAACTAGTAGGACAAGTAAATTCGCAGACAATACCAAAATGGGGCGAACAATAGATTCAGATAGCGACATAGAGTGCCTCCAAAGGGACTTAGATACCTTACACGAATGGTCAGTAAATTGGCAGATGAATTTTAACATTGACAAATGCAAGGTATTAAAGATAGGGAAGACGAATACTAATGCAAAATATAAACTAGCTAATACGGAATTAGAAAACTCAGACTGCGAGAAAGATTTGGGTGTGTTTGTTAGCAAATTATTTGAAGCCTAGAAAACAGTGTATAAGCTTTCGTAACAAGGCAAACAGGATTCTCGGGTTCATCTCAAGGAGTGTGAGTAACAGAACTGCCGATCTTATCTTAAAACTTTACTTATCATTAGTGAGACCTCATATGGATTATGCTGTCCAATTTTGGTGTCCTTATTACAGATTTGTTGTAGAGAGTACAGCGAAGAATGACAAAAATGATTCATATTAGAAATCTACTATATGAAGAAAGGTTGAAAAAATTAGGCTTACAATCGTTAGAAAGACGCAGAGTTAGAGGGGATATGATAGAAGTGTTCAAGTGGGTTAGTGGGATTAATAAAGGGGACATGAAAAATGTACTGAAGCTCAGTGATAGCGAAAGAACTCAAACAAATTGTTTCAAATTAAGAAAATATTGGTTTGGTAACAGAATTGTAGACATGTGGAATAGGCTACCGAGTGATATGGTAGGATCGAGAACGATAAGGAGCTTTAAGATAAAATTAGATAGGCATATGGACGAGATGGGTTTGGTATGAGGGGGGATCTGCCGGGTGTGGGCCAATCGGCGCTCTGCAGACCCCGGTAATCTTGTGTTGAGCTCTGACCGTTTTGGTGAGGTCAGTCCTCAGGGTATTGGTGGGTTGGGTCTATAATTAGGCCTTGTAATTGGGGTTGGGTGAAACAGGGATCTGCCTTGTGAGGGCCGATCGGCTTTCTGCAGACTCTCATTTTCTTATGTTCTTATGTTCTTTCTTGAACTGAATAACATCGTCTAATAGTAGCCATAATAATGTTAAAAGGAAGGCACAGGTACAGAATGGGTTAATCCTCAACACTAATCTGACAGCTTATGCGGTAAACTTTATAAATATTTGTGTCGCCTAAATAAATATCTACCTTCGCTTTTGTTACCGATACCAGTGCACTTGAGAGGGGGGGGGGGGATGTGCGTACCTATTTGTTTATATCTATATATATATATATATATATATATATATATATATATATATATAGGGGCAAGCAACACCAAGGTAAACACGAACATCTTTATTCTGGTACCGGTAACGTTTCGACATTAACATAATAATAATTATGTCATCATCAGACCTAAAGCAATAAGAAATAAATTTATTAATTATAATAACTTAGAAAAACATAAAAAGTTAGAAATCGCGAAAAAAGAGATAGAAACGCGATTTCTAACTTTTTATGTTTTTCTAAATAATTATTACAAATATATTTGCTTTAAATGTCAACATAATGTATTAATAAATTTATTTCTTATTGCTTTAGGTCTGATGATGACATATGTTAATGTCGAAACGTTACCGGTACCAGAATAAAGATGTTCGTGTTTACCTTGGTGTTGCTTGCCCTTATAAGACTCCGCTTCCCCCGAGGAGAATCTATTGCCACTACTATATATATATATATATATATATATATATATATATATATATATATATATATATTATATATATATATATATATATATATATATATATATATATATATATATATATATATATATATATATTATATTTTTGTTTCTTCCATCATTCCATCAAGCTTAAATAAAAATAAAATAAAATTAATAAATATATCCCACAAACGTTGCCCATCGAAAATCACCATATAAACACTTGTGAAGGTTAACCTGGGAAAGACGAGAGTCCTCATAAGAGGTTTGGTGGGCAAAGGCGTGGATCCTCTTAACCTCTCCGCTGCGTAGGTGGGGTAGTGGCCACCCCTCCCTGTGTGGAGGTATTTAGAGTGTTTCCTACATTCAAATCGTCATCGTACCATAAATAGCATTAATACTTATCCATATGCGCCTATTTTATGTTGATTATAAAGGTAATAACCTGTTACAGCAATAAAACAAGTGGAAACAGCATTTGGATGGTCAAAATCGGCGATAGAGGCCGGGAGTTACATAACGTATGGCTCAGGCAGCCTGCCAGCCAGCCAGCCGTGAAGACGGCTGGAGAGACACTGTTGCGCGGTAGTCTCTCTCTCGCTCTTTCACACGCTTGGTGACACAGATGACCACGCCCTGCTAGCAACTCGCTAATGTTAGCACGAATATATACCTAAGAATATGGGAATAACAGGGAGAAAATTTGATAATTGAAGGGGGGGGGGAGGGTGGAAGGAGGGGATGTGGAGGAGTGATATTTGGCATGGCCAAGGGGCAATTAAAAAAAAGGCCTTGGATTATATAAGGCTTCCCGCAGCCCACCAGTAAAACTTATATCAGTCTTGCTGCACTTGCCGGGTTAAGAGCCAAGGCATAACAAAAATTCAAATCACCCCACTGGAATTCAAAACAAAGCAATATTTGATTAGGCGAGATAATTCCCCTCCATACCTCCTATCACTCCTCCACTTGTGTCCCCTCCCCCCTTCCCCTCTTCCCCCCTCCTCAATTATCCGGTATTTTTCCTAATATTCCCGATATTTATTGAGTATTTCTACACAAGGACACCTGGGAGAGAAGGGGGAGGATTGGGGAGTCTTTCTCCGACCCTCTAGCCAGTCTTAGACATCCCCTAACCTCTCAGTAGCAGCATACGAGACATGAGAGAGGGAGGAGGTATGTCTCTCGCCGGTCCGGGTAAGATTAAGACCGCAGGGCTAAAATATACGTTTTTCACCAATTGCTGTTACCACTTATTTTATTGCTTGCAATATTCACATGTTCATATTAAAAGTAAAATAGGCGGATATGGATAAGTAAGTATCGGTATCTTATATGTGGTAAATATGACAATTTTTGTCAGAAATGAAGCAAATACCTTCGCCTGGCGGGACCTTTGAAATACCATGGCTTCTGCGTTCATGCTTAGCCCCATTAGGTTTGAGATTTTAAGACGTTTGCCCCATTTTTTCAATATTAAGATCTTTCGAACAATTTAGGTGTCAATTTTTTATTGGCGAGCGATAGCGAACCTGAAATATAGTAGTAATTTTTCTATCGAAAAATGTAGGCCTACAAATATATCTTGATGAGTTTTTTTTTTTTTTTTTTTTTTTTAAGATTGATGGAGGTTTAGGGAGGAAACTAAAAATATTACATAAGATAAATAAATTGATATGCGGCCTAACAACAAATTGCCAGCCCCGGAATTGCATAAACCATACGCCCGGATTGCTACCATTTGCCATCGAAACCAGCATCAACATAGTGACCCCTCCAATAACCCCTCCAGGCTCCTCCCCTTGTACTCTATGATCACTACAATGGCAACGATAGAGAACGGAGCCCAGCGAGAGGAATCAGGGGAAACCCAAACACAACATAGTCGACGATCCACCTTCACCTCGAAACATTCGCAGCCCCTTAATTCAACCCCACCTGCTCAACAACCCCTATACCTTCCCAAATATATCGCCTATAGTGCCGTCACCGACCAAGAACAACAAATACCCCCTCAGCCCTCGGTTCTCAATAATAATGCCACTTGAGAAAAAACTCATACAAACCACCCGGGATTCGAACCCTGGACCTTGTGATCAACAGGCACTCGTGCTAACCACTACACCACACTGGCCACAAAAGAGGTCTTGCAACCTGACAACAGCTGTTACCCAGGATCTGTCTAGGTAGATATCCGTCCACCCATGGATTTTTTTTTACACAAGATACCTCCTACCAGTGAAGTATAGAGGCAGCTCCCAGTCCGTGGGAAATTATATAATCATTAAATCAAGTAATGCCACTTGAGAAAAACCTCATACAAACCACCCGGGATTCGAACCCTGGACCTTGTGATCCACAGGTATTCGTGCTAACCACTACACCACACTGGCCACAAAAGAGGCCTTGCAACCTGGCAACAGCTGTTACCCAGGATCTGTCTAGGTAGACATCCGTCCACCCAAGGCATTCGTGGTTAGCACGAGTGCCTGTTTATCGAAAGGCCCAGGGTTCGAATCCCGGGTGGTTTGTATGAGGCAACCTAATTAACCCTTCTAATCCCCGTTTCCCTTGCAACCAGTCCAAAACCCCAACCTCAGCACCTGCAGAAATAGTAGGTAAAGCGAATGAAATAGAGCAACCCGCTTTAATATATCAGACAAACCGACCAGACGAATCACCAACCAGAGTTGTGCCCTTTCTGCCCAGAGATGCCCTCACCACGACATCCCTGCTAGAAGAGACACTACCTCAGCCAGTCCAACCATTGTCAAACATTCAGCCTGCTGGCTTAAAACCAATATTTTTTTATTACACAGACAGTCCTAAGGTTGGAAAGGACAAAACCAAGTCTAAGGTGGGAAAGGCTTGTCGTTGTACCAACTGGGAATTAGGGCACGTAACCTATAACGCTTGTAGCCGTAACCTTAACTCAGTGCAACCCAGCGTAACCTATAACGCTTGCCGGGGAAGCAAGGGACTCGACTTAGACTCAGGAACCAACTGGGGATTAGGGCACGTAACCTATAACGCTTGCCGGGGAAGCGTGGTGAATGAGTCTGGCTCAGTAACACCTGGTGTTATTGGCGAGACTCTGTTGCCCATCTGTAGTAGAGACCACCACCGACTCCCTGAGCAGTCACTCTCCAGCCACTCTCTTGTCTGTCCATGACGAGAAGCGACTAGGGCGTGTCGGCTTACCAGTCATCCTTCAGGTGAGCTTGCCTTGTAACCCTGGAAAGACCTCGGTCAATCCAGTGGTTGCGGATAAGCTGCCTTCTTTCCCCAGGGACTGTGTGAGAAAGGACCAGGAGCGAAGCCGAGGACCCCGGAAGAAGAGCCCCATCGCCGAACGCCTGCTGCAGCTCTGTGGCCCAAATCCATGCTCGTGAAGAAGCCGGGACTGTGTGTGAATCAGTCCGGAAGTTAGATTTCTTCGGGTCCTCAAGAAGGCCTTGCAGGAAAGGCTAGGACTCTTCGGCCTCGACCCAGACTCGTGACGAAGCCGGGACTGTGTGTGAATCAGTCCGGAATTAGACATGTTCTTCAGGTCTGACAAGGGCCTGTATCTACCCGGCTCGCATGTAGGCAACCGGGACCTCAACTCCTCGTCGACCAGTGCTTCCCTCTCCCCCAGTGCTCTCCTATCCCCCGAATTTAAGTGTTTTTATGTGTTTCTGTCGTGGTAACAGTGTTATAGTGAGGCTTAGACCTAGATGTGCCAGGACTTTTTACCGGTGACCGGTCAACTCAACCAGTAGACCATTTCAACCAGTAGCTCTCAACCAGTACCAAATCAACCAATACAGTTAGGTTAGGTTAGGTTAGTACTCTATTTTGGCACTGGTTTGGTTGGTCTGGGTTAATTTGGCACTGGTTGAGAGCTACTGGTTGAAATGGTCTATTGGTTGAGATGAAATGGAACCCTTTTTACCAGTGTTAACGTAAGAGACTCGAAGTCGTGCTTTACGTCTTCCCTTGTACTTGTTTCTTGTTAACCCGGTTGTTGGGGAACAATACACCTGTCCTACACTGGCTTTGTGTATAGATACTTCCTCGGGCCCGGGCTCCGTCCCCCTGAAGAGGAAATACAGATATAACATTGCCCCTCTATCTATTACACACACTCTACAACTCTATACGTCATCCGAGAACTCCTGCCGCATATCTGAGTTTATGCACTTCCATCACTTAGATTTAGGATATTTTTGTCTCAGAGTTTATCTTTGCAATTCATGCTTTAGAGTCTACTTCATGCAAACTCTTTGTTGTATCAGGCTTAACCTTTGCAGTTCATGCTTTTAGAGTCTAGTCCATTTTAAACTCTTTGTGTTTATCCTTTTGAGAGCTACCGTATCGCCGCTCTTTGTCTTTAATCTTTGTTTCGCAATCATATTTGTTTTATTGAATTAACATTCATGCAATTTACGCTTATTACTTTGCCACACCTTTAGGACGATTTGGTAATGTTGAGGCTATTGCCTCTTTGATTTCTAATTTACAACCTGTGTACGAGCCTTGTGAGACCACCCTGTGTGTATTATTATTATATCTATGTGCCTATCCACTTATGTGAATACAAAATTGTGCCTTACCATTGTGTTTCTGTTGATTGCCTGTTATTTGTTTGGTGTAAATAGTGTTAACCTGAGAAAGGCACCAGGATTCTTAAGAGGTTTTACTGGACAAGGCGCCAGGACTCTTAAGAGTCAAGGCATAAAAAAAGACTTTCAAAACACCTCACTGGCACTCAAAACAAAGCAATATGTGATTAAGTGAGATATTTTCCCTCCATACCTTGTATCGCTCCTCAACATGTGTCCCAACCCCACCCTTCTCCTCTCCTCAATTATCTGGTATTTTCCCTATTATTCCCGATATTTATCGCGCGAGGACGGCTGGGAGAGACGGGGGAGGATGGAGGAGTCTTTCTTCAACCCTCTAACCAGTCTCAGACCTCCCCTAGTCTCTCAGTACCATGCGAGACACGAGAGAGGGATGGTGTGTCTCTCTCACCGGTCCAGGTCAGATTACGACAGCGGGGCTAAAATATACGATTTTCACCAGCCAATTGCTGTTACCACGTCTTGTTTTATTGTGGTTCAATGTTCATAATTATGTTCACATTAAAAGTAAAATAGGTGCATATGGATAAATAATTATGATATATGGTAAATATGACGATTTTCGTTAGGAATGAACCAAAATACCTTCGCATGGCGGGACGTTTTAAATACTATAGCTTCGCCTTTTAAAGGTTAAGGTCAGTCCTTGCCCTGTCGAGAACACCCTAAGTTGAAGATTACTGCACAATTCCCGGAGCGGGAATTGCGATCAGAATATACCTCGCTTCTTGAAAGCATGGCATAACATTGGTGGCAGCGGTGTCTCAACTCAGGGGGATGGCCTTTCAGGATTCTCTATACCTTTATACCAGACAGTACCAGCAATAAGCAGACATCATGGCTGGAAAATCTTTGGAAATGATTTCCTTCAAGCCAGAGGAGCATGATATAACTACATATATCGAGGTCGTCAAGCCTGTGCTTGATATTGTTTTTAACCCGGGAAAGGCGCCGAGACTCTTAAGAGGTTTTGCTGGGCGAAGGTGCTGGGACTCTTAACCAGGCAAGTGCGGGAAGACTCTTCAGAGATTCCCCGGGCGACTGCGGGAAGACTCTTAAGATCCTGGGTCTAAAAAAATCCATTTAAAACACCCCAAAAAAACTTGAACCCTTTTTTTTTTTTTTTTTTCTTTTGCCCCTGGGCCATGCCAAATATCACTCCTTCACATCCCCTCCTTCCCCACTTCCCCCCCCCCCCTTCAATTATCACCTATTTTCCCTGTTATTCCTGTTATGCCCTGTTTTTCTACAGGATTAACTTGGGTAATGTGAGTTCTAAATGACTGGGTATATAAGGCTGCATGCACAATACAAGATATGAGGAATAGAGAACACAAACAAACACATGGTAACAAGTTACACGATCACGTTTATTTATATACCACTGCAGAATACTCGTGCAAGACAATATAATAGAATCGAACAACACTAGCATAAGTGGATCTGGATGGAGCCTAGTCTCCCACTTCCAACGTTCAGGTATTAATCTTCTGATCACTGGCTTTAATTCAACAGGTTTATATACCGAAGACCATCAATGTTACTTATAGAATCATATTCACTGTTTGATTTATTACTGGTAGCTCTGGTGCACAAGTAGTAGTTCACAGACTAGATTAGACACGCGTATTTTAGAGCACGGGAATTCTAGTAACCTCAGGGGGTACTGATCTAAGTTTTATATTCTTGTCTCAGAAATACATAGAACGCAAATCAGTGGGCGAACATTCAGATATCACTAGGGTTTCCTTCTAGGTAATAATATCTGGGTATATTGTTGATTACGAGAGTTAGTATCGCCTGTTAATTAATGAACATTGATACGCTTAGCACTTCCTAATTGAATGGTTATATGAATTACTGGGGCAAAGAGATAGCCACTTCGTAGAAATATTAATTAGTGAATCTCTAAACAGCACTGTAACATGTAGTACTGATAAAGGGAATCTTGGGTAGTATCTGATGGGTCTGGTCCTGGTTATCTTGCGTCCATGATGTTGGGGGCTAACGACTGGTTCCGCGGCCGTCCAGGTGGTCCATATGTGTGAAGTTCTCAAATACGTGGACAGGTCCTTCTATCCAAATCTGCCACGGAGTCTGCCGGCTCTGGAATCTCTCAACTCCGGAACAACACAAGGGCAGAGCTAGAGGTTAACTTCAGGGTAGTGACCACTGGTTGGTGTCTAGCTTTCAACTGATTTGACTGGGGGCGGGAGCTAGGTTTATAGGCTCGGTTCTGGACCCTGTAGACAGTAGGGATCTCGAGTCTTATGGACTTATTTGAGCTCTCACTAGATATGGGGACTAGGTAAGATGGTGATTACTGTTGTGGCACATGGCTATAGGAAGCCTTCATATTTTAATATAACTGAGCCTTAGTAAGAGGTACTATTTTGGCTATACTGGAAGTATTTAGGGGAGAGAGACTGGATCTACTTTGCGAGGAGGATGGGGACAGCTGTGATAGGAGCGTCTCTCTTAGATTGTTCAATCTTCATTCTATGGTATAGCTGAGGTGCTAATTTAGTGATCAGAGTATGCAAGAAAGGTAAATGGTTTATTGTGAGTTAATAGAGGTTAGTAAAGGTGTTAGTCATGCATGGTTAGTTCATTGATAGGAAGAATTCCTGTGCTACCTGGCAATGACTCAGAAGTCAAAACAGGGGCCAGGTATACCTCCGCGGGGGTGCGGGTCTCCCTCCTCGGGTGGTAAAATGGGGTAGCTGGACGCCCTCTCTCTGGGATAGTCGTCCGGCGGCTGTGGCTAGGGGCTTGCCATGTCACCAGTGTTTGTAATAACCCTGTGTATGAGACAGATGTGGGTGTCCTTAATACCAAAACCGAAGGTGCCTTGGCTAGCTGGTTTTACTCGGCTGGTTGTTAATTGTAGGGTTTGCTGGATGTGGTGGAGACTGGGTTGCTAACTCTGCCATATTTATCTGGAAGTATGGCAATAGAAGTTAGTTACTGGTGAGGCGGCTAGCCTCGCACCGACGACCATTGGGTGCAGGGTTGTGAATGGGTTGTAAGAGAATAGATGGCATGCAAGGGGTTAGTAAAGGTCTAATGTTGTTCTGACCTACTAAGTGAAGGTAGGCTGGATAGGAGTATATATATAAAAGTTTGGAGAGCGTTAGCAACGGAAAATTCAAGGATCTTCAAGAGGTATGAGAGAGAGGCTAGGTCGGACAAGAGTAGAGAAGCGCGGGGTCTTATAATGAGAGGGGAGGAGTTCAGGGGGGCTATAGGGGAATTTGACCCTAAGGTCTCTGGGCGTGGGGGTGGCATTAGGCTGCAGTTGATATTGGAGTTTGAAAAGGCAGTGGAAGTACGTTAGCCAAATGCTACCGGGGAATGCAATTATGGGGTGGTATATGAATCTGGAAAAGATAGAATTATGTGGTCAGTCCGAGGGGTTATGGATACTATTAGTTGGCCCTGGGAACTGCGTTTTCTATGAAATATGTATACCAAACAAAGCGGCAGTTCGTAGGGGTACTTAGTTATTGTTTCGAGGTACTTATGACAGATACTTGTAACAAGGTTATCTATACAATCTCTGGTTGGGGTAAGAGGTGTATGACACGAAGCAAATTGGCGTAGTGTGGACTGTGGATACGAAGGAGGCAAGTGGAAGACGTATGACAATTGTGGAAAAATAAATGGAAAAAGGTGAACACAATGGCGGATAAAGATACTTAACCTAAGGATTGAATACATATATTTATGGGGCGATGGGTCTTCAGAAAGCTTAGTCTGGCAAGACAAGATGTTAGGAAATGTTAATATTAATACTTAAACTAAGGATTGCATACATCGATGAACGACGACATTATAGTCGTTGTCCTAATAAGGTGATGAAACCTGGTTGATCTGTACTTGGCACAATACGACACAAGGACAGTGCCGCTATGTCGTATCAATACTGGTGGCAGTTAATATTATAGAGACACTTAGTTACTAGAGGAACAATGCAAGGGGGCAACTGAGCACGGGTTACATATATCTATACTCGTCATGGGAAATGATATACGAGGTCTAGGGACAGGCGTGGGTGTTTTAACTTCTAAGATATATAACATCTACTTCTCGGATGTAAGAACATACATAGATATAATTATGGCTGTCTGATGTGTTGGCATTGGCTCAACGTCGGGACAGGGCATGGGTGTTTTTAATATGAATGTATATTCCTGTTCATCATCTTTGTAGTTAGGAGTGTAGGACACGAGGGGGTAGTGTACGTGAGGTGTGGAAAAATGGTCAGTTTAGAAGGGGTATCTAGGTGCGGCCTGGAGCTGCTTAGCCCTGCGGGCTTGGGCCTGTCTGAATTGGCTGGCTCGGTCAGCTGGTCCTTGCGTTCTGTGGACCTTTCCTTTGGGTGTTTCTGTGTGGTGTTCGTTCGTGGCTTCTGTGGTGGGCTTCTCGTTCTGGGGCATTTTACTTCCCTCTCCTTCATTATAGGCTCGTCCTCGAGCCTCAAGGGTGAAGTAAAAAGAAGCATAGTCATGGTGGGTCATTTTGAGGGTATTTAGAAGGTTCCACCAAGCAAGAGAGCGACAGTCAGGTTTCTTTTGTAAGTCAATGTATACCTGTAAGAATGTGTCATCTGTGTTGTGACGGGCGGTTGCTCGGGCTTGAGGTGGGCACGTAAGTGTCCAGTGGGGTTTTTTACTTTAACCTTTCGTATGAATGGTTTGTAGTTTTCCCCCGTGGGGGTCGGAGTGAGGTGTGTGGGAAGGAGGGGGTGTGTGTTGTGTGGCTGAAAAGTAGTATGACTAAGGGAAAAAAATATAATATATACAGTATATGGAAAACATGTAAATTTAAGAAAGAACAGATAATTAAGAACACAGGAAAATTAAGAAGAGGTAAAGTGTTTAACAATGTATAAAACAAATTTAAAAGATAGTCAGAAAAGTGTAGGTTAACAAGAAAAGTAGTATGACTAAGGGAAGAAAAATATAATATACAGTATATGGAAAACATGTAAATTTATAGAATCATGCCCAATCGCTTAGGAATTGAAAACAATCAAAACAAAACAAAATTAAGTACAATAATATCCTCATCATCATCAGGGGGGGTTATTTAGGGTCGCCGTTAGTCTGGGTGACGGTCTGGTAATAGGGGTGGTTGTGGTGGTTGTGGCTTTGACCTTGGTGGTTCACTTTCACTTTGAAAGGGAGGGGTGGATATACCGTTAGGTCTGTCGTTAGGAATGTGGGTCTGGGGGCGAGCTGGCCCGGGGCCAGTTTTGGAGGGGGTCTAAGTGGTTTCGTCGCGGGTAGTGATAGGGGGGTTTTAAAGATGAAACGGGCAGGTCGAGTCGGGGTTGTTGTTGCGGAAGAGGTTGGTGCTGGGGAGGGGTTGAATTGTGTAGAGAGTTGTGGTCGTGAGTGGGGTTTGGGGAAGGGTGAGTAAGGCTGAAGGTTGAGAGTTTACTATGATCGGGTGGTTTGGAGCTTTGGGGTGTGGGGATTTGATAGGGAGATGGTGGGGGGGGGGGGGTCTGGGCAGGCAGGGTTGTGGTTTGAGAAGGGTTGACTTTGGACTGATTTTATTTTCGGGAGAGACATGGATGGGATTTCGAGGAGTGGTTGAAGTTGAGGGGTTGATTATGTTGTTTGGGGCGAGAGAGAGAGTATTTTGGGGTTTAGCCAAGGTGGAAAAAGTTTTGTGGTTGGATTGGGATGGGAGTGGTATTTTGTCGAGCGGGATCTTTGGGGGTGGAATTTGGGGCGGGTGGGGTAATGGTGAAGAGGGGGGTAAGATAGGGGGGAAAGAGGAGGTAGGGGTTATGTACGGGGGTGATTGTTCGTTCTGAATGTGGTCGTGAGAGGTTAGGCTGGCAGGGTGGGAATTGGTGGAGGTTGAAAGTTTAGCTGGGCTCATGATGGTGGGGGACCGACTGGTGAGCAGGTATTCGGTACGCATGAGGGGGGGAAATCACTTTGGGGGGGGTCACGCGTGAGGGGGGGATTAACGGCGCGTGTGGGAGGATCAGAGTGGTGGGGTGTGTCGGTGGCAGTGACGGTTTGTTTAGAGTTTATATGGGATTGGTGGGTTTGTCTGTCATGAGGGGGTGAGTCAAGTGTGGGGTTTTGAAGTTTATTAGGGGTGTGAATTGGGGGGGGGTGGAAGGGAGCTACTGACGGAAAACTGTCACAAGGGAAATTTTGTTGGTGGGGGAATAGCTGAGCATTTCTGGGGGGAAGGGGGGAACATGGTTGGGTCCCTAGGTCGTCACGCGTGAGGGGAGGATTAACGGCGCGTGTGGGAGGGTCAGGGTGGTGAGAGGTGAGCGAGTTAGAAAACGGGATTTGTTGGGGGGACTGCGGAGGGTTGGTGGGGAAAGAGTTAGGTGTAGAACAGGGGTTATTGGTAGAGGACTGATGTATTGATTTGGGGTTGTTAACAGGACGAATTTGGGGAATTTTCTTGGCGTCAGTCTCGGTCTGGTTAAAGGTTATGTGGGACTGGGGAGGATTAGTGGGGGCAGAGTTAGGCATAGGACATGGGTTATTGAGGGAGGAGTGATGTACTGATTTGGGGTTGTTAACAGGACGAGTTTGGGGAATTTTCTTGGTGGCAGTCTCGGTCTGGTTAGAGGTTATCTGGGACTGGTGAGTTTGTTTGACATGAGAGGGCGAGTCAAGTGGGGGGTTTTGAAGTTTTCTAGGGGTGTGAATTGTGTGGGGGTGGAAGGGAGCTACTGACGGAAAACTGTCACAAGGGGAATTTTGTTGTTTGTGGAATAGCTGAACATTTCTGGGGGCATGGGGAAAACATGTTTTGGTAGGCCTACATAGGTAGGCATAGCTAAAAAACGGGGCTTGTTGGGGGGACTGCGGAGGGTTGGTGGGGGAAGAGTTAGGTGTAGAACAGGGGTTATTGGTAGAGGTTGAAAATTTTGAAGGGGGGACAGGTGATGAATATGAGGAAGTGAGAGGCGTGACAGGTTGTTGAGCAGCATTTTTTAGGGGTGAATTTGAAAAAGAATTGGTTACTGTGGGGGTGATCATTTCTACGTGCTGTGGTTTGTTGGCAGGCATAGAAAAAGGATGGGGTTTATGGGGTAACACCATTGATGGAAGATGATCGTTGGTGGATGGCTGGGCAGGGGAAAATTTAGGGATGGTCAGAGAGGATAGAGGCAAGGAAGAGTGCACTGGGGTTGGACTTTCACCGGAAGTCATTTTGGAAGGGTGCACAGAGTCTTGGATAGGGGCTGAAGGGATGGATAGGGGATTCATCGAACTGAGTAGGCATTCTTCTCTGATGGAGAGCATATGTTCTTCGAATAAGCCATACGGGTCGAGATGGGCGGTGATGTGGGGTGGGAGGATGTTTAATAATGCGGTGAATAAGAGTTCATTTTGTTGATCGTAATCTTCATAGCTATACGTGGTCCTCACGTATCTGTAGAGTTGTATGAGGGTCACATTTCTATCCCCTTCATACTTGATCTCGTCGACTTTTATTATTTTGGGGGCGACGGGGGAACCCAAAAGTGGATCTAAGGTCCGGATCACGAGGGATCGAAACTGGTTCCAGGTAAGCTCTGGCGTACACTGTTTCATAATTTGGCGAAGAAAATCGGTCCAGGTAAGCTTATCAACAATTTGGGAAACGGCTTCTCCCAACTGTATAATGTGCGAAAATGCAACAGCGATTTTGTCGCGGTCATTTTGAAATGCCACATCGTACACTGGCTTTATTATGTCTAAGTAAGTGGCGATATCATACGTGTTTACATCATACTTGGGAATGTGTGTGAGTAGCTGCCAATTTTGCGATGTTCCCATGCTTCTACTGTTCCAAACTTGCAGTGTAATGCAACCTTTTATCCGAATCAAGAACCACCGCTGCCGCCAATGTTATGCCCTGTTTTTCTACAGGATTAACTTGGGTAATGTGAGTTCTAAATGACTGGGTATATAAGGCTGCATGCACAATACAAGATATGAGGAATAGAGAACACAAAGAAACACATGGTAACAATTTACACGATCACGTTTATTTATATACCACTGCAGAATACTCGTGCAAGACAATATAATAGAATAGAACAACACTAGCATAAGTGGATCTGGATGGAGCCTAGTCTCCCACTTCCAACGTTCAGGTATTAATCTTCTGATCACTGGCTTTAATTCAACAGGTTTATATACCGAAGACCATCAATGTTACTTATAGAATCATATTCACTGTAAGATTTATTACTGGTAGCTCTGGTGCACAAGTAGTAGTTCACAGACTAGATTAGACACGCGTATTTTAGAGCACGGGAATTCTAGTAACCTCAGGGGGTACTGATCTAAGTTTTATATTCTTGTCTCAGAAATACATAGAACGCAAATCAGTGGGCGAACATTCAGATATCACTAGGGTTTCCTTCTAGGTAATAATATCTGGGTATATGGTTGATTACGAGAGTTAGTATCGCCTGTTAATTAATGAACACTGATACGCTTAGCACTTCCTAATTGAATGGTTATATGAATTACTGGGGCAAAGAGATAGCCACTTCGTAGAAATATTCATTAGTGAATCTCTAAACAGCACTGTAACATGTAGTACTGATAAAGGGAATCTTGGGTAGTATCTGATGGGTCTGGTCCTGGTTATCTTGCGTCCATGATGTTGGGGGCTAATGACTGGTTCCGCGGCCGTCCAGGGGGTCCATATGTGTGAAGTTCTCAAATACGTGGACAGGTCCTTCTATCCAAATCTGCCACGGAGTCTGCCGGCTCTGGAATCTCTCAACTCCGGAACAACACAAGGGCAGAGCTAGAGGTTAACTTCAGGGTAGTGACCACTGGTTGGTGTCTAGCTTTCAACTGATTTGACTGGGGGCGGGAGCTAGGTTTATAGGCTCGGTTCTGGACCCTGTAGACAGTAGGGATCTCGAGTCTTATGGACTTATTTGAGCTCTCACTAGATATGGGGACTAGGTAAGATGGTGATTACTGTTGTGGCACATGGCTATAGGAAGCCTTCATATTTTAATATAACTGAGCCTTAGTAAGTGGTACTATTTTGGCTATACTAGAAGTATTAAGGGGAGAGAGACTGGATCTACTTTGCGAGGAGGATGGGGACAGCTGTGATAGGAGCGTCTCTCTTAGATTGTTCAATCTTCATTCTATGGTATAGCTGAGGTGCTAATTTAGTGATCAGAGTATGCAAGAAAGGTAAATGGTTTATTGTGAGTTAATAGAGGTTAGTAAAGGTGTTAGTCATGCATCGTTAGTTCATTGATAGGAAGAATTCCTGTGCTACCTGGCAATGACTCAGAAGTCAAAACAGGGGCCAGGTATACCTCCGCGGGGGTAGGGGTCTCCCTCCTCGGGTGGGTAAAAAGGGGTAGCTGGACGCCCTCTCTCTGGGATAGTCGTCCGGCGGCTGTGGCTAGGGGCTTGCCATATCACCAGTGTTTGTAATAACCCTCTGTGTATGAGACAGATGTGGATGTCCTTAACCTAACAAGTGCGCACGGGGGTAATTGAAAACGTCCCCCTGTGCTGACGTATTTGAGGTGTTTCCGTCACTAAAATATTCATTGTACCATTAATAGCATTAATAATTATCCATATGCGCCTATTATGGGTTGATTATAAAGGTATTAACCTGAAACAACAATAAAACGAGTGAAAACAGCGTTTGGATGGTCAAAATCGGAGATATAGCCCGCGAGTTGTATAATGTATGGGTGAGGCAAGCTACCTTCCCGCCAATTTTCCCCAAGGCCACTGCGACACAGTCGATCGATATTCTCTCTCTCTCTCTTGCACTCGATGGCCATCAGTGATGACAACACCCTGCTTGCAACTCGCTAATGTTAGCACGAAAATATACCTCAGAATAAGGGAATAATAGGGAAAATAGGTGATAACTGAGGGATAGGAGGAAAGTGGGGAAGGAGGGGAGGTAGAGGACTGAGATTTTGCATGGCCCAGGGGCCAAAAAAAAAAAAATAAAATAAAAAATAAAAATTAAAAAAAAAAAAAAATCGATGTCAAAAGTTGATTTTTAATTTTACTTACTCAGGAGAGTCTTCCCGCAGTCCGCCGGGGGAACTCTTAAGAGTCTTCCCGCAGCTCCCGGGTTAATACCAAAACCGAAGGTGCCTTGGCTAGCTGGTTTTACTCGGCTGGTTGTTAATTGTAGGGTTTGCTGGATATGGTGGAGACTGGGTTGCTAACTCTGCCACATTTATCTGGAAGTATGGCAATAGAAGTTAGTTACTGGTGAGGCGGCTAGCCTTGCACCGACGACCATTGGGTGCAGGGTTGTGAATGGGTTGTAAGAGAATAGATGGCATGCAAGGGGTTAGTAAAGGTCTAATGTTGTTCTGGCCTACTAAGTGAAGGTAGGCTGGATAGGAGTATATATATAAAAGGTTGGAGAGCGTTAGCAACGGAAAATTCAAGGATCTTCAAAAGGTATGAGAGAGAGGCTAGGTCGGACAAGAGTAGAGAAGCGCGGGGTCTTATAATGAGAGGGGAGGAGTTCAGGGGGGCTATAGGGGAATTTGACCCTAAGGTCTCTGGGTGTGGGGGTGGCATTAGGCTGCAGTTGATATTGGAGTTTGAAAAGGCAGTGGAAGTACGTTAGCCAAATGCTACCGGGGAATGCAACTATGGGGTGGTATATGAGTCTGGAAAAGATAGAATTATGTGGTCAGTACGAGGGGTTATGAATACTATTAGTTGGCCCTGGGAACTGCGTTTTCTATGAAATATGTATACCAAACAAAGCGGCAGTTCGTAGGGGTACTTAGTTATTGTTTCGAGGTACTTATGACAGATACTGGTAACAAGGTTATCTATACAATCTCTGGTTGGGGTAAGAGGTGTATGACACGAAGCAAATTGGCGTAGTGTGGACTGTGGATACGAAGGAGGCAAGTGGAAGACGTATGACAATTGTGGAAAAGTAAATGGAAAAAGGTGAACACAATGGCGGATAAAGATACTTAACCTAAGGATTGAATACATATATTTATGGGGCGATGGGTCTTCAGAAAGCTTAGTCTGGCAAGACAAGATGTTAGGGAATGTTAATATTAATACTTAAACTAAGGATTGCATACATCGATGAACGACGACATTATAGTCGTTGTCCTAATAAGGTGATGAAACCTGGTTGATCTGTACTTGGCACAATACGACACAAGGACAGTGCCGCTATGTCGTATCAATACTGGTGGCAGTTAATATTATAGAGACACTTAGTTACTAGAGGAACAATGCAAGGGGGCAACTGAGCACGGGTTACATATATCTATACTCGTCATGGGAAATGATATACGAAGTCTAGGGACAGGCGTGGGTGTTTTAACTTCTAAGATATATAACATCTACTTCTCGGATGTAAGAACATACATAGATATAATTATGGCTGTCTGATGTGTTGGCATTGGCTCAACGTCGGGACAGGGCATGGGTGTTTTTAATATGAATGTATATTCCTGTTCATCATCTTTGTAGTTAGGAGTGTAGGACACGAGGGGGTAGTGTACGTGAGGTGTGGAAAAATGGTCAGTTTAGAAGGGGTATCTAGGTGCGGCCTGGAGCTGCTTAGCCCTGCGGGCTTGGGCCTGTCTGAATTGGCTGGCTCGGTCAGCTGGTCCTTGCGTTCTGTGGACCTTTCCTTTGGGTGTTTCTGTGTGGTGTTCGTTCGTGGCTTCTGTGGTGGGCTTCTCATTCTGGGGCATTTTACTTCCCTCTCCTTCATTATAGGCTCGTCCTCGAGCCTCAAGGGTGAAGTAAAAAGAAGCATAGTCATGGTGGGTCATTTTGAGGGTATTTAGAAGGTTCCACCAAGCAAGAGAGCGACGGTCAGGTTTCTTTTGTAAGTCAATGTATACCTGTAAGAATGTGTCATCTGTGTTGTGACGGGCGGTTGCTCGGGCTCGGTCAGCTGGTCCTTGCGTTCTGTGGACCTTTCCTTTGGGTGTTTCTGTGTGGTGTTCGTTCGTGGCTTCTGTGGTGGGCTTCTCGTTCTGGGGCATTATAATTCCCTTATTCTGCGGTCTATTTTCGTGCTAATATTAGCGAGTTGCAAGCAGGGCGTTGTCATCAGTGTTACCAAGCATGGGAAAGAGCGAGAGAGAGAGTATTGCGCAACAGTGTCTCTCCAGCCGTCTGGCAGGCTGGCTGGCTGGCAGGCTGCCTCAGCCATATGTTATGAAACTCCCGGCCTCTATCGCCGATTTTGACCATCCAAACGCTGTTTCCACTTGTTTTATTGTTGTAACTGGTTTATATCTTCATATTAATGGTAAAATAGGCGCATATGTATAAATATTAACGATATTTATGGTAAAATAACAATGTTAGTGATGGGAACAGCTCAAATACGTGCACACAGGGGTGTGGTATCTCGTACCCCCCATGCGCAGCCGAGAGGTTAAGAGGTTAGGCCAAAAAAATGCCTTTCAAGACACCCCACTGGCACTCAAAACCAGCAATATGTGATTAAGTGAGTTAATTCCCCTCCATGCCTCCTATCACTTCTCTACATGTGTCCAAATCCCCCCCTTCCCCTCCTTTCCACACCCCCCCCCTTAATTATCACCTATTTTTCCTCTTATTCCCCCTTTTATCGGTAATTTTCAGCGCGAATTTCCCGCCCGCAGTCTCAGGGTCACTAGGGAGGCAGTTAGAGATCCTAGCAATAGAGAGACTTCACTTGCAAGACGTCATTATCGATCAGGAAGTGAGAGAGAGAGGGTATACGTCGCACCGGCTCTCTCCTGATACGATCGGTCGGCAATAATACGTCTTTTTCACCCCACAAATACTATTCCCACTTGTTTTATTGCTGTTACATGTTAATATCTTCATATTAAACGTAAAATAGGCGCATATGAATAAGTAAAAACGATATTTATGGTAAACTGACGATTATCTTCGGGAATGGACCAAAATACCTTGGCTTGGTGGGAGGGTTTGAACAACCATAGTTTTGCCGTTTAAAAGTTAAAGATTCATATACTCCTAAGATTCACATTGTAGTTATGAAACTGGGGCATCATGTCCCTAGTTTCGAAGTATTGCGTGAAAACCCAGACCTGACCTGGGCTCAGTTCAAAGCTTAAACAAAGAGTGCCATATGCCTGTCTCTTGGATTCGTGATTGCCAACCAAAAATTCCATGATGTCAAGTTTGATGGAGACCTGGACACTACCATAAGCCTCCAGAGCCAGCTCGTGGTCACCGCCTTCCCTACAGCTACAGCCGCCGCCCATAGAGAGCACATTTTCAATGCTCTCCTCAGGATTCTACCCTCCAACGTCCGAGACCAGTTTGCCGTCACGGAGCCCAGAGGATACGACCTAGATCTGCCCGTCATCAGGCGGAGCATGGCGGTCCGGCAACACAACGCTAAGGAGAAAGTAGCCACCATTAGCAGAGCCCCCTATAAACCTCAGGTTGGTCCAGCTTCTCAGCCTGCCTCCATTCCCGTTCGGCCGAACGACAAACCCTCAGATTGAGCCCATGTTAAGCCGTTAGAGTGGAAGCCCTGCAACCCAAGATGTCCTCTCAACAGCTTGAGGAAGCCCTTTAATGACTTCATTGCCAGGCGACCCCGAGTACCAGCCTTCTGGAGCCAAATCCCATGGATCCGGCCCAGTCGTCTAGCCGCCATCACAGAAGACGGAACCGCGGGGCAAGAGGAATGCACCGAGGAGCCAATCATCGAGGAGATAACCAAGGCAGAGCAGCCGACCCCACCTGAAGATCAGGATTTTTAGGCCGCCCCCACCCCCACTATGTATGGCTGACGGGGGCTCGTGATGGGATCCCCCATATATACGCACCTCACCATAAAGGGCGATAAATCCTGTTTACTCATTGATACGAGTGCCTCCAGATCTTGTATATTTTCTTCATATTACAGATAACATGCCAAAAGATTCGGGCCCAAACAGTCTTCTCCTGTAATCTTGATCGATGCTAATGACACCATCATTCCCAACCAAGGAGAAACTGCCCCACTGTACGTTGCCACCACAGTGGCCGGGCACAGTCACTATCATCAGTTTATGTTCTTCCCATCTACAGAGATCCAATATGATGGATATTTAGGATTCGATCTGCTGACAGCCCTACGAACCACCATTGACTGCATCAGACGAGTCCTGATTTTCGACCCCAAGCCTCCTGAAAGACTTTTCATTCCACAAGTAGCCGCATCGACTGCTGTACAGACTATCCGCACCATCAAGACATCCCAAGCCGTGGTGACCAAGAACATCACCTTACAGCCGCACCATGAACAGTGGGTCCCCATACAGCCTACTCAAGCGGGTGACCTGATCCTGACACCACACTTCCAAAGCCCTTTTGAGGAGGTCCCATTGGAGGCCTCACCAGACTCCTCAACCCGGTTGCCGGGTGTCACTCCGCTTTTTGAGTGAATAGCGGAGGCGGTGGAGGAGATACCATCTGGCCAACGTCACTCTCCCCCACAGGCGGGGCCGCAGGACTCTGGATCCTCTCGCCCGTCGTCATCATCTGACCATCAAGAAGGTGTGTTTGTGCCCAGTGAACAATTTTTTGGGGTAGACCTACTGAAAAGTATTAACTAGGACAAGAAAGCCAAGGTTTCAACTCCCTCGGCACCGGCGGCACGACCTCTGGGCCAAGTGCAGGTTCTTCCGCAAATTAATCCTCAGCTCCCTCCCATTGTCACTAGTGCGACTCCAGCCACTCATGTCACTTCAGCTTTGCTGCCGTCTAAATTTCATATTCTGTCAGACTTAATTCCACCTCCCCTTAATAAGACCTTTTTTCCTCGTTAAAAAGGGCCCTATGCCATTGTTGTATGGTCCGGATAGGTCATGGTTAGTTGTGAAGCCCACTCGCCCTGAGGTTACGCGGTCGACTGTCGCAGGTGAAATCCCTGTGCCAGACCATTTGTTTATTGAAATGACTCGAGTAAGGCCAAGAAACTATGGGCCAAGAATCAATCTGGTGATGTTTTGGATGTTGTAATTAAGGCAATTCCGAACATTTATAATCCTGACTTTTTTTGTACTCCTAGTCCCCGGCCCTACCACCCGCCTCTTCTGTGAAATTATACTCAGATTGGTCAAAGTCGGACGGCCTTAATGACATCAAATTACTGCAGGGCTTAACCCCTGAACTTAAGTCATATCCACGCCGGGACAATGCTGGCTTACCTGTTCTTCATTTGGAGGGCATAGGTGCCGGGACGTGGATTGAATGGGAACAAGAGGCCCAACTGTTTGCCAGTACGATCACCAATAAGAGTAATCACCAAATCCCGCCGGAGGACCATCATTGGTTTTCCATGCCAGACGTGCAGGCGGAAGGAGTCCCCAATTGTATTTTTGACTATTTGTGTGCTCCTAAATTATCTTTGTGACAGTTAACTGAACCGTTTTGTACGCCAACTTAGTTACAGGTTAACAAGGATTTCAAGATGAGGCAGAGGGCCTGGAGATTGCTGTCTCACTTTCTGATAAGTCGGCAAATAGCTGAGTCTCTATTGCGCACGACCGAGTCAGTTCAGGATAGTAATACCCACAAGGCCCTA
The DNA here is from genome assembly GCA_037953745.1 of Lithodes maja. Lineage (NCBI taxonomy): Eukaryota > Metazoa > Arthropoda > Malacostraca > Decapoda > Lithodidae > Lithodes > Lithodes maja. The sequence goes on along the minus strand of JBAKBP010002070.1, from coordinate 83,425 downwards.
TATATTACCCAGCGAGTCTTACATCAGAATTCCATCCAGTCCCTGGGAAATGTCTATATGGCCCTTTTTGAGGCTGTACGGATATGCCAGGACTTGAGGGTTTATCTGGTTAAGAAGCTGCCGGAAAAAATTGGTAGGCGTTTGATTTTATCTCCTGTAATAACCTTTAAACGGCGAAGCTATGGTAGTTCAAATCCTCCTGCCAAGCGAAGGTATTTTGGTCCATTCCCGACGAAAATCGTCATTTTACCATAAATATTGTCATTAATTACTTATTCATATGCCCCCATTTTATGTTTAATATGAAGATATTAACATGTAACAGTAATAAAACAAGTGGGAATAGTATTTGGGGGTTGAAAAAGACATATATTATTGCCGACCGATCGTATTAGCAGGGGAGAGCCGGCACAACGTATACCCTCTCTCTCTCACTACCCAATCAACACTGACGTCTTGCAAGTGAAGTCTCTCTGTTGCTAGGATCTCTAACTACCTCCCCTGTGACCCTGAGATTGCGGGCGGGAAATTTTCGCTAAAAATTACCCGATAAAAGGGGGAATAAGAGGAAAAATAGGTGATAATTGAGGGGGGGGGAAAGGGGGGTAAGGAAGGGAAGGCCCCCCCCCCTTATGGAGGAGTGATTGGAGGTATGAAGGGGAATTATCTCACTTAATCATATATTACTTTGTTTTGAGTGCCAGTAGGGTGTTTTGAAAGGATTTGTTTATGCCTAACTTCTTAAGACTCCTGGCGCCTTTGCCCAGTAAACGCTCTTAACCCGGGAACGGTGAGAAAACTCTTAAGAGGTTTTAGTGTTGAACCTCTTAAGATCCAAGGCCTAAAAAAAAAAACTTTTAAAAGGCCCCAGTAACACTTAAAACAAATGAATATGTGATTATGTGAGATAATTCCCCTCCGTACCTTCTATCACTCCTCCACATGTGTCAAAACCCCCTCCTTCCCCACCCTTTCAATTATCACCTATTTTTCCTCTTATTCCCTTGTTTATCGGTTTATTTACCGCGCCAATATCTCCAACCCGGGTCCAAGGTGTGTTCCTGCATATATCCAGTGCGTGGGGAGAGACTCAGAGAGAGAGAGGCTTCAGTCTGCCTCTAAGTTTCGAGGGAGGAGGGTGTAGGGCTCGCGCGTCTCTCACCTCATGACTGGACGGTCGGCAATAATTCGCCTTTTTCACCCCCCAAATACTATTCCCACTTGTTATATTGCTGTTACATGTTAATATCTTCATATTAAACGTAAAATAGGCGTATATGAATAAGTAATAACGATATTCATCGTAAAATTACGATTTTAGGCGGGAATGAAGCCTAATATCGTCGCCTGGCGGTAGGGTGTTCACTACTAATAGCTCGCGCTTTAAAGGTTAAGAGTCTTGGCGCCTTTCCCGAATTAACGCCTACTCTTGCCTCCCCAGATGTCTGGCGCACCGTCAATTGTTTGTTAGACTCTAACCGCGCCACTGCTTCCAGACCGAAGAGTGATTCAGCTCCTAAAGCCGCGCAAAGTAAGGGTCATACCCGTGGATTTTTTCAGTTACCACAGTCTAGCAAGATTCAACCCAAACCTGGAAGCAGTGGCACAGCTAGAGGCCGCGGTCAGGCTAGGGGTAAGGGTTAGTGATACCGAGGTCAATCTAGGGGTAAATCGGGCAATGGTGGCAGAGCCTCTCATCCCCCTAGTCAATCAACTGAGTCAATTTCCCAATAAAAACACTGAGAAACCACGATGCTCTCTCACTCCCAGGGCCCATAAGGTGTGAGTTGGATCCAAGTGTAGCTCTACCGGACTTACCCAGTTTTGAGACTGGAAACTTCCAGGCAAGTTACCGGGCATGGCCCCGCAGGACATGGGTAAGAACAGTAGTGCGCAAGGGCCTCTCTTAATTGGCGGTGGACCCGGCAACATCATTTACGTCAACCATCAGAGTTCAACCATGTTTCTTTAGAGGTGGGGAAACTGATCCAAGAGATGGTCGAAACGTGTATCATTGTTCAAGTCAACTCAGTTCTCCTAGTCTTTACATCCCGGTTATTCCTGGTGCCAAAGAGGGACAGCGATCAGAAGAGGCCGGTCATAGACTTGTCTTCTCTGAATCGCTACATTCACAATCAGTCAATTAGGATGCTGATGGTGAATCAGATCAGGCTAACACTGCTGCCGCAAGGTCGGATGTGTTCTTTAGATCTGACAGAAGCCTATTGGCATGTCCCCATAAACAAACGATTTCTAAAGTACCGTGCTCTGCGCCAAGGGAATCTAAAGTTTGTCTTTCAAAGGATGCCCTTTGGCCTAAACCTAGCACCTCAAATGTTCACGAAATTAGTCCAACAGGCTCTGCTACCATTGTTACAACAGCGCATCCAGATTTTATGGTATCTAGACGACTGGTTGGTGGTAGCAGATTCCGAGATTTTATGCCTCCAACATGTACAACTAGTGATTACTCATGTTCAGACCCTAGGTTTCAAGGTGAACTTGACAAAGTCCCACCTTGTCCCCGTGAGGGTCATCCACTAGTAGAATGGTCCCTCAAGCACACCATCTTTCAACAGATGATTGCTGGGCCATACCGTCCACAAGTGGACTTGTTCGCGACAGAGGAGACTCACAAGCTACCTCTGTTTCTCACGCGCTGGGTAGAAACCCCGGCAGGAGGACCCAACGCATTTCAGGTGGAGTGGAACAAATGGAGCTCCATTTATCTGTTTCTGCCACCCAACGCATCTTTAATGTGCCAAGTAGTTCACAAACTACGCAGTTATCGCGACATGGTCGCAATGATTGCACCCCTGTGGCCGGCCCAAGTGTGGTACACACAATTGAAGACGTGGTGCGAGAGCCCGGTGTCACTCCCGGTCTCGTATTTCCACTTCGACATGATTGGAAACCTCAAGACCTCGCTAACTTTTGCCTTGTGGACATGCAGAAGGCTAAATGGCTAACCCACTATGAAGAGAGCGCGACTCAGAAATTGATTAATCAATATGCCTCCTCCACTCAAAGATAGTAGCAATCTCACTGGAAGGCCTTTACTACTTGGATCACAGAAACTGACCAGCAAGAGTCCTCAGTATCTCTGTTTTTTAAATACCTTGATTACTTATTCGAGCAAAAATCTTTGTCAGTTATCACATTAAAGAACCACCTCATGGCTATTAGACGGCCCTTTTATGATCTAACAGGACTCTCTATACCGGAGGCGGAGGAGAAGGGGTTCATGCGTGCATGTTTCCGGCTCCGCCCACCACCGTGCCAACTCATGCCCACCTGCAGTCGCTTGATCTGGCGCTTTCTATGCTTCGCTCTCATAAGCATTTTCGTAATCCATCAGTAGAATTAAGCTTAAAGAAGGCTGTGTTTCTAATGGCCTTGGCCACTGGCAACCGGGTACCTGAGTTGGCTGCGATGAGTTCGAAACCATCTTGTCTCAGGTTCTCTCGGCGGGATATGAGTGTACATATAGCGCCAACGCCCAATTTTGTTGCAAAGAATGAGCATGCGGAGCATGTCTTCATTGAATTCGAGGTCCCAGCTCTAAAATGCGACGATGTTCATCACTTGCTATGTCCGATCAAGTCGCTTTCACTCTATATACAGGCGTCCCGGCCGGCACAAGCCGAGGCTCTTTGGGTGTCACAAACAGGTACACGCCTTAGAAAGCGGCAGTTGGCGGCTTTATTGGTTGATGTTATTAGAGAGAGTAACTTTGGTGCTAATGGGCGGGCACACGATTTACGTAAGTGGGCAGCGTCGCTCCGATTTTTAAATAACGCCAAAATGCCTGGACACACGGAATTTGAAGCAATTTAAGTTATAGGAAGAGGGAAAGACTGATTCTGGGAGAGAGTTCCAGAGCTCAGCAGTTGAATAGAAGAAAGTCTGAGAATAACGTTTCACTCTTAAGGGTTGGAGAGTTGCACAGAGTAGGGGTGGGATTGTGTTGCAAGACAGGTACTACGTACCCTACATAAAGGAGGTGGTATACACTGGGAAAGCTCTGAGGAACATTGATTATTACAATAGCGATAGAATAGCGAGAGAGATGCAACATTGCGGCGAAGAGAGAGAGATTGCAGAGAATTGGTGAGTGGGAGTGAGTTAATGATTCGAAAGGCTTTCCTTTCTACTTTGTCTAGGAGTGCGGTGTGAGAGGATCCTCCTCACACATGTGAACAATACTCAATACAAGGATGCACTGTGCCCCTTTACAGATCAAGAAGCTGTGCAGGGGTAAAGAACCCCTTGAGGCGGTTGAGCACACCTAGCTTCTGGGAGGCTGACTGGTAATATGGTCCTTCCAAGTAAGAGCAGAAGAAAAAGAGACTGAGAATATTGAGAGAAGATGAAGGATTGAGTTTTGTATTGTTGAAGCGTAAGGGATAGTTCTCTTGGAGTTCTGAACGGGTAGTAAGATGAAGAAATTGGGTTTTGGAAGCATTAAAGGTAACAAGGTTTTCTCTGCCCCAACTGTAAATAGTAGTTAAATCTGAAGATATGCAATGTAGCGTGTTTCACTCGACCTTTGAGTAATTTGAACTGTGAGTAAGCTGCTCGTCGGTGCAGCTTTTTGTTTAGCAATATAAGGGGACTTCACTCTAACATCAATTCTGTACAGCAATTTCTTCAAGCAGAATCCCCTACTCTCCTTTTTTTGACAGAGACTCAAGTAACATCCACATCTGACATGTCGAGATTTAATTTTCCAGGTTATCAACTGCTCCAAAATTTCAGACCTAAAGGAGGTGTATGTTGCTTCGCAAAATCTGAAATTGCCCTGGAGGAGATTAGTAGTTTCAATTGTCCCTATTTTGATTATTCTATATACAAATTAATTTCTGCTGGTAAATTTAAATACATATGTTGCATCTACCGTTCCCCAAATACTCCTCCAGAGCAAAGTCTTTTTGATTCTCTGTCCTCACAACTCAGTGTCCTCAACTTAAATGCTTCTTCTGAAATCACTGTGTTGGGTGATTTTAATGTCCATAATGTTGAATGGCTCACTCATTCAGCCAGGACTGATAATGCTGGTCTTGAATGTGAGCTATTTGCAGACTCATTTAATCTCACTCAACTAGTCAACCAACCCACCCGTGTTCCAGATAATCCCAATCATATTCCCACCTACTGGACTTATTTTTAACAACCAATTCAGAAAATTGTGATGTTACAGTGAGGTCCCTGCTTGGATCTTCTGATCACTGTCTGATACAGGCCACCTGTCTATCACCTACCACACCTTCCCACTCTGAACCTGTTTTGGTGACTAAAATGCCCCAGAACGAGAAGCCCACCACAGAAGCCACGAGCGAACACCACACAGAAACACCCGAAAGAAAGGTCCACAGAACGAAAGGACCAGCTGACCGAGCCAACCAGTTCAGACAGGCCAAGGCCCGCAGGGCTAAGCAGCTCCAAACCGCACCTGCCTACCCCTTCTAAACACTGACCTTTTTGTCCACACCTCACATACACTACCCCTCGTGTCCTACACCTCTACCTACATGATGACGAACATAAATACACCTTAAAGTTAATACACCCATGCTCTGTCCCTAAGTTTAGGATATTAATATCAACATACCCTAAAATACCTTGTCTTGCCAGACTAAGTTCTGAAGACCAATCGCCCCCATAAAATCTATGTATTCAATCCTTAGGTTAAGTATTAATATCAACATACCCTAAAATACCTTGTCTTGCCAAACTAAGTTTCTGAAGACCAATCGCCCCCATAAATCTATGTATTCAATCCTTAGGTTAATTATCTTTATCCGCCATTGTGTTCATCTTTTCCATTTACTTTTCCACAATTGTTATACGTCTTCCACTCACCTCCTTCGTATCCACAGTCCACACTACTCCATTTTGCTTCGTGTCCTACACCTCTTACCCGCCCGACTCTACCTACATGATGATGAACAGGAATATACATTCATATTAAAAACACCCATGCCCTGTCCCTAGGTTGAGCCAATGCCAACCAATCAGACAGCCATATATCTATGTATGTTCTTCCATCCGAGAAGTAGATGTTAAAATCCCATGTCCAAATTAATAAGAGATTAAGATACCCACGGGTACACCAGTGATATAGAACCATTGCCCCTGTAAGACCTAGACAGCCATGACTACAGATGTTAGCCACCATGCTATAACTTAATGCTTACCCCAACCAGAGATTGTATAGATAACTTTTTTGTTGTCCATTGCCACCATAGTATCACGAAACAATAACGAAGTACTCCTACGAACTGCCGTTTTCTTTGGTCTATATTTCATAGAAAACGCAGTTCCCAGGGACAACTAGACATACAAAAACTTGTGCCAACTAATAGTGTCCATAACCCCTCGTCTTGACGAGTAATAATACACCATGTTTTTCCCTACTTTATCCACAGTCAAGCACACACCTACAGTTAACCTCCTTCTCCCCCCACAGCCCCACAGTCCACATGATTCTATCTTTTCCAGACTCATATACCACCCCATAGTTGCATTCCCCGGTAGCATTTGGCTAACGTACTTTCACTGTCCTTTCAAACTCCAAAATCAACTGTAGCCTAATGCCACCCCCACGCCCGGAGACCTTAGGGTCAAATTTCCACGTAGCCCCCCTGAACTCCCCCCCTCTCATTAACACCCCGCGCTCCTCGACTCTTGTCCGACCTAGCCTCTCCCTCATACCTCTTGAAGATCCTTGATTTTTCCGTTGCTAACGCTCTCCAACCTTTTATATAATTATATACTCCTATCCAGCCTACCTTCCCTTAGTAGGCCGGAACAACATAGAACTTTACTAACCCCTTGCATGCCATCTATTCCCTTACAACCCATTCACAACCCTGCACCCAATGGTCGTCGGTGCGAGGCTAGCCGCCTCGCCAGTAACTAACTTCTATTGCCATACTTCCAGATAAATGTGGCAGAGTTAGCAACCCAGTCTCCACCACATCCAGCAAACCATACAATTAACAACCAACCGATTAAAACCAGCTAGCCAAGGCACCTTCGGTTTTGGTATTAAGGACACCCACATCTGTCTCATAAACAGAGGGTTATTACAAACACTGGTGATATGGCAAGCCCCTAGCCACAGCCGCCGGACGACCATCCCAGAGAGAGGGCGCCCAGCTACCCCTTTTTTACCCACCCGAGGAGGGAGACCCCCACCCCTGCGTGTAAAGTCAGTGAAAATAGGGTAGCCTAAACAGACCTCGGATGCGGAAATACCCTGAGTCGAACAGGCCAAGTGGGATATCTCGATTGGTCTAACTGGTAAGGTGCCTGCCTCACACCCAAGGGTCGAGAGTTCGTGCCCCCACCAGGGCATGATATTTTTGTGAGGCTATTTCCGCATTTACCAAGTTTAGGTGTGCTGGTTAAATTGTTTAGATGGTTGAGGGTATGATCGGAGCTCCATAAATCCTCTTTCGGGTATGGTGTAAAAACCGATCCCCACAGGACAAGGAAGAGGATAGGAGAGAGCAGGGAGTGTTGTGAGACTCGATTTGGTTGGGTTGTGGAGTTGTCAGCCGCCCAAGCGAGTTGCCAACTGGGCAGTTTGTAGGTGCGTGTAGCATCGCTCAGTGAAGTTGTCTCACTATTCCCGTTCATCTCTCTCGGTCGATTCGGCTCAAGCTTGTTCCTCTCTGTTCGTAGCTTTCGCTTCCCGGAAGGTGAAGTAGTGTAAAGTCAGTGAAAATAGGCTAGCCTAAACAGACCTCGGATGCGGAAATACCCTGAGCCGAACAGGCCAAGTGGGATATCTCTATTGGTCTAACTGGTAAGGTGCCTGCCTCACACCCAAGGGTCGAGAGTTCGTGCCCCCACCAGGGCATGATATATTCGTGAGGCTATTTCCGCATTTAACGAAGTTTAGGTGTGCTGGTTAAATTGTTCAGATGGTTGAGAGTATGATCGGAGCTCCATAAATCCTCTTTCGGGTATGGTGTAAAAACCGATCCCCACAGGCGGAGGTATACCTGACCCCTGTTTTGACTTCCGGGTCATTGCCAGGTAGCACAGGAATTCTTCCAATCAATGAACTAACCATGTATGACTAACCCCTTTACTAACCTTTATTAAACCACAATAACCCATTTACCTTTCTTGCATACTCTGATCACTAAATTAGCACCTCAGCTATACCATAGAATGAAGATTGAACAATCTAAGAGAGACGCTCCTATCACAGCTGTCCCCATCCTCCTCGCAAAGTAGATCCAGTCTCTCTCCCCTAAATACTTCCAGTATAGCCAAAATAGTACCTCTTACTAAGGCTCAGTTATATCATATTATGAAGGCTTCCTATAGCCATGTGCCACAACAGTAATCACCACCTTACCTAGTCCCCGTATCTATTGAGAGCTCAAATAAGTCCATGAGACTCGAGATCCCTATGGCCTACAGGGCCCAAAACCGAGCCTATAAACCCAGCTCCAGCCCCCAGTAAAATCAGTTGAAAGATAGACACCAATCCAGGTTGGTCACCAGAGTTAACCTTGAGCTCTATCCTTGTTGGTTGCTGAGAAGTGAGTTCCAGAGCTGGCAGACTCCGTGGCAGATTTGGATAGAAGGACCTGTCCACGTACTTGAGAACTTCTTACAAATGGACAACCTGGACGGCCGCGGAACCAGTCGTTAGCCCCCAACATCATGGACGCAAGATAATCAGGACCAGACCAATCAAATACTACCCAAGATTCACTCTATCAGTACTACATTGCTACAGTGCTATTTAGAGATTCACTTATTAATATTTCTACGAAGTGGCTATATCTTTGCCCAGTGTAATTCATATATAACCATTCCATTTGGGAAGTGCTAAGCGTATCAGTGTTATTAATTAACAGGCGACATTAACTCTCGTAATTACCTTTATCCAGATATTATTACATAGAAGTAAAACCCTAGTGATATCGAACGTTCGCCCACTGATTTGCGTTCTACGTATTTCTGCCATAAAAATATAAAACTTAGATCAGTACCCCCTGAGGTTACTAGAATTCCCGTGCTCTAAAATACGCGTGTCTAATCTAGTCTGTGAACTACTACTTGTGCACCAGAGCTACCAGTAATAAATCTAACAGTGAATATGAATCTATAAGTAACATTGATGGTCTCCAATATAAACCTGTGAATTAAAGCCAGTTATCAGAAGATTAATACCTGAACGTTGGAAGTGGGAGACTAGGCTCCATCCAGATCCACTTATGCTAGTGTTGTTCAATTCTATATTTTGTCTTGCACGAGTATTTCAGAAGTGGTATTTCAATAAAAGTGATCGTGTGTCTACCGTGTGTTTATTTTGTGTTCTCTATTCCTCATACCTTGTATTGTGCATGCAGCCTTATATACCCAGTCAGTTAGAACTCACATTACCCAAGTTAATCCTGTAGAAAAACAGGGCATAACATTGGCGGCAGCGGTGGTTCTTGATTCGGATAAAAGGTTGCATTACATTGCAAGTTTGGAACAGCCAGAACACGATAACATCATGGCGCACCGTTCTCACGTCCCCATCCCACATTATGATGATGGGAAGATGTACAACATCGAAACGTTCATGGACATAGTGAAACCCGTACTTGACCTAGGTTATACCACAGATGCAGAAAAGATAGCCGTGACATTAACGCACCTGGGAAAAGCCGTTTCCCTGGTTGTCTACCAAGTGCACCTTGCTCTCACATGGGACGAGTTTCGCACACTAGTGATAGAGGCCATTAAGCCTTCATTGGGCGTTTTCGTGGCCCACACCCGTCTCCAAGACACTAAATTCGAAGGCGATCTAGATGCCACAGTGAATAAGATCGCCCAACATATCAAAGAGTCTTTCCCCACATTGACCAGAATCCAGCAAGAACAGCAGATTCTGGTCAACCTTGTATCAATATTGCCCTCAGCAGTAAAGAATAATTTCTGTGTGCACGATTTCGTCGGATATCAAAAAGATCTCATCACGATCCAACGTATTTTGGCCGTGCACACAGAAACACCCACCCAAATCGCTGTAATCAAGAGGTTTCCCACGCACCCGCAGCACCCCGACCACCAAAACTCCAAGAATGCCTACCCATCCTCATCCTTCCACAACAGACCCACCTACCCTTCCGGCAAGCCCCAACCCAGTAGACCCCGGTTCCAACCTACCCAGCCACGCAGAATCTTCAACCGGAACAAAACCTACAACACCTACCAAAGTAAAAACCCTACCTTAGTAATTATCAACCCCTATGATTTCCCTGCCTGTAATGCTCAGTGTGCCCTCCATCAAATTCGTGACTCTGCCAAAACCTCGCCCCTGTATTCCTCGCATTTCTGTAAATGAAGAGGAGTGGGGACAAGAGGAAGAAATGGAGGCAATGTACACCGAAGACCTAGCCCCCCATATCATGACCTCAGACGATACCGAGGAAACCCTGGAGGAGGTAGATACCGACCCCCAGGATTTTTAAAGTATCCCCCGCCCACGATGGGCTCGGCGGGGGATGCCATAACTGATCGCACTGCCCCCATTTATTACATGGCCAAAATCAAGGACATTCCTGTCCGCTTGTTAATCGACACGGGAGCTGCCAAGTCATGTCTGTTCAAGTCTTATTATGATCAGCACCACCGACTATTTGGCCCCTTGTTAACCACCAAAGCAGAACTAATCTCAGCTACTGATACTTACTTAAATCTCCTAGGAGACACTTTGCCCCTGTCAGTAACTACTCCTGCCCCCCATGCTCGTTGTTATCACACGTTCACAGTATTTTCCTCCCACTGTAAACATTACGATGGTTTCCTTGGACTTGACCTCCTTCAAAAACTCCAGGCCCAGATTGACTGCGGCCAAAGGCTGATCTCATTCAAAAACAAATTCCAGCCCAAAACCTCTGACAAACCAATCACGCAGAAACCCATTCACAAAAAGAAAAAACACCTTCCCCCTCAACAAACCCTGAGTCAGGGTTACCAAGTTGCAGCTAGCACTAAGGTGACTCCTAAACCCTCCCCTTGCCCCGAGTTCTCTCAAAATATCACCCAATTCAGTAAAAAAAATGCCTCAACAAACAAAAGAAGACAAGTCCAAGCAACTCCCTCTCGGTAATCCCCTCAATTCTCGTAACTCTGTCCAGTATAAATCCTCCCATGTTTTCAGGACAGACTCTGATATATGTAACCATAATTCTATCAAATGTTTATGTACACATGTTTCCAGAGAAAATGCCGACCGATGTACCCAACAATGTTTTCCCCATGCCCCCAGAAATGTTCAGCTATCCCACAACCAACTACAATTCCCTTGTGACAAATTTTCCGTCAGTAGCTCCCTTCCCCCCCGCCCCTCCCACACAATTCACACCCCTAGAAAATTTCACAACCCCACACTTGACTCGCCCTCTCATGACCAACAAACTCACCAGTCCCACATAACCTTTAACCAGACCGTGACTGCCACCAAGAAAATTCCCCACATTCGTCCTGTTAACAACCCCAAATCAATACACCAGTCCTCCACCAATAACCCATGTTCTACACCTAACTCTTTCCCCACCAACCCTCCGCAGTCCCCCCAACAAATACCGTTTTCTAACTCGCTCACCTCTCACCACCCTGACCCGCCCGCACGCGCCGTTAATCCCCCCCCTCACGCGTGCCGACCGAGGGACACAACCATGTTCCCACCATGCCCCCAGAAATGTCCAGCAATTCCACACCTACCCCAATTCCCCTTGTGACAGTTTTCCGTCAGTAGCTCCCTTCCACCCCCACACAATTCACACCCCTAGAAAACTTCACAACCCCACACTTGACTCGCCCTCTCATGACAAACAAAACCACCAAATCCATATAAACTCCAAACAAACCGTCACTGCCACCGACAAAGCTCCCCAAATTCGTCCTTCTAACAACCACCAATCCTTACATCAGTCCTCCACCAATAACCCATCTTCTATACCTCATGCTTCCCCCACCAACCCTCCACAGTCCCTCCAAAAAATTCCGTTTTCTAACTCCCTCACACCGCGCCCCACTGATCCTCCCACACGCGCCGTTAATCCCCCCCCTCACGCGTGACCCCCACCAAAGTGACCTTTCCCCCATTATGCTTACCAAGCACCTGCTCGCCAGTCAGTCCCCCACCATCATTAGCCCAGCTGTAGTTCAAGATAAATGCCAAATTCCCCCCCGCCATCAAAAATGGGTGAACCTTCGACCCATACCCCAAACTCACATGATATTTTCCCCCACTACCACGTCCACCAACCCCCATCGTTGCCTCTTACAACCCACCATCATTTCCGCTCGCATCAACCACATTCTCGTGGCAAATATCTCTGAGGAATCCCTGACATTACCAAAAGGTCTCATTATAGGAGACCTCGAAACTTTTGATGACCTACCCATAGATTTTAATGACACCCCTACCAGCCTCCAATTGCCCCCTCTCCCAGACACATTATCCGGCCACCAAAAACACGGCATGTACGACCTATTACTAGAGTTCAGTGACGTGTTTGCCCAACAACCCACCGAAATCGGACAGACCGATGTAGAACAACACATCATTAACACCACAGGCCCCCCCCATACGACAACCATCCCGTAGAAAAAATCCCATACAACGTCAGGAAGAGGAACGCCAAGTCCAAGAGATGTTAGAGGCCGGTATTGCCACCCCGTCCATTAGTCCCTGGTCTTCCCCTGTTGTCCTAGTAAAAAAAAAAGATGGGTCAACCCGTTTTTGCGTCGATTACAGGAGGTTGAATGACGTAACCATTAAAGACGCTACGCCATTACCCCGGATAGACGATTCCCTTGACTCCCTATACGGATCTAGATGGTTCACTACCCTCGACTTGCATGCAGGGTATTGGCAAGTGACTATTAAGGCCGAGGACCAAGAGAAAACAGCATTTTCCACTAGTGGTGGCCACCACTACGAATTTAACGTCCTACCTTTTGGCCTCTGTAACGGACCCGCCACTTTCTCCCGTTTGATGGAAACGGTATTACATGGCCTAACCTGGGAAACCTGCCTAGCCTATCTAGACGATATTATTGTGTACTCACCAACCTGTGAAGAACACCTCCTCAGGTTGAGACAAGTCCTTAAAAGAATCCGAGCCGCCGGGTTGAAATTAAAACCCTCAAAGTGCGAGATTGCCCGAAATAAGGTAGATTTCCTCGGACACGTAATATCTGAACATGGTATTGCACCAGACCCAAAGAAACTTCAAGCCATACAAAACCAACCCCCACCCACCACCGTTAAAGGAGTACGTTCGTTTCTAGGTTTAGCCACATACTACAGACGTTTCGTCCCCCACTTTGCCACCATAGCCAGACCCCTCCACCAACTCACCCACAAAGACACCTGTGTTCAAGACAAGGTGTTCACCTGGACACCTGAAAGAGACCTCGCATTTAACACTTTGAAACAAAAGCTAATCCAAGCCCCTATTGTCGCTTTCCCTGACTACCATAAACCTTTCCGTCTTTATACCGACGTATCTCTGTACGCCATTGGTGCAGTTTTAGCTCAAGTCAGAGACGGAGAGGAACATGTGATAGCGTATGCCAGCTCCACCCTCAACCAAGCACAACAGAATTATGCAGCCACCAAGAGAGAGTGCTTAGGGATCATTTGGGCACTCAGCCATTTCCGGTCATTTGTGTTGGGCGCAAAACTCGATATAATAACCGACCATCAATCTTTGCAATGGTTGCGTAAGTGCGAAACCAACTCGGCCATTTTGGTACGTTGGAGGGAGACACTAGAGGACTACGACTTTACAATACAGTATCGTCCAGGCAAACTCCACACCAATGCAGACGCCCTGTCACGTTTGCCAGTACCAAAAGACCCCCCCACCAACCTAGCTGCCTTACAAAACACTGAGCTTTTATCTACCCCATCCACCAACATAATTCCCCCTCAGCCCCCTCCCTAATTCAATCTTGGGAAACGAGAATCAGACCACCCTGGATACCGTTAAACGTCTTCAGGAAACTGACTCGCTGGGGAGATCAACTTGCCACAGACTCCGGTCACATAGTCTTAGACCCCACCATTGCCCACGACTACATGATTGCCATCCACGAGGGAAACGGCGTACACCTTGGACAAAAGAAGATGTTAAAAATCTTCACAGACCAATACTGGACCCCCAACCCCTCCAAAATTGCACAACGAGTGACAGAATCCTGCAAACCTTGTTTATTGGGGAAGGATAGATCACGCACCCCAGGCCCAGCTGGTACCATTTCTGCCAACAAACCGTTCCAAGTCCTATCCCTCGACATCATGGGCCCGTTTCCTTCTTACGCTGGCAACCGCTATATCGTCACATTTGTTGACGTATATTCAACAATTTTAATAGCCTGCCCAGTTAAAGACCACAGAGCCACCACAGTCGCCACACTGCTTGCCACAGAAGTGTTCCCTATATTCGGCCTTCCCCTTGCTCTTCTATCGGACAATGCCCCCGAGTTTAGTGGACACGTTTGGCAACAATTCACCCAACAATGCGGTATTAAGATTAAACACTCATCCCCGTACTGGCCTCAAGGAAATGCTATATGCGAACGCAGCCATCGCACCATCAACTACCAGTTACGTACAAGAATGATTGCTCTTAACACCTCAGACTGGCCATCACAACTAAAGATGATACAATGGGGCATGAACACCTGTCCCCGAGAAGACGGTATTTCCCCTCATGAACGTGTTTACGGCGTACCCCCCCTGTTACTGCCATTCCATCATCACGCTCACCTCCCCTCCAACACCTCCACAATTGACCCATTGCAACATCTGCAAAACACTCTCCATACCGCCCAAACCTGTCAAGACACCAAAACGGATAACCCCGATGATAAAAACCCTTTCGCCATCCATGACACCATAATGGTAGCCAACCTCCCTGTCACCAACAAATTAGGCCCTCGCTATGTTGGGCCCTACACCGTCATACAAGTCCCAAATGCCTTTCAAGTCACCATCGATTATCACAGCGTGACTCGCACGTTCCGAGCTAGATTCGTCCGAGCGTTTAAACCTCTTAAGCCACAAGACATTACCCCATCCCACACGTCCGACCCTGAAATAAACACCCCTACTCACCCTTCCACTCAGGCTATGAATATTTCCATACAAACCCCTAAGGGCCTAAGCCCTCCAGCACCGAACCGACAAATCATTCCTCAACATACCCCCCAAACTAACCTCCACAAACCCCAAGCCCCCACTATCACACCCTCCTCCACCATGACACCTTCCTTCACTTCTGATAGTCAAGTACCTCCCCAACTTATCCAAGTACGAAAACCTCCACCCACAACCCCGACCACAACGGAAACCCTCCCGTCTAGCCCTGACATACCTCCACCAGCCACCACAGTGAGAAAACCACCACCCCCACCCCAAACCAAGTACACACCCAACCGCACCACACAATCTACCTCAGTAACCTCACGCTACAACTTACGCCCACGACAAAAATCTTTTAAAACCTCCAGAAAACACACCCTGCTAACCAAGTTCCGTAGGGCTGCCAGACCACTACCCTCCTACTCCTCCTCCTCCTCCTCCTCCTCTTCTTCTTCTTCGTCGAATTATCCTCCACAAAGGGAAAGAAGACGAATAATCACCAGTAAACACCATAAACCCGCTAACTATATTCCAGAAGTAACAACCCCCACACCCCCACGAAAACACATACCTTCCTCTTCAACCTTATCCCCTCTCAACCCCCACCTCATTACCCCGAATGACCTGCTAGATCTACCCCCCCACCAAACACCCATAAAACCACCTACTTCCACCACCAGCAAATCACCGACCTCACCAAAGGACACACCCCACACACATCCCTACCCCCAACCCTCCAACTTAAATCTCCACTCCCTACCCACCCGTCTAGCCCCCCCGCATCCGCCCCTTTCCCCTCCACTATCCCCGCAACCCCACCCACACATCAACCAACCTCCTCATCTCATCGAACCCCCAACCAACCAACCCTAAAAATTCCCCCCACAAAGTCACCCCTGAGAGAACCCCCATACATACCCCCACCAAATCCTCTTCCATTCCGCCTACCACCCTCACCCAACAAAAACCTCCACACGCATCTACCTCTCAAATAAACCCCGCCCTCGCCCCCAATAAATGCCCTTCACCTGTAAAACGTTTTTCCCCTCAATATAAAACATCGTCGAGCGACTCAAGTCCCACGACAAACATCTACCTTCCCACCAGGACCTCCAAAGGTAGAATAATCAACAGACCCATCAGATTTAACCCGTCCAGCCCCGGCTAGTTTTGTAATGTTTGTTCACCAGAACCCGGCCGGTTTTCAAAAAATGGTTTTATTCCAGAAACAATAGCGAATGGGTTAGGAATGAAGGAAAAACCACGAAAAACCGCTCAAAAAGCTTAAAGAATGGTCCTACAGAGCCCCCGAAAACGTATTTTACAAGAGTAAAAAATTGAAGGCAATTACCCCAAAAAACCAGGTTATTGCGCGCTCACGCGCACGCACGTGGACTTTGAGAGTTTTCAACCATCGGCACGGTTGCGTGGGATACGTACACAGTTCCCATACAAATCTGAGCCCTCTTGAGTGGCTACACCTGAGGTTACGGTCGGCGCAATTAGGGTGACGCGCCAGGTGCGTCTCTGGGGCTGTGCGTTACATACATCGCCGACGCGCCAGGCGCGTCGTTGGGGCTGTACGGGTTAAAGACAGTTATACAAAAACTACACCCCGTTCTGACACTAAAGACCCAAGCCACACAACACACACAACCCCTCCTTCTCACACACCTCCTTCACGCACCTTACCTAAACCGATCTCGCGCCTTGCCTCACTATATTTTCCCAGCCTACAACACCGCCCAAGAAAACCCCAAAAACCCCAGACTCATATCCCCCCTTCATCCCCAGCTCTGTTTTCACGCGTTAATCCCTCCCCTTCGGTTAGTAACCCATTCACCACACTAAACAGACCTCCTGTCAGTCCCACACACCTCACTCTGACCCCCACGGGGGAAAACTACAAACCATTCATACGAAAGGTTAAAGTAAAAACCCCCACTGGACGTTTAGCCCGTCTACAACGCCCACATCAAGCCCGGGAAACCGCCCGCCACAACACAGAGGACACATTCCTACAGGTATACATTGACCTGCAAAAGAAACCTGACCCTCGCTCTCTTGCTTGGTGGGACCGTCTAAATATCCTCAAAATGACCCACCATGACTATGCTTCTTTTTACTTCACCCTTGAGGCTCGGGGACGAGCCTACAATGAAGGAGAGGGAAGTAAAATGCCCCAGAACGAGAAGTCCACCACAGAAGCCACGAGCGAACACCACACAGAAACACCCGAAAGAAAGGTCCACAGAACGAAAGGACCAGCTGACCGAGCCAACCAGTTCAGACAGGCCGAGGCCCGCAGGGCTAAGCAGCTCCAAACCGCACCTGCCTACCCCTTCTAAACACTGACCTTTTTGTCCACACCTCACATACACTACCCCTCGTGTCCTACACCTCTACCTACATGATGACGAACATAAATACACCATAAAGTTAATACACCCATGCTCTGTCCCTAAGTTTAGGATATTAATATCAACATACCCTAAAATACCTTGTCTTGCCAGACTAAGTTTCTGAAGGCCAATCGCCCCCATAAATCTATGTATTCAATCCTTAGGTTAAGTATTAATATCAACATACCCTAAAATACCTTGTCTTGCCAAACTAAGTTTCTGAAGACCAATCGCCCCCATAAATCTATGTATTCAATCCTTAGGTTAATTATCTTTATCCGCCATTGTGTTCATCTTTTCCATTTACTTTTCCACAATTGTTATACGTCTTCCACTCACCTCCTTCGTATCCACAATCCACACTACTCCATTTTGCTTCGTGTCCTACACCTCTTACCCGCCCGACTCTACCTACATGATGATGAACAGGAATATACATTCATATTAAAAACACCCATGCCCTGTCCCTAGGTTGAGCCAATGCCAACCAATCAGACAGCCATATATCTATGTATGTTCTTCCATCCGAGAAGTAGATGTTAAAACCCCATGTCCAAATTAATAAGAGATTAAGATACCCACGGGTACACCAGTGATATAGAACCATTGCCCCTGTAAGACCTAGACAGCCATGACTACAGATGTTAGCCACCATGCTATAACTTAATGTTTACCGCAACCAGAGATTGTATAGATAACTTTTTCGTTGTCCATTGCCACCATAGTATCACGAAACAATAACGAAGTACCCCTACGAACTGCCGTTTTTCTTTGGTCTATATTTCATAGAAAACGCAGTTCCCAGGGACAACTAGACATACAAAAACTTGTGCCAACTAATAGTGTCCATAACCCCTCGTCTTGACGAGTAATAATACACCATGTTTTTCCCTACTTTATCCACAGTCAAGCACACACCTACAGTTAACCTCCTTCTCCCCCCACAGCCCCACAGTCCACATGATTCTATCTTCTCCAGACTCATATACCACCCCATAGTTGCATCCCCCGGTAGCATTTGGCTAACGTAATTTCACTGTCCTTTCAAACTCCAAAATCAACTGTAGCCTAATGCCACCCCCACGCCCGGAGACCTTAGGGTCAAATTTCCACGTAGCCCCCCTGAACTCCCCCCCTCTCATTAACACCCCGCGCTCCTCGACTCTTGTCCGACCTAGCCTCTCCCTCATACCTCTTGAAGATCCTTGATTTTTCCGTTGCTAACGCTCTCCAACCTTTTATATATATATATACTCCTATCCAGCCTACCTTCCCTTAGTAGGCCGGAACAACATTAGAACTTTACTAACCCCTTGCATGCCATCTATTCCCTTACAACCCATTCACAACCCTGCACCCAATGGTCGTCGGTGCGAGGCTAGCCGCCTCGCCAGTAACTAACTTCTATTGCCATACTTCCAGATAAATGTGGCAGAGTTAGCAACCCAGTCTCCACCACATCCAGCAAACCATACAATTAACAACCAACCGATTAAAACCATCTAGCCAAGGCACCTTCGGTTTTGGTATTAAGGACACCCACATCTGTCTCATAAACAGAGGGTTATTACAAACACTTGTGATATGGCAAGCCCCTAGCCACAGCCGCTGGACGACCATCCCAGAGAGAGGGCGCCCAGCAACCCCTTTTTTACCCACCCGAGGAGGGAGACCCCCACCCCTGCGGAGGTATACCTGACCACTGTTTTGACTTCCGGGTCATTGCCAGGTAGCACAGGAATTCTTCCTATCAATGAACTAACCATGTATGACTAACCCCTTTACTAACCTTTATTAAACCACAATAACCCATTTACCTTTCTTGCATACTCTGATCACTAAATTAGCACCTCAGCTATACCATAGAATGAAGATTGAACAATCTAAGAGAGATGCTCCTATCACAGCTGTCCCCATCCTCCTCGCAAAGTAGATCCAGTCTCTCTCCCCTAAATACTTCCAGTATAGCCAAAATAGTACCTCTTACTAAGGCTCAGTTATATCATATTATGAAGGCTTCCTATAGCCATGTGCCACAACAGTAATCACCACCTTACCTAGTCCCCGTATCTATTGAGAGCTCAAATAAGTCCATAAGACTCGAGATCCCTATGGCCTACAGGGCCCAAAACCGAGCCTATAAACCCAGCTCCAGCCCCCAGTAAAATCAGTTGAAAGATAGACACCAATCCAGGTTGGTCACCAGAGTTAACCTTGAGCTCTATCCTTGTTGGTTGCTGAGAAGTGAGTTCCAGAGCTGGCAGACTCCGTGGCAGATTTGGATAGAAGGACCTGTCCACGTACTTGAGAACTTCCTACATATGGACAACCTGGACGGCCGCGGAACCAGTCGTTAGCCCCCAACATCACGGACGCAAGATAATCAGGACCAGACCAATCAAATACTACCCAAGATTCACTCTATCAGTACTACATTGCTACAGTGCTATTTAGAGATTCACTTATTAATATTTCTACGAAGTGGCTATATCTTTGCCCAGTGTAATTCATATTATATAACCATTCCATTTGGGAAGTGCTAAGCGTATCAGTGTTATTAATTAACAGGCGACATTAACTCTCGTAATTACCTTTATCCAGATATTATTACATAGAAGTAAAACCCTAGTGATATCGAACGTTCGCCCACTGATTTGCGTTCTACGTATTTCTGCCATAAGAATATAAAACTTAGATCAGTACCCCCTGAGGTTACTAGAATTCTCGTGCTCTAAAATATGCGTGTCTAATCTAGTCTGTGAACTACTACTTGTGCACCAGAGCTACCAGTAATAAATCTAACAGTGAATATGAATCTATAAGTAACATTGATGGTCTCCAATATAAACCTGTGAATTAAAGCCAGTGATCAGAAGATTAATACCTGAACGTTGGAAGTGGGAGACTAGGCTCCATCCAGATCCACTTATGCTAGTGTTGTTCAATTCTATATTTTGTCTTGCACGAGTATTTCAGAAGTGGTATATCAATAAAAGTGATCGTGTGTCTTGTTACCGTGTGTTTATTTTGTGTTCTCTATTCCTCATACCTTGTATTGTGCATGCAGCCTTATATACCCAGTCAGTTAGAACTCACATTACCCAAGTTAATCCTGTAGAAAAACAGGGCATAACAGTGACTAAATGGCATTACGATAGGGCAGACTGGGAGGGTCTTCAATGTTTCTTTATTGATATTCCCTGGACCTCTTTCTTTTCTAATGATGCACACACCACCTTGAGCCACATACAAGATTTTGTAAAAATTGGAATGGAAACTTTTATTCCTCATCAAAAGTACAGTAAAAGATTAATTCACCTAAATGGTTTGACCATAATTGTGCTAGAGTAACTGAACAAAAAGCAATAGCCTACAATGCATACACAAGATCAAAAACACATGAAGCCTTTAATTACTTTAGAAACATCAGAAATCATGCCAAAACTGTATTAAACCTAACTAAATCAAACTTTCTCCACAAGCAGGCAAATAAACTTCTAAATAATCCAAATGATAACAAAATATTTTGGTCTACTCTTAACTCATTCAAATCCAACTTCACTACTGCTTCATCCATTCCACCATTAAAATCTCCGACTGGCAATCTTGTAAGTGACCCACGAGGTAAAGCTAACCTTCTTGCGGATATTTTCTCCACCAACTCAACCTTAGATGAAATAAATCAAGATATCCCTGTACTTAATTTTAATTCACCTGAAATTCCCTCACTTAAGATCCACACCAGACATGTCAAAACTATTTTGCAGAATCTCTCAGTAGATAAGGCTCCTGGTCCAGATGAAATTCCTCCAATAGTACTTAAGAATTGCTCCTTGATGCTCGCTCCTGTATTGGCAAATTTTTTCCGTCTGTGTACTCATACCTCATGCTTCCCAGTACCCTGGAAAGAAGCAAACATCCATCCAGTTCCTAAAAAAGGTGCCTCTTCAGATCCATCAAACTACAGACCAATAGCTATAACGTCCACTCTTGGTAAAGTCTTTGAAATTATATTTAATAATCACATAATTAAGCATCTTGAGAATAATAAATTAATCAGTGATAGGCAATATGGTTTTAGACGATGTCGATCAACTGCAGACATTCTTTGCCTTCTTACGCATCAAATCAACCAAGCTACAGACCAACATGTTGAAACACATACAATAGCACTGGGTATATCAAAGGTATTTGAATGAGTCTGGCATCAATCCTTATTGTCGAAGATGTCACACTACGGCCTAGCATTATTAGTTCCACTAATTTCTTTTTATCTTCATAACAGAAAAATATGTGTAATGGTAGATGGCCTTTATTCTCAATTTCACTCAATAAATGCTGGTGTTGCCCAGGGATCAGTTTTGGCCCCAACTCTGTTCCTCATTCATATCAATGATCTCATATCTACCACTCATAATCCAATACATTCCTACGCAGATGACTCAACACTCCACAGTTCCTTCACATTTACCAATTCTTTCACCCAACCCGATCTTATAAATTCAAAAATAAACACTGCAATTTCTCTGAACCAGGACCTTTCTAGAATTAATTAATGGGGACAAAAGAATCTAGTTTCCTTTAATGCACAGAAAACCAAGTACATTCTATTTTCTAACCGACAGAATCTCCCTGACTCCCATATATTTTTTAATGATGTAAATATTCCCACTTCCCCTAGTATTGACATTCTCGGTGTAACATTAACTACTAACTTGAGCTGGACACATTATGTTAGAGGCATTGCTAAGAATGCCTCTAAAAAACTGGGATTCCTGTACAGAGTTCGAGAATTCTTCACTGACGAGCAGTTGGCCGTAATATATAAAAGTCATGTGCGTTCTCAGATGGATTGCTGTTCACCTCTGTGCAGTGGAGGTGGAGTGGTTGCATTGAGGCAGTTGGACAAAATTCAAAATAAAGCTATTAGATTAATCAATAATCATGTAATCACACAGGACCTTCCTGCATTATCCATACGAAGAAACGTTGCATCCCTTGCATTATTCTACAGATATTTTCACAGCAATTGTTCCGAGGAACTTGCTTCAATTGTGCCGCCTCTCCACATCTTTCCCCGTAGAACTGGGGCAGCTGAGAGCGCCCATGAATTTACACTTTCTCTTCCACAATGCAGAACTTCTGCTTATCAAAATTCATTTATCCCTAGAACTACTACTCTTTGGAATTCACTTCCCTCGAGTTGCTTTCCACAAACTTACAATCTACAAAAGTTGAAATCCAGTTGTTACAAACATTTTATGAATGGAGGATGCCTTTAGGCACATGGACCTTTTTGTTTTATCTGTGTTTTTCCTTCCTCCGTTCATTGTCTCTTTAACCCCTAAGTGTCGGCGCGCAACATAAGTCGAGTATAATAAATCTGGACTATCTGGCGGCGCTCGACATAGGTCGTGTGGCAATTTCAGCACGTAATGTTGCTGAGAGAGAGAGACAAGTGGTGGCAGGAGAGTAGCGAGCGTATGACTGCTCCAGACCACCGCGGCGAACCTACTGACACGAATCCCACCTCCTCCCTCCCTCTCTCACTCGCTATATACGGAATTGTATGGGGAAAGTGCCGAATTACATGCTTTTTGCACTCGCGGTGCGCGGTTGTTGCAAGAAAACTAGCCATCATAAAAGGATCGTTATGGTGTCATTGGAAAGCTCTGTTTATGCCCTTTCAGGGATAGATACTTGTTTTACGCTCTGGGTCTTATTTAGGCATGAAAATGATCACGTAAACAGCCCTATTTTGGCTAAAAACACCCCGCTGGGCGGTACATATAAATAAACCGCCTAGCCCGCTAATAAGGTGTTAAAAAAAAAAAAAATAAAAATTGTTAGGGGTTATTTTGATATTCCTGATGAATGTCCCCCTCCAGACTTGAGATATCAGGTATTTCGTCAATGATGGTGGGGCTACTAATAAATTATAGGTTTGCGTCCTGAAGGGAAGAATGAAAACCCAATATTTAGTAGTGGCCCCGGAATCATTGACGATTCGGGCCCTTCCATCAATCCCCTTTCCATTCATCTGATGTCCTAAAGAGTCTTGAGATATCGGTTAAGGCAGTATGCAGCGCGTCTTGCCTGGGGGACGCTGCTATGGAACACGAGACTGTCGGGAAGCGCAGTGCTTGTATATCAGGTTTATTTATGTTTATTTAATATTTTACCAAATTTTTTACTGTTTTTTTCAGTAGTGGCGCCCGCATCATACATGGACGAGTCCGTGAGTGTTTTTAACGTTCGCTCACGATGATATGGTATTCTGTTTATATTTTTCTGCTCCTAGGCGGGTCATTTGAATGGCGAGCCAAGAGTTCAAAGAGAGCCATAATTTTGTTAAGGCATTTCGTCAATGATTCCGGGGCCACTATTAAATATTAGGTTTTCATTCTTCCCCTCGGGACTCAAACCTATAATTTACGTTTTTGACCACCCAAATGCTTTCCCCAATTATTTTATCACTCTTCAAGGTTTATATGATCATCACATTAGTAAAATAAGAAGAATCCGACAGAGTAAGTCTTCCTGCCAAAACATAAAGTACGTTGGTGAGAGTATAGCGGGCATTCAAGAAGGATATGATGTATAGAAAGAGGAACATGGCAAGACGTACATTCAGGTCGAGGGTCGTGCGGTGATGACAGTAAATACCCATGTGTCAATCTAGTATGGCCAATGCGAAGACGAGTAAGCAGAACCTCCAGAGCTCGGGAGGGCTGGAAAGAGGACTGCCATAGACATGGGGAATGCATAATGGAGCGTAGATTATTAGTCGGGGATTGTGATGCCCACAACATGTGCCATCGACGCCGAATAATAGAGGTCAAAGATGCTAGCCAGTCGTCCACCGGAAGACATGTCTGAGAGACCGGTAAATTAACAGCAGCTTTAGCAGTACGATCAGCGTGTACATTGCCCATAATCCCTACGTTAGCAGGAATCCAGCACACTTGAACCCAGCGGTCAGTGTCGTGTAGACCCTGGAGGGAATGTTGTAGGCAGGCAACCAGTTTATGCCGAGGATTATAATGTGCAAGGTCAACAGCATTGCGGGAGTCACTGTAGATTATATATCGCCAGGGGGCAGATTGCATGATTATGTCAACAGCAGTCTTAATTTTAATGGCATACAATTCAGCGGTATATATGGAGGCTTGAGCGGGAAGAGAGATCTGGAGACAGTAGGTGGAGGACACCGCAGCATGGTGGTGTAATGGTTTAGATGCTTATGTTCAGGGTGTGGTGTCCCGAGTTCAAATCCCGGGAGGACCATATGCTTTCATTAGTTTATTCAAGTACATTGGGGTTTGTAATTGATGATTAATGTTAAGAATGGGTTGTTACTTATAGATATAACAAATTCTGTCAGAATATTGGGTAATTAATTCGCTATTACTACGTTCGTCACAAGCCATAGGCGCGCTTGCCGGGTTAAACAGCCTATCCATTCCCGTTACGGCCACCCTATGAGACGGCCGAACAAATAGGAGCCCCAAGCTTCTATCTCCAAAAGACGACACCCTACCACTACCTGGACACCAAGTACCAAACCCCAACACCTCGGGACAACGCCACCACAAATGTCACCAAAGAAGCACAGATCAGTCGCCATTCAATCCGGCCCGGCTACTCAGTGCTCCCCCTGGTACTTCCGCGTCCGCAAATATCAACAAAACGGGCCGGGTCAAAGGTCAACCCACGAGAGAAAGCAAGATTGTTGCGCACGTATATGCAACATCCACCTTTGGCTTGAAACTGAGGATAGAGATAGTTGTTGTTGTTGTTGCTGTTCCTCAGGCTGTCTGGCCGAACAGCCCCAAGGTCCCGAGCAAGGCCAAGGCCATAAATGAGCTCCCCACAAAACCCTCCCTGCTTACCACTAATAAAGCCCGGATGACCGAAGCCCCACCCAAGGCCCTATGCCCCTCAGCAATTATGAAGGGAAAGTTGAGGGGCAAAGAAAAAATGTGACACTTTGGCTCCCAATCTGCCAACCTCTAGGTTGGCAGTAGGGAGGTCAATCCACGGAAAAGACGCCGTCACTTGAGATCTAGAGAGAGAGAGAAAGAGCTATTTTTCAACATCCTACTGGGCTGCAGCCCTCATAAGGCTGGTTAATCTGCAGAACAGATATTACTAATGACAATAGTGAGATTGGCACATCATGAGTCAAAATAGATACTGGTAAGTAAAGTACAGACGCGATAGGTGAAATGTAGCATCAGATATGCATGAAAACAAAGATAATAAAAGTTCGTCAAATAGGTGTATTGCAATCAAGAAACGTCGTATGGGCGAAAAGTCAATAGTAGGTGAAGGAGCAAGGACGCAGAGGGATGCGTAAGTAAAGCCGGTGCTCAGAATTATACCGAGGGCACTCACAAAGGATATAACGGACGGTGACTGGCGTTCGACAATGAACACAAAATGGGGGCGGAGTCGGAGGCGTTGTCATTAAATGGCCATGCGTGTAACGTGTGTGCTCTATACGGAGGCGCGTCAGGATGACCTGATTCACCCAACACGGATCAATGGAGGACGGCCAAGGGTGTACATCGGCTAGTATACTGCGGAGGTGGTTGGAAGTATCAATGTTTGCCCATTCCCTCTGCCAGTCCGCCCAAACACACTCAAGGAGAACAGGGAATATATCAGTTGGGCGCAGTATAACATTAGAGGGAGTGCCCCTGCATGCACGCTTTGCCAAGGAATCAGCCCGCTCATTCCCCTGGATCCCGATGTGTGCCGGCACCCAACACAGAATAACTTTACGGCCTAACGTCAGTAAATCATGGAGTGTGCGGATAACGTCGCAAACAAGGGATTCTTTGGGCGCAAATGTTTGTACGGCTTGGAGAACACTCAGAGAGTCACTACAAATGACTATTTGAGGGACATTATCGGGTAAAGTAAACACCATATCGAGGGCACACTGTATGGCTTGAACCTCAGCATTGAAGATGGATGAGCAGTAATGAAGGGCACGCTGTCGAATGCCATACTCCGAGACCACAGCAAATCCCACAGAGGAGTCATCTTTGGAACCATCCGTGTAAATAAACGTGGCTGGAGTATGTCCCATTAGGTAACCGAGGGCCGTTGTGTGTCGAGCATAGGTGGGTAAAGATGAAGGCACATCAGTAAGGAGGAGACACAGATTAGAACGCCGAATGCACCACGGCGTGAAATCGTTACGGGCCTGTGGCGGTGAGGGTAAGGGAACATTATACGACTCAAACAGTTGGTAGGACATATCGGGGAAAGTAACATGGGTTGAACAAGTAGGGTCTTGGGTTTCATGAAAGAGGTCGGTAAGAATAGGGTCGGACATAAGACGGGTAGCATAGCGCATCATGACCAGTCGATGGTGTAAGTAAAGGGGCAACGCGCCAGCCTCAGCGAGAAGGTTACATATGCGTGAGGAACGGAATGCCGCCGAACTTACACAAACTCCCAAATGATGGACAGAGTTAAGCGTGGCGAGAAGAGTAGGGGACGCCGTCCCATAGATAGGACAACCATAATTAACCCTTGGTTCCCGGATGACCTCATGTACGCCCATAAAAAAGCATGTACCAGGTACCCGGAAGGCCTCTTATGCACCCATGACGTCACAGCCTGTGAGCTTGCTGTGCGAGGCGTCGGTCCGACGCATGTAAACAACAGCCGGCTGTACCGACGCTCCGCATCTCCGGCCACAAGAAGGAGAGCGTCGCTTGTTCTTGTGTGCCTGTATGTTGTTGTTCAGTATCGAAAAGTGGTGTAAAGTGGCTGGTTTGGCCATAAAGTTATCTCCAATGAAATCATCATCACAGCTCACCCAGTTGACTTAGAGAGCTCTACTTAATGCCATTTTACAGGTAAATAACACAGCTACGCTTGGGGATGCGCGGGAATGCGGTAAGCAGTCTGATTAACGAATATACGGTAGCCTAGCCTAGACGTTTTTCGGCCAAAACACCCGGGTTTCGAGGAATATATATATAATACATAACCGGGGCTGGAGGGTTAAGGACCGACAAGATCATAGCGTTGTAAAGCTTAAGTAATGTCATCCGGTCAGCCCCCCAGTGAACATGCGCAACCGCCTTAATTTCATTGAAACGCCCTACACAACGTGCCTTCAAGTCTTTATATGTGGTTTCCAGTTTAGATGAGTGTCAAATTTTAACCCAAGGAATTTGACCATAGGAAAAGAGTGGATTTCCTTGGTCCCCATACGTAAGGTTAAAGACTGACCACGAAGAACCCGAGCATCATGATGAAAAATCATGGCCTTAGTTTTCTCAGTGGAGAAATGGAACCCGGTAGAAGCAGCCCAGCGGTGAATATTTTCTAGCGCAATTCCCAGACGACGTTGTATGTGGGCAAGACTAGCGGAGGTGTAATAGATTGCAAAGTCGTCAACATACAGACTATGGAACACTACAGATGGGAGACAACCTGTGACACCATCAAGTGCTATGATGAATAAGAGGCCGCTGAGTGAACATCCCTGAGACAGGCCGATGGAAAGCGGCCTAGTAGAGGAGAGCGTTCCATTGATTTTTACTTGGAATGTACGATTCGATAATATGTTCAGCAAGAATTTCTGCAAAGAGCCATGCATACCAGCGGCATGTAATATCTTCAATATCCTATACCTCCACGTCGTGTCATATGCATTGGTAATATCAAAGAACACCGCCACAGTAGGCTGTCGCCACGAGAAGCCCCTTCGAACTTGATGTTCCAGTCGCGTAAGGGAATGAAGTGTAGAATGGGCAGGTCGAGAACCATTCTGGAAGGGAGACAGTAGTCCATTCTTATCCGCAAAATGTAATAGCCTAGGGTTCACCACCTTCTCCATTAGTTTGCAAAGGCAGGAAGTAAGGACAATAGGACGATAGTTGGTGGGGAAACTATGATCTTTTCCCGGTTTAGGAACAGTGTATGCATGTTGCCAATCTTGTGGAATAAAATCATCAGTCCAAAATTGATTATACAACTAGAGAAGAAACAATATAGCTCTCTGATGAGGATGACGAAGCAGAGCATAGGAAATTCCATCCGGACCAGGTGTGGAGTCCAAACAGTTGTCTAAGGCATATTCGAATTCAGGCAGAGTAAAAGGGGCATAGTAAGGATGTGAATCCCCTCCTTGGAAATTGAATGAGCACGATTCGGTTAGCAGTTTGCTGTGGAGGATGGCACGTTTGGTAAAAGCGCAAACCTTATTATAAAAAAAATTCAGCGAAGTTTTGACGAGGGCGGTGTTAATAATACCAAGGTACTGGGTCGATGTGGGAGCACCCGAGAGAGTAACCTGCAGTGCTTGAATCGTGTTGACAGCACTTTTAGACGCCTTTCCAAGCGGTGTTTAAACTTGATTAATAAGGCCAGCTCAGGGACCACCAAGGAACCTGACGGGCATGCACAACAGAAGAGGTAAGCGGGAGTGAGCCACAGCAACAGAATGTAAAAAGTTGAGAAAATATTGGTAGTTTTCTGATGGTGACGAGAGGCGAGAGAAAACATTAATTGTGGCAGATTCGCAGTTGAAAGACTCCCAATCAGCTTTAGATAAGTTATAACGAGGAAGTTGTGCTAGGGGATTGGTCAAAGGCCACAGATGCGGAGGCAAGCGAGATATCAATGGCGGAATATGTATCATGAATATGAGACCGGTAAGAGGGGACTCCAAGATTTAGGCAACATAAAGAAGTCTGACTAATAATTAATAGACTCAATATGGCAGCCAGGGGTGTCAGTGGAAGGGCAACCCCAGATTGGGGAATGCGCATTAAAGTCTCCGAGAATCAGATACGGGGGAGTTAATTGGTCTATTAGTAATTGTAAAGAAACAGTGGAATAACCGCAGAACGGTTGATTGTACGAAGAACAGATGGTAAGACAAGGAAGAGTAGGCAAAGAAACAGTAATCGCAACTGACTGGAAGGGGGCGAACGATAAAGTTTGTGCAGTGTATGCAATAATATTACAAATATAGCAGTACGAAGATGTGAAGCAGCAGCCGGGGAAACTGCTGCCACTAGGTAATCTTTAGGTGGAGAGATGTAATTACCAATGTGCTGTAAACACACACACATCGGAGAATAGAGGCTGAGAAATCTTTGCAGCTCGCCCGATAGTCATTTAGATTCCACTGGATGATGTTACTGAGCATCATCAGGGGTGAGCACTGTCAGGTTATCGTGATTTTGAGACCTCCTCACAGAGGCAAGGTAACGTTTATCTTTCGGTAAAACAGAGGTCGATTGTTTGCCTCTGACAGGGGAGGAGGAAGGGGAAAGGGAGGGTGGAGTAGGGGGAGGGGTCCTATGGTGGGCAGAGGGATCGAGAACCGAGTTGGAACTGTTAACGGTGGAAGGGAAATTAGATTTAAGAACAGAAAATTGTAAACGTAGTTGGGAGAGGAGCGTGTCAGGGTCTGCCACGCGGCCGCGAAAATGAGCAACGCACAAACACTCGGGGCAATGATCGGTTACATAATCAGGAGGCGTGAGAGCGGAATGAAAAGTATTAACCTGTTGAGTAATGGTGACATGATTTGAGGACTGCATGTAAGCAGCCATATAGTCTGTGAAACATGCTGAGCATCCACATTCGCCAGCAGGGAGAGTGGAGAAGCACTGTCGAGAAGCAAAGGTGGTGCATGGCGGGTCAGTAGCGGAGCCCATCGCATTGACACCATTGGCAGCATCAGATGACTCCATCATCGAATCGGTCAGCGCGGCGTGAGGGGGCAAGGTAGGGGAGGGAGTAGGAGGAGGGGAGGGGACTGCAACGTGAGAAGTTTTGGAAAGTTTTCGGTCAGACGTGGGGGACAAACTAGGGTCACGATCACGTTTTTGGTGGGTCGTAGAACTCTGAGCGTGATGAGCAATACATTGAGACTCTGTGAGTTCATATTGGATAAGGTCAGATGTCATTAGATCAAATTTGTCCTTGAAGTGCGCCATCAAATCCCCAGGTTGAAACCTAGTCATGTGCGTAACACAGACACAATCAACAGGGTGGTCGGTGGGGGGTTTACGGCGGAGGAAAGCGGGGAGGTGCGTAGTTAGCTCTGCAATGGGCGAGTTTTTGAGCCCTAAGAGGAAAGCCTTGCCACACTTATGACATCCACACTCGTTGTCATGATGTGGAAGCGTCCAGACAGAAGCGGCAAGATCGCGAGAATCCAATTCCGCAACCTAAGCCTCCATCACATCCAACTGTTCCGTCAGGGCAACCGAAGGTGGACCGGCAAGTTGGAACAGTGAAGCTTTCTCTTTAATCAATTTCTTACGAGGTGTAATCTTAGAGGTGGAGGGAGGGCGACAAGAAGTGAGTAACTTAAGTCTTGTCAGAGAGTCGTCGCTTTCCTGTGATTGCAGTCGTTTTAGAGGAGGTAGGAGCAGGGCGGACGGTGGAGCGCACTGCATTGGGAGAATGGGAACGTTGGATTAGTCGAGGAGAAGAGGAACCAGTAGTACGAGAGTGATTAGCGGTTTGCGATGTATCCATGTCATCCAGAAGAGTGTCAAACTGATTAGAAGTAGGAACGACAGGGGCAGGAACAGGAGGCTGAGCAGGTGGTGACACTGTAGGGGTACCTGAGGTAGCAGAGGGAGAAGGTTGTTCCGGCTGAGGTCGCAGCGCCGAGATGTGAGAGCGCACCACCGCAGCACACCTACGCCGCGGGGCCAATCCTTGATCGCGAAGATGACAAACAGCAACACGGTATGAGAGTCCATTGGTGGATTAAAGATGTAAGAGTTCTAACTGGAATGCATGATGAGAGCATGATTTATCATTGGCAGCATGATCTTCACCGCAGTTAGCGCACCTCAAGTCCGAGGCAGAGCGGGTACAACTATCCTCGCAATGTGCAGACCCACAACGACGGAACGCCACGGAGGATCTACAAAATCTCGGGGGATGGCCGAACCTCCAGCAATTCATGCATTGTCTAGGGCTTCTGGCGTAAGGTCGTACCTGTAGTAATCGACCAGCAAAATTGATAGTAGGAGGTAGTTCGTGTCTATCAAAGAATACCTTAATGATGCAGAGAGGAGGGCGATCGTGTACACTATTGCGCGAAGGAATGATATAAGCGTCAACATTAACCACTGTAGGATCAACCCTTCGTAACATGGAGCAAATTCTAGGCGCTGACGTAGTAGTCTTGTTCCTGGAACTGGATATCCAGTGGAATAGAAATAGTAGGCCTACCTGTGCATTGATTTAGTTTACATTTGGCCTGTCCGGTGACGCCATCACTCGGAGCGCTGAGGAGGGATTGCATTGCTATCGACTGGGCTTCACTCGTCACCTCCACCGATCGCGAGGTGTCCGACGCTGTGTGGACACTCACGTCCCCCACCCAGTCTTGAAGATTTGTATATAGTTTGACGTCATCGAGAGGCTCACGCGCTACAGTGAAAAAACGCGGCCATCGTGCCGGAGCAAACATGTCCTGTAGAGTACTGGCCGACGGTTTAGAATATTTTGGACGATGGCGAGACTTTACTTGGATGTGCGGGAGGAAGATGCCGGAATGATTACGGTAGAGTGACTAGGAGCTGGTGAAGTCTCAGGAGAAGTAATAGGAATGTCAGCAGGGGTTTGTGATGCCAGTGACGTATTAGCCCCAGTAATGAGAGGTGCATACGGCTCTAATGTAATTAGATCTGCAGAAAGGGACTTCGGATGGAACGGTGTGTCAAGAAAAGGGAGATCCTCCTTATCTACCAGAGCTGAGGCAGATGTGGAAGGCTTGACAGCAGGGAGAGAGTCCGAGGGAAGTCCAGGGTGAGCGCTAAGGTCGTCAACCAATACATTCGACGGGCCAGAGGTGCAGCCATGAACTTGGTCCTCATGTGGGAGGCTGCCAGCCACATGAGGACTGAGGAGAGAAGTGTCAGCCATTAGAACACTAGATTTATTACAGTAAGATGTCACCATATGAAGAAGAGAAGACGGCCCAATTTAGCAACATGGACATGAGGGCAGGGTCAGACCCCCATGACCAACAGTAACCATGACACCGAGTATATGGTGAGTGGGCCCATATACTGTAGGTATTTGGCTTTACTCGCGATATCACTGCACATATTAATCCTACACTCAAAGTTCATACGTGTGGGTCAGTGACCAACTGCGATAGCACCACCGACCGGAATACCATAGCACTGCCTAGATGCGAAGCTGGGTAGGGGTTATGCTTACTCCCCATCAAAAGGGGGTAAAAGGAACCACCTAACCACCAAAGCACAAGTCAATTCAACCACAAACGCCAGTAGTCACGTTCGCACGTACCGAGAAAGGACTGGCGGTTCCTCCTTGTCAACCATAGGACGGCGGTTCCTCCTGGGTGACCATACGATTTCCCGCACTGTCACTACGGTCTCCCGTAATATAGCCTCTAACAACCCGGAGGTTACTAGCGTGGAGTTCATGGGCTCCTATCAGGTGCAGAAGTGCTCAAAGTTTAGCGAGTATTTATCATCGAGGGAAGAACCAGACCCCAACTGGTGGAGAAGAAAAGAAGAAACACGAAAATAGGTTAAGGAAGAAAGTGCCTAGCAAAATTAGGTGGAGGTGGCATGTGAAGCGCAACAAATAACTCCGAGCGCTCCACCAACCAACTCGGAGGCCCCCACACGACGACGATGAGCTAAGCATCGTGGGGGTTGAGATCTAGAAAATATATAAGTAAAAGGAACAGTCAGAGTAAGCTATAGGTATGGCAGAGAACGCTCAGCTCTCACTCTGATAGACCAGCCCATCACCACATGACTAGAACCCAATCCTCTCAGCATCAGCTAGGAAAGGCCCTAGAAAACCGTCTTTGGCGGGGGGATAGCTCCCATCTTTCAAATCCTTTCGGGGTTGGGCACCCGCCTGGATAGAGATAGTAGAAGGATACACAGAAGGGTTTGCTGTCAGTAGTCCCAGACAACTGTGTTTCGGTGAGAAAGAGAAGATCAGGGTTGGCAGAGCAGAGGTGGTGTTCCACAGAGTGGAAGTTAGAGGAAAGGCCACAAATGTTGCAGAAGTTAATAGTAAGAGTAGAAGGTGGTGGTCCACAGCATTTTGGTGAGTCGTCTCCAGGAGACAGACCAATGGGGGCATTTCTGACCCCCCCCCGCCCCCAGACTCCGAGGCAGATCGTGATTTCGTAATTTATTTTTTTTTTGTAAAAGCTAGTGTAGTATGTAAGGTGTATTGATAGGAGGAGAAGGTGTTTTGGAGGGCAGGCTGGAGCTGCCCTCAATATTGATGAGGCACAGAAAGGATCAGCTAGGGAGGCCAGGTGGTGAAACAGGAGTTCCAGCTATCCTTATCAACCACCTAGCACTCCCTGGGAGTAATAATAATAATAATAATAGTTCTTAAAGCTAGCACATGCTAAGCTAGCTAAGGATAGCTCAATAAGGCCGATTAGGCGTATTTCCATTGGGGTCCTGTACTACTACCCCATCCCTTTGCTCATGAGGGATGGTAACGACTCAGTGCTTGTGAAAAATCTTTAATGCGCCGAGCGTGCGCGCGAACCCGGGCCTTCTGGTGGAAGTCCGAGACGCTAGTCACCACACCAAGCGTACCGCCCTGTTCGGCTGGTGCCTACAGCCTCCTCCTATACGTATGTGTATACGTCTGTTTTTAAGAACGTATTACCTACGCTAATTCTACACTCTCCACATATATCAATAATTCTTTCTCGTTTACACCATGCACCAAAACTACCTATGCCTCCCTCAACAGATTCATTGCCTACCCTAGCATTCAGGTCCCCTAAAACTACCAAATTTTCATTTTCCTCAAACCATTGTAGACAATCCTTCATATCCTCCCAAAGACACTCCACTTCCTCTATCGTCCTTTCACTTCCTGTCCCATATGTACTCACAAATACTCACCTTTCACCCTTAAACCGCATTCGCACCCACATTAGCCTTGATGACACCTCTCTCCACTCTTTAATAAACTCTCTCAGCTCCTCCTTCACAATACAGTAATAGCCACGCCCTCTTTCGCTCTGGCTCTCTCATCTAGGCTACTCCAGACTTTCTACCTTTCACATTTCCAAAATCCACTTCACCCTCTCCATTCATCTTTGTTTCACTCAGTACAAGCACATCATACTTTCATCTTTCAAATAACCTTCCAATGTCCTCTCGCTTCTCATTCATTCCACATCCACGCACATTTAAAGCTCCTATTCTTAGGGTCCGGGAACACGAATGCATTCCCTCGCCCCTATCTCCGTCTCTTTTAGTAGGTAGATTATTTTCAAAGGGAGGAGGATTCCTGGCTCCCCACCCCCAGCCCCTTTCAGCCGCCTTCTACGCCTCCCAGGAAAATGCAGTGGTGGAAAATTCTTACCCCTCCACCACAGTATGTATGTCAATACATACATACAATATATAAAACATATACAGTACAGTATTGCTATATTGAAAATTAGGCCTTAAAATGAAACACAAGATACATTCATTCTTTATTCCACACTGCCCATCCATATATAAGCATTTAAGATGACCTTAGTGTTAAGATATACACCAATAGTTGAAGATATATGAATACTTTAGGGGAATTGTGTATTATATTTGAGGCAATGTACCTGCGTTAATTAAAATGCTAGGAATTGTAGAGATAATTTTGAAAGCTATCAATAAGCACTGGTAACATATGCTGAAATACAAAAGATACAATACCAAAAAGAGAGAGAGAGAGTAAATTAATAGAGGTAAGTGGCAATGTGAATATTGAATTGTCTATACAAATTGGGTGAAAAATAATACTTATCAGTTAATAAAAGCTGAAGGACATTTAGTATCATAGATTAAAGATACTATAAATTTATCATAACTGTCAAAGAAAATTGAAGCTTTTAGACAATGTAATATGAATAAAATAATTTTTGTTTTCAATTTATATGAAGACCAGTACATTCAATTGGTTTATATTTGTCAAGTGTGGAATTAGCTTACATTTTGTCTCTTTTAAGTAGCTATGTCCTGAAAGGTTGCATGTATTAAATGCATAACTTTAACTGAACCATTAAAGTATGGTACACTATCATATTCATTACCAATAGCCGAGATCAGATTTGTTAGTACTGTACAGTAAAAGTCCGTTAATCCGACGACCGATGATTCGAATCTCCCAATAGTCCGAATTTTTCAATTTGAGGCCAAATCCGAATTCACCCGATGGTCCGAATTTCAAGAAGTCCCAAAGTCCCCTTTTTGAGGCATTAGTCCACTCAAATGACACATAATGGAGCACACACATATCATATGTTCATGAATTCACTTTAAAAGTTTACCATTGCCATTGTAGCCTACTTCAAAACATTCAGATTAATGGTCAAAGGAAGCTACTGATATAAACGTAAACACCTTCTTCTTCTTCTTCTTCTTCTTCCACATCGTCTGCTCGAGAGTTTGTTTTGCTCTTGAACGCATCCTTGGGACGCTCCGATGCGCTACTGGCTTGCACCGCATTTTCTGCAAGCGCATTCAGTCTTGAGCTTGAAAACGCACCTTTGGACATTCCGATACGCTACTATTTATAGTTCAGTGATCGGAGCGTCCCAAGGGTGCTTTCAAGACAACAAGACAAGGGTGCTTTCAATACAATATAATATAACAGAGCACGTCACAAAAGGAAAATTACAAGAACCTCTCAGGGAAGTGCCGTTGTTAAGGCATTACTTCCCGAACCACATCTGATCTGATCTTCAAGAGCAAGACAAACTCGCTAGTAGACGGAAGAAGACGACGACGATGCGGACATATGGTGTTTACGTTTATATCAGCAGATTCCTTTGACCATTAATCTGAATGTTTTGAAGTAGGTAATAGGCTACAATGACAATGGTAAACTTTTGAAGTGATTTCATGAACATATGATATGTGTGTGTGTACCATTGTGTCATTTGGGTGGCCTAATGCCTCAATGTTTTTGTCATACACAGGTTCATAGGGGTAAAGTCCGATAATCCGAAAAATCCACTAATCCGAACGAGGGCCGGTCCGCTGCCCTTCGGATTAACGGAAGTTTACTGTATAAACTTCTATGCCTGTACAAAACCTGAAACAAAGGGAGCTCAGACGGTACTGTGCAGCATAATTTACTGGTTCGGCTCAATGGTTTAAGGAGGGGGTTTAGTTTGCGCTCTAAACCTCTATCAGACTTTTTAAAAACACCAACAAGACCCCCCTTCGATAAATTTTTTTTGCATTTTTCGGTAGAAAAATGTCCCGGCCACAGGCCGATTCCTCTTCAAATACAGGCTCGCTATCGCTAGCCAGGAAAAAAATTGACACCTAAATGGCACGAAAGGTCTTAATATTGGCAAAGAAATGGGGCAAAAGGTCTGAAAATGCCAAACTAATGGGGCGAATGTCTTGAAAACTCATAACTAATCGGGCTAAACATGAGGGAGGAGGACTCGAAAAAACAATTGCCTCCCCATAACAGGTACTTGCTCCTTTTGTCTTCTACACAAAATTTACATGACTGAACTACATCATATAGAATTAAATAATGGCCATCTTGAAGGAACACTACAAATGCACACTTTATTTTGTCAGGTAGATCACTATCTCTCTATGAGGCACTCCGCTTCTTTGTGAGACTAAACTATGCCAAATATCACATTTCTTCTTAGTAACTGCATACGTTTAAAAAATATATATAAGGCTTGTTTGGAATGCATATACTGTACTGTATAACCATGCTAGTAATGCAGAACTAAAGATGCAATAACAGTGTATGCAGTAGTAACTTTTGTGTTAAGGGGGCCCACCTCGCTTTTTTTTTCTTCTCTCCCTCTCTCTTTGGCTTGTATCCATTCGGCCCCATTCAGCCTACTGTTTTAAAACGTTTACCCCCATCCAGGTGACAATATTTTCCTGGCGAGCGGTAGTGAGCCAGCATATACAGTACAGTATATATTTTTGTTTTGACAGCAAGCTAAATTTGTAAATTTTTCGATAACAAAAATTCTCCGGCGAAGCCGGATTTCTCCATACAATGCTGGCTCGCTATCACTCGCCAGGAAGAAATAGACACCTGCATGGGGATAAACATCTTAAAACAGTAGGCTGAATGGAGCCAAATGGATACAAGCCAGGGAAAGAGAGAAAAGGAGAGAAAGAAAAAAAAAAAAAAAAGTGACCCCCCTCAAGAGTACTTAGCATATGGAGTAGTACACAAGAATGAGAGAACCTCATATAGCAGCATCCCAAATAGCTGCACAGCATTATGTACAGTTGGCCACATAAATGTTTACACATTCTGTCATTTTATGCATGGAAGTAAAAATACAGTAGTATGATCAATCTACAAGAATAATTTGTTAATGAAACCATTAATTTATGTATTGCATCCTGGACGACCTAGAAGTGTGTGATTTTGTGTTTTGTTGTGGTTTGTTGTCCCTGTTCGGGGTCTGTCTCATCAGCTAAACCGCCCCCCCCCCCTCTCCCCCCAAAAAAAAGGGTATATCCAGAGTATATAAATAGATCACAAAATACACTTGTAATTCAGTTATACATTTTATCCATCCTTGCATGTAATTGGAGACTTAATTATATGTACAGGTAACTTCACCTTCTTTCAATCATGTCTGTGTCTGTCTATCTCTCTCTCTGTACGATATGGTATGTATATGTGTGCATGTATGTGTGTACTGTATGTATGTATGGGTAAATGTTATCTATCTATCTATCTATCTATCTATCTATCTATCTATCTCTCTCTCTCTCTCTCTCTCTCTCTCTCTCTCACATATATATATATATATATATATATATATATATATATATATATATATATATATATATATATATACAGTATAATGTGTGTGTGTGTGTGTGTTTGTGTATGTATTGGAGGGAGGGAAAGATGTGTATAGTTAGATGGATATAGATAGGTAGATAGATTATAGATAGATACAAATAATGACAGAGTGCGTACAAATTCATGTGGGCAACTGTCTTTGCAGACAGTTAGCATCATACTGAAGCATCATTAATCTTTGCAAGCAAAATTAATAATGATTTTAAGTCTATACATTACAGGATACACAATAGGTCATTTAAATCACTCAGCGGACATAGAAAAAATCAAATACAGTGTTTCATTCTTAATTAAGAGAATATGAATACCAAGGCGACTACAATTATATATACAGAAATAAGGAGGATGGTTGTGCTCTCGCTGAAATATGTACAAATAATTCACAGAAATACTTTACA
Source organism: Lithodes maja (assembly GCA_037953745.1). NCBI lineage: Eukaryota > Metazoa > Arthropoda > Malacostraca > Decapoda > Lithodidae > Lithodes > Lithodes maja. Next base: position 44,576 of record JBAKBP010002070.1, on the reverse strand, counting down.
AAACATTGCAGGTGGTAATAAAATTAACTGGGTCTGCTAGTGGGGCCGACCATATTCACCACCTCAAGCCATCACGCTACCGTAAAGAAGGCCTTTAAGCACCTTCAATAATGGCAGTCGCCATTGCCATTGATTTTGATATAACGACCATAAATGTCAACCACTGGAATGATGAAATAAGACTTTCAAATTTGCTACTACAGTACAAAATGTTAAATTAGTAATTTGAATAACACTAAAGAGGATAACTAATTATTTTTTCTTTTAGTTATTTACTGAATATTATCATGGTTACCAACAAATTTTCACTGAAACTTCCACGCTAAGTTTCCTGGAGGTAGTGCACCAAGTCACATTCAAGGATTCTTTGGTTCATCTGGCTTACTTCTACATCCTTGATTACACTGCCTTAAAATGAATGTACAGAATACAGTAAATGTCTAGAATATATATAACATGAAACGAGTACTGTATCTCTCTAGCACAAAACTGTGGTAATGCATATGTTCCACCCGGTCCCTGTTATGGTGCTATGACCTGTATCCCTAGACATACCCCAGCACTGTCACTGCTATTTACTATAATATTACTGTATTCCTAGCTAGTCAATATGATGTAATTGCAATGATAGTACTGTAATTATGTTCCCTTACTTCTCATTGTTATAATTGCAATGAGAGTACTGAATTAATGTCCCATCACTTCTCATGCCCCTCCCAACTTGACTAATTCCTTGAACGTGACGATAGTGCATTGTTATGTGTGCGATTAATTTGCTTGGGAAACAGATTAACTTGGTCATGTAGTAATGTACACCCTATGTGGTGGATTGTGTTATTTTATTTCCTAACAAAAAAAATATTTTAGTGTTATTTCCACATAGCGATTTTGATAAGTTATTTTGTCTTTATATTGTCTTTGTCCAAGTTTTGTTTGTTTTGGTTTGCTTAGTTTGCAAGTTTTACATTTTAATTGCAATAATAACAACGCTAGTATAATTTTGACTGGCTAGGAATACAGCCTACTGTACCTATATTAATTACCACAGACAACGATGGGGCTTGTCCGGAGGTATACAAGCCCATATGGTAGGCCTCACCACCCAGCAAACTGTCTGAGATCTGCTAGTGCCAACATAATGTACAATCAAAATCACTAGCACTGATAAGGACATGCACAAATATTTATTGCATTTTCATACCAGAGTAGGGCAGACTAGCCGATTCACATGCGTTGGTCCATTAGTATGAGGTACTGACAAATGATTATTAATTAGATTAATAAATATAGTGAAAATATGTATCTTAACTATTATTAATTTATTAATCTAACTCTACTAATTTTGTGTGGTTAATATTATTTCATCTATTTTGTACACTAATTGATCCAGCACGTACGCATTGGCTAGTACCTTACCTGGCCACTGGTTACATCATAATAACACATCAGCTTTGCTACCTACCACTAAATGCTATAATTACACTCTTACTCAACATTCGTAGCACAGATACAATCTTTGTCAATGAGTGACATAACACTATGTCTGACTAAAAATTGACAAATGAAGGAAGCTACACGAGCGAGATAATTGGCGTATGCTTCATTTATCATACCTTATTTGGTTATATTGTTTACTTGTTAATATTGTGCAAGTACTGTACAGTATAGGAATTTATCTTATTCTGAATTACTTGCAGAATGTATAGCACACATTAACTAGTACATTATTGTTTTGTTTATGATTACTGAAATCATTTATACTTGCATTAATCTTAAATTCTATTGGAATATAATTATGCCAATATATGTCACAGTTGGTAAATAATTGTGTTAACATTATGAGTAGAGTATGCCAATATATTTTGAAGTAGGAATGGTATAAGAAAAAAAAATGAGTAAGGTATACCAATTTCCTCTGAAGCAGGAATGGTTCAAGATAAATGAAAGTACGGCATACCAACGACTGTACGTTATCTAAATTTTAATTGACTTTTGACTCTCTGTTTAGAATGATCTCAGACACACCCGTACTCATACCAGACCGAGTTATCCACAATGTCCTTCCCAGTCTTGAGTGGAGTGGTGTCATCGGCTGGTGGGGGGCGAGGGGGAGGTTTGGGGGGCTTGGGGTCAGACAGGTCCGGGGGGAGGGAGTGACTGGAGATCAATGGGGACTCGGGAGCCGTCACACTTGACCCTCGCCGGGATCTTGGGGGCACCTGCGGCACACTGAAACAATATACATAGTATTAGTATTAGTATTAGTATCTATTAGCACATGCCTCATTATACTATTGGGCTAATATAATACCAATATGTGAATACATTTTTGCAAAAATAGATTTATTGATGTTTTTTTTAACATGTTCAATCACAAGACAAGTACAGTACATTACATTCTTACTGTTACTGCCAGATAATTTTATTCAAATTAGGAAGGACCTCTAGGAAATAAAGGTTATTGACTATCTCAAATCCTCTAACTCTATGAGGTCCTTCATAAAGTGAATAGGATACAGAGGATAAAGCTAAAATTTTAAAGGGCTATGTGCAGTTCCTTCCAGCGTCTCTCACCTATTGATGTGTTCAGCGCGGGGTGGGAGGCGCGGGGTGGTTGGGGTGTCTTCGTCCACCGCCTTCTCCTGCCGCCCGCCGCCAACTGTCTTTGGGGTGGAGGCTCGGGGCACGCCACTCGGGGTGGGGGTTTGGGGGGCAGAGGAAGGCGGGGGAGGAGGTGGTACGCTGTTGTAGCTTCTGTAGGGGGGAGAAGATGGCTTGGTTAAGGTGTAAGAGGGGAGTGGTACGACTCCTGGGTTGAAGAGCAGTACGTGAGCTGAAAAAAATAGGTAAATATAAGGAATTTGTGAACAAATTGTGGGAAGAGGGTCAATTAACAAATATAAGTGCATAAACTATAAAGAACTGGGTGAGTGAATGAAAGTGGGTGAGTTGAAAACAGTGGATGAGAAAGGCCAAGTTAAATGAGGGAAGAAAGTGGTTGGAGAAGGAGATTTTTTTTTTTTATGAATAGTTTAACCAGACCACTGAGTTACAACATGCAACTCTCATAGGGCTGGCCTTAGAAAATTTTATATTTTCGCGGTTTCAAGGTTCGAACTTGGGGGTTCGTTCTCCGATTTTGGGTCCCTTACTGCAAAGTTCACTTTTTTGTGTCCAGTCCAGATCTACTGTAGTCTATGACTGTATATAATGTATATTATGATACATACTTTAAGATAATTTATTGACTGATAAATTGCTTGCTTGCTACTGATTGGTATTCTGCGTTACCTGCTTAGCACCTGCTGACTGCGGGAGGAAGTTGTGCTGCGGATGGAGGCTCGCCCACGGTTCTGTACCACAAACATAATTACACTCATTAATTACCATGGAACTCAATAATACATACAATTATATTGGTAATGCATTACCTTAGAATTATAAATATAATCACAAAAAACTCAAGGTACAGTAAACTTCCGTTAATCCGAAGGGCAGCGGACCGGCCCTCGTTCGGATTAGTGGATTTTTCGGATTATCGGACTTTACCCCTATGAACCTGTGTATGACGAAAACATTGAGGCATTAGGCCACCCAAATGACACAATGGTGCACACACACATATCATATGTTCATGAAATCACTTCAAAAGTTTACCATTGTCATTGTAGCCTATTACCTACTTCAAAACATTCAGATTAATGGTCAAAGGAATCTGCTGATATAAACGTAAACACCATATGTCCGCATCGTCGTCTTCTTCTTCTTCCGTCTACTAGCGAGTTTGTCTTGCTCTTGAAGATCAGATCAGATGTGGTTCGGGAAGTAATGCCTTAACAACGGCACTTCCCTGAGAGGTTCTTGTAATTTTCCTTTTGTGATTTTCCTTTTGTGACGTGCTCTGTTATATTATATTGTATTGAAAGCACCCTTGGGACGCTCCGATCACTGAACTATAAATAGTAGCGTATCGGAATGTCCAAAGGTGCGTTTTCAAGCTCAAGACTGAATGCGCTTGCAGAAAATGCGGTGCAAGCCAGTAGCGCATCAGAGCGTCCCAAGGATGCGTTCAAGAGCAAAACAAACTCTCTAGCAGACGATGTGGAAGAAGAAGAAGAAGAAGGTGTTTACGTTTATATCAGTAGCTTCCTTTGACCATTAATCTGAATGTTTTGAAGTGGGTAATAGGCTACAATGACAATGGTAAACTTTTAAAGTAAATTCATGAACATATGATATGTGTGTGCTCCATTATGTGTCATTTGAGTGGACTAATGCCTCAAAAAGGGGACTTTGGGACTTCTTGAAATTCGGACCATCGGGTGAATTCGGATTTGGCCTCAAATTGAAAAATTCGGACTATTGGGAGATTCGAATCATCGGTCGTTGGATTAACCCTTAGACCCCGGGTGGTACACGTGTGTACCATTTTTTTTTGGCCCGAGGAACCCGGGTGGTACAACACTGTACCATTGCTTGCGTGTGTGCTTTCGAATGGCGCGCGTAAAAATTTCGCTCCGTGGTCACCAGGCGTCGCTAGGCGACGCCACCAGACAGCATGTACGCCACCAAAACAGTCTCTACCCTGCCGCCAACATGGATACTAGCCCAAAAAGTTATTCCCTTGTGTCCGATTCTACGCTCCCTTCGACGCCTGCCCATGTTCGTCGCGCCCTAACGCAAAGGCACGTACAAGATGCGTTGACTCCCGGAGGTATTGAGATAGCTTTGAGGAGTTATGAACGTGGTGAAGGCCAAAATAGTGTTGATGAGTTGGGTAGTGATAGCTCCGAGTCTTATCAGTCTCACTATAGTGAAGATTTTGACGATCTAGACGAAATCCATGAAAGATACGCCTTTTTTAGTGGATTTGACCATGACCATGAAAGTGATGATAGTGAGGCTGAGCGGGAGGCTGAGGTTGACCCGCCATTGTCTTCCTTATCTACCCACGCCACCCAAGTTGCCCCAGGCTCCCGCCATTCTTCCCCACCACCACCAGCACTCCCTAGGGTTGAGGACCCCCCACTTTCGGCCTATTTACCCACTCCTTCCCCACCTCGCCGACCTACACGCCGCCCACGCATCATTCGTTCCCCGCGAGATTATGAGGGGGGCTCTGAAGAAGAAGGGCACCTCACAGATGACTCTGGCCATGATTACCTGGGTCCACCGTCAGGGCAAGATGACGGCTCTGACGACAACGACGATGACGACGACTTTATGGACATCGACGACCCTCAACCCAGACGCTTTGCCCAGGGCCGTCGTGCTCCTGGCCGCCCTGGCCGCCGGGCTGGCCGCCGGGCTGGGCCTGGGCGCCGTCGCGCTCCTGGCCGCCCTAGGGTGCGCGCCGCCAAAGTTCGTGGGCGTGCTGCCCCCGCTCTAGCTCCACAGAGGGCAGTGGCACAACCTGGGCGCCCCGTTCAGGACCGCCTGCAGTGTGCACAGTATCTAAATGTGCACAAGCTCTGTTACCTGCCTCTGGAACGAGATGGAGTCACCATTAGCAGAAGGCGGTGCCATGTCTGCTGGAACAGCCAGGTGAGGCCGAGGAAGCACAAAAAGACCACCATGCAGTGTGTGGAGTGCCAGGTGTCACTATGTACTATACCGTGCTTTGCTGAATACCACAGCAAGCAGGAGTACTAACTAATAATCATAGTGAAAGTACCAAAGACTGACAATATGTATGTATATAGGCAACAAGTGGAAATAAAACAATGTACAGGTGTATTGTGATAAAAAAATCATGTATTATGAAAACATATATAAATAAGTGAAAAAAGACACAATAAATTGTATATAAAACGTTTACAAAGCATATAACTAAGTGAAAGTGACACATGACATAATATTAGATGGCCAAAGTATAATAAACACCTGTGATAACGAATAATCAGTGCCTAATATAACAATAACCTACCTCAATTACTCATAAAAACTACGGTATCGAGTGAAAATGTGAAATATTTGTTACAATCATAGCCTAATAAACATATTTTATATAATTGGACTCCAAATAACTATAATAACATCACTATCAATACATAAAATCGCCTCCGGGAGGTAAAAGGTTTTGCGCGACGAGTGGCTAAGAAAACAGTAGGTTAGCCGAGCCGGGGCCTGGGCAAAGGCGACGCATCCGAACGCGGGATGATTTTCACGCATAAAAATCACTCCACTTCCCGCGCTCACCATTATGCAATCACTTGGGCTAGAGACCTCTACTCAACGGCATTCTACACATGAAGGTTTGTGCTACATTTTTCTGTTTTTTTTATAACTTTGTGTAATGTATTTCAGGAGTAACATGTGAATCAACAGGGACCAAAATTCCTGAAAACCCCCGGACACAAAGTACAGTCACGATATTCCCTAGCCGGGGTCGGAGGGTTAACGGACTTTTACTGTATATTATAGGTTTGACTCCTGCAAGGAGATAAAGAAAACCTAATATTTAGTAGTGGCCCCGTAATCATTGACGATTATGCCTATTACATAAGGCATCCTCTTCACACACTCATTTACCGTAGTTTGAATCTACCGCGCAGAGCATAAAAAATTGAGGAGCCTTCATCATGAGCGCACGCAACCTCACTCATGGTTCGTCATTATGAAATTGGGTACTCACTACAAAAAAACTTTGTAAAAAATAACAAATAAAAAGAAAATAAGAATAACTAATCATAAGCTTTCCATAACTTCGTGGATGTACTTGTGTGGATCTTTGACTAGACGCTGACTTCAGGCGTCATTCTTCCTTCACTGACATATCAAGTAAACCAAAATCCTTAATACATCAACGAATGGGAAGGGGATGGTCGGGAGGGCACGGGGCCACTACTAAATATTAGGTTTTCTTTATCTCCTTGCAGAAGTCAAACCTATAATTTATTAGTGGCCCCTCCATCATTGACGATTATGCCTGATATCTAAGACTGGAGGGGGACATTCGTAATCATATCATAACTCTAGCAAAAGCAGATAATCAAACAACCACATACAGTAGTATTCTTACTTTGTAAAAGAGATATATTTTTGTGCATAAACTTTATACAGCATATAAATATACAAAAAAGGGGACAAGCAGGAGCGTGCTTCGAAGAAGCCTGCTTGGACAAAAAAGGGGTTAACTCCTTGACTCTGTACACAAAGCTGGTAGTTAACCTAACAAGTGCGCATGGGGGTAATTGAAAACGTCCCCCTGTGCTGACGTATTTGAGGTGTTTCCGTCACTAAAATATTCATTGTACCATTAATAGCATTAATAATTATCCATATGCGCCTATTATGGGTTGATTATAAAGGTATTAACCTGAAACAACAATAAAACGAGTGAAAACAGCGTTTGGATGGTCAAAATCGGAGATATAGCCCGCGAGTTGTATAATGTATGGGTAAGGCAAACTGCTTTCCCGCCAATTTCCCCCAAGGCCACTGAGACACAGTCGATCGATACTCTCTCTCTCTCTCTTGCACTCGCTTGCCATCAGTGATGACAACACCCTGCTTGCAACTCGCTAATGTTAGCACGAAAATATACCTCAGAATAAGGGAATAATAGGGAAAATAGGTGATAACTGAAGGAGAGGAGGAAAGTGGGGAAGGAGGGGAGGTAGAGGACTGAGATTTTGCATGGCCCAGGGGCCAAAAAAAAATAAAATAAAATAAAAATAAAAAAAAAAAATAAAAAAATATTTCGATGTCAAAAGTTGATTTTTTATTTTACTTACTCTCAAGAGTCTTCCCGCAGTCCGCCGGGGGAACTCTTAAGAGTCTCCCCGCAGCTCCCGGGTTAAGAAGGCACCCCACTTAAAGTAAGTGGTGAAAAATAAAAACATCAAAGTTTACATGTGCACATATAAACCCCATTAACTCGTGGATATATATCTAAAATTATACCCTAAAAATAAAAGGAACTCGTGTACTGTCGCAGAAGTACTGAACTCTTGTACTTCTGCAGAGGTACTTACATTACAAATACAAGTTGCGGCCGCAACTACTAAGATTACTTAAATTTATATTGCTTCACAGCCAAAACTATTTACAACAAGCATTGTCGTTCTACTATGATTGTACGTTAGCACAATTTCCTGTAATGAATACTACAGAGAAATTTTATATCACAGCACCTACACCCTGTATCACAGCTCGTAAGCTCCGCACACGTACTCCGGCGGAGTCTAGGGTGTCCTATGTTACACTGACTGCACCCCCCCCCCCCCCCTCTCTTTTCTTCATCTAAACACTAAGTGACCCAGAGGCCACCTAGACCCTCTGCCTTAACCCGTGGAGCCCCGGCTAGTTTTGTAATGTTTGTTCACCAGAACCCGGCCGGTTTTCAAAAAATGGTTTTATTCCAGAAACAATAGCGAATGGGTTAGGAATGAAGGAAAAACCACGAAAAACCGCTCAAAAAGCTTAAAGAATGGTCCTACAGAGCCCCCGAAAACGTATTTTACAAGAGTAAAAAATTGAAGGCAATTACCCCAAAAAACCAGGTTATTGCGCGCTCACGCACACGCACGTGGACTTTGAGAGTTTTCAACCATCGGCACGGTTGCGTGGGATACGTACACAGTTCCCATACAAATATAAGCCCTCTTGAGTGGCTACACCTGAGGTTACGGTCGGCGCAATTAGGGTGACGCGTCAGATGCGTCTCTGGGGCTGTGCGTTACATACATCGCCGACGCGTCAGACGCGTCGCTGGGGCTGTACGGGTTAAAGCTATACATGGCATGGAAGGCCTGTCTAAAGCTACTGAAAGGTATCGAGTCAAAAAAGTATGATTAGAGGACCAGAGGTGCGTGGCTGCTATGTCCTCAACAGAAAAATTCTTAAGGAAACGCAAAGAGGTCGCCCATTTGCGTAAATCGTGAGCTCTACCCACAACGCCGGGATTACTTTCCTGAATGACGTTAACTAAGAGAGAAGCCAGTTTACGTTTCATTACGCGTTTACCCGTACTTGATACCCATAAAGCACCTTGTTGATTCCTAGGTGCGACTCTCAAATATTTGGTTAGCGCTTGCACTGGACATAAATTATGGTGCACCTTTCCCCTTTTCAATGCCGGCACCGTGAACTCTGAAAACACGTGATCACTGTGTTCATTCTTGGCGATGAACCCCGGGGAAGGGGCAATATGAATACAATCATTGAGCCTACCAAACCTGATGCAATTAGGTGTGTTGCTCATCGCCGCCAGCTCAGACACCCTGTTCCCGGTAGCCAAAGCCATAAGGAATACTGCCCTTTTTAAAAGTAAGTCAAAATCTGCAGTATTTTGGTACCGCCGGGAATGAAGTAATGACAACGCTTTGTCCAGAGACCAGGTAGGCATGAGCTGACGGGGAGGTGGGCGGAGTTTAAAACATGCCCTCATGAAACCTGTCTCCTCCGCTAGTGGTATGGTTAGACCTGTAAGGTCAAAGAATGGCATCCTAATTGCTGTTAAGTGATTCTTTAACGTTACTACAGATAGACATTTCTGCTCAAACAGATAGTTTAAATAATTAAAAACCAAAGCCACCGAAGGCACGGATTGTTCTGTTCTGAGTACCCAAGAAGTGAAAGACTGCCAATGCGATTGATACTGTCTCTTAGTAGATTGTGTGTATTGATTCATGAATTTATCGGTCACGTTTCTACCATACGGAGTTAGCCATTTGGCCTCCTGAATGTCCATAATGCAAAAGTCAGCGAGGTCTCTAGGTTGCCAATCGTGTCTAAGCGGAAATACCCGACCGGGAGCGACACCGGGTTCGGGCACCACGTTTTTAATTGCTGGTACCACGCCTGCGCCGGCCACAGGGGCGCGATTAACGAGACTACGCCCCGATAATCCTGTAGTTTGTTTACTACTTGGCACATCAGAGAAGCGTCTGGCGGCGGAAACAGATAAATGGAACTCCACATGTTCCAGTCCGTCACCAGTGCGTCGGGTCCTCCCACCGGCGTGGTTGTCCGGCGGGTTAGGTATAGCGGGAGTTTGTGAGTCTCCTCAGACGCAAATAGATCCACTTATGGACGGTAAGGCTTCGCAATCATTAGGTCGAAAATGTTTTGCTTGAGTGCCCATTCTACTGTTGTGCTCTGTCTCCGAGATAGAGCGTCTGCCCAAACGTTCGCTACGCCGGGGAGATAAGAAGCGTGAAGCTGAATGTCCAGCTTGTCGGCTAGTACAAAAATCTTTTCTGACACGTTTAGCAACCTCCGAGATCGCGTTGACCCCTGTTTCTGAATGCAGTGAACCGCATTCAGATTGTCCATCCTGAAGGCCACTGATTTGCCCCGTAAAGAAAAGCCGTGAGCTTGAAGGAAATACAAGGGGACTAGTAACTCTTTGACATTTATGTGGGAGGATTCTGAATGGGACCAAAGCCCTTGACCCTGATGCCCTTGGTTTGACTGAAAGCCCCAACCTATCGTGCCTGACGCATCCATGTCCACCCATACCGTCGGCGGAGGAGAGGTCCATGACATGACTGAGTGCAATGTTTCCCTCTTCGCCCAGACCGCTAGTAAGTTGTGTATTAATTTTGGGATGGGCCATAATGTTTCCGCCGGCAATAGTGGAAAAAATTTGTTGCCCTCCAAAATTAAACGTTTGACTTTCAACCGGCCCAACTTTACAGTTAGTTGAATCCAGTTGAGAGAGCCGACCAGAGATTCCCAGACTCTCCGTGTCGTAGTCAGACTGTGAAGAAACAGAAACAGTTTCTTGCGAAACCTGCTTCGATTGTCCACACTCTGACTCCGAGTGAGAGCAGCTGTGTCCCAGACCAGCCCTATCCACTGGACCACTCGTGAGGGAACAAGGTTTGACTTTACCAGGTTTACCTTGAATCCTAGAGATTTTACATGATTTAATGTTATGTTGACATGATTGATGCATAACTGTTCCGTCTCCGCCACCACCAGCCAGTCGTCTAGATACCACAAAATCCTGATCCCTTGTTGCAACAAGGGCATCAGGGCTTGCCGGACTAATTTCGTGAATATGTGAGGTGCTAGGTTTAATCCGAATGGCATCCTCTGAAAGACATAAGTCTGATGCATGATTCGTAAGGCCAGAAATCGTTGAAACCGTTTGTTTACCGGGACGTGCCAATACGTGTCCGTCAGGTCTAAAGAACACATCCACCCTTCCGGCGGAAGTGTTAGCCTGATTTGATTCACTGTCAGCATCCGGAAGGACACGTTGTGAATGTGGAGGTTAAGATAAGACAGGTCTACGACCGGCCTCATCTGAACACTGTCCCTTTTGGGCACCAGAAAAAGTTTGGATGTAAAAACTGGGTAATTTTGAGGAACCGGGATGATAACATTCTTGGCAACCATCTCTTGGATCAGTGACTCCACCTCTAATGAAACAAAATTTGCCTTTGTCGGCTGACGTAAACGAGGTCGCCGGAGCCACTGCCAGGTGATGCCTTTGCGTGCCACCATCCTCACCCATGTGTTTAAAGGCCATGCGCGATGATTCGCCCGGAACGACCCAGTTAGCAGACAAGGGTTCGCCGGCTGGACTACCCTCTGATCCACCCGCCGGAAGATTGGCCCTGGGAGTGAGAGAGACCCTAGTTTTTTGGTGGTGGTGGTGGTGTAAGTTTAGACGACTGGCCGGGTTTGGCTGGAGACGGGCCCTGGCCCGGCCTTTGATACCTCTGTCCTTTATGATTACCTGAAGACTTTCCTTGGTTGTATCTGTACTGACCTTGGGTGGAAGAGGATTTAGGCAAATGAAAGGGTTTTGCCCCACCAGACTGAGCTTTAGCGACTGGTTTGGGCTTGGTAAAAGTGAAAGCAGGTTTCTTAGACGGGGCGGGACTGTGCTTCAAGGCCTGAGCCATGTTAAACACCATCCCCCACACCTCCAGGGACATTAAAGAGGCAGTTAGAACTGGGGACATTAGTACTTGATTTGCAATCCTATCCGGGAGCTTTCGGACTAGAGACATCCTTAGATCTTGTCTTGCCCGCACCGCCTCTAACAAGGCCGTGCGTATATCTCCCAGTGACTGTATAGAAGTCTGGAGAAGCAAGTGTCTAGACAGTTCGATAGCCTTTCGGACTTCCGTGTCCGCGATAGCCTGAGCAGATCTTAGCATTGACTTTGCTACCTGTTGCGTAACTATATACTGAGAAAATAGTCTATACGCCTTTCCCCGTAGCCTAAACTCCCGGTCTAGGTGAGCAGTGGAAGGTGTAGAAAAGGAATCTTTAAGCTCGCATAGATTAATTTTAGGGACAGCTAAAAAAGCAAATAGAGCAGAGGGAACTCCGCCGGCCGAGTATACCGGGAGAGAGAACCAAGAATGGCTTTCTTGTGGAATTTGGTGTGAAGCTTTAAAAGTGAATGTAGTTGCAAAGTTCTGAGCCTCGACTTCCCAGTCCACCCAAGGTCCCGGACCCAACTGCTCCACCTTCAAAACTGGATTCGCGGCTGAGTCTGTGAATGTCTTTAAACCTAACTCAGGTGTTAGAGCCGACAGCGCTTTGATATCATTGAACCCGTCATGTTTTGTCCAGTCCGAAAATAGTTTTGAAGCTGACGCAGGGGGTAAGGCAGGTGTAGAAGAATATACAAAATAATCATGATGATAATAGTTGGGGATGGCCTTAATACTAACATCAAGTACATTTCCCAGCATATCTAGAGCCCTTAACTTCCTAGATTTATTCCCTTGGATTACCCACTCCCGTGGTACCGGAAGCTCCCCTGACATAGTGGATTGTGCTACCTCTGGCTTTGCTGGTACCAATGATACCAAAGATTTGTCTGGCCCGTATAAGAGAGGCATAGCCCCTTTTCGATCGGGGCTTTGTCTAACGGGGGAGGATTTACGTCTGCTACTACTCGCACATTGGAAGTAGTTAGTGCCGCCGAAGTTGGCCTAGTAACAATAGTAGGTGATACAAGGGGAGTGAGCGGAATTTGTGTCAAAGCAATGGAAGTAGCCAGAGGTCGGACATTCGATGTTGGCGTGGAAGCTCCCAGACCAACTATAGGAGTCTCCGGTTGCTGGCCAAAAAACTTAGTTAAAGCACTCGCTAGTAACCCATTAATCTCATCCGCCGTGACAAATTGAGCAGAGGAAGAACTATTAGGTGAAGCATCCCTATTCTGAGAGTTATCTACGAATGAACTAGACTCGTGAATTCCCACCTCAGAAATAATAGAACCCTCATCCCTTGCCTCCGGTCCCTCCTGAGAGGATTCCGCCGAGGCTGGGACCCCCTCATGTTGCCATGTTAAGTCAGGGATGGAAGACGGGATCTCCGCGTCCCGGTGGACTTCAGCCACTACCTGTGTTGCCTGAGACGGAAGTGAGCTGTCCCTCCATGGTTGGGAGTACCTCCAAACTCCCCGGTCTTGGCCGGAACTCACTTGTGAGCCAGGCCCCACCCCAATGACTGAGCCCTCACTCGAGCCCTCTAGCGGGTTATCACTGCCGGGAGAACCCCTTAAATCTAAAGTGAGAATATTGGAACTGGGAATAATATTTGGGGACAACCTGTCCGCCGGTATATCCCCCACCACAGTCTCTGACTCCACTTCCGACCTGTCAGATTGGACATGAGACATGTCGGGAGTAGAGGCAGAAAGCGAGGCTCCGGCGAACGCCGGGAGGACTTTCGTACATTAGACTCTTTCTTAGAAGACTTGTGACTCTGCCTCGACTTCGATGTATCACTAGAACTGTCCTTGGTCTTGTCTGTCCTACTCTTCTTCCGCGAAGGTGAAGTCGAGTGACTATGTGTCTGCTTTCTGAGAGGAGACCGTGACCTGGACCTAGATCTTGACTCCGAAGCTGTCGCCGGGGGAGACGGCTCTCGCGGTCTCTTAGATGTGCCGGAGGAGGGAAGAAGCCCTTTACCCAGCCCAGTCTCTGCCGACTTATTTACTTTACTTCGGTAAGGAGGACGTTTAATTGGGGGGTGCTGAACCAACAAACGGTCCCACAGAATTACGTTATCACACTGCAGTGCTTTATGAGCCACTGAAGTAGCATAATTAGTAAGAAGTTGTCTGACCTCGCGTAATGCAACCGCCGCGGCCAGATTGTCGTGCTGTAATACTTTAATACTCAGCTGACTACAAAAGGTACAATTTTTCGTTACCCACAAACCCCTTGATCGGTCCAAGCATTTGACACAACGAATGCACAGAGTATGCGCAAAAATAGGGATCCCGGAACATGAGGGCGTTGAGCAAAGAGCAAAAACAGGGGCTAGAGCAGCCATGGCAGAGACTGGTTAAAAGCTAACTCCCCCCGGGCCTCACCTGGTCCTCTGTGGACCCGCCGGAACTCCGCCCTGGAAAAAAGAAAATTTCCAGGAATTAATGCTCATAAGGTTACCCCAAAATGTTCTAACACAAGTGTTAATGAACCGCCGGGCAACGAGACGTAATACAACACTATTACCTCTCGTTACCCTGTAGGTTCATATGTAAAGATTTTTGAATATCTTTATGTGTCCAAAAGATTTAAGAATATCCTCTGACATGATATAAAGACGAGCAGTTCTTTATAAATGACGCAGTCTTCCCTGTGATATAAAGTTCACCGGGAACCCATAATAAGACGCCGGCCTCCTTATAACGCAGTTAACCAGGTTAAGCCCATTGGAAAAAGCCTACGACAAAGTAGACTGGGAGGGCCTGTGGGATGTGTTAACAGTATATGGTGTGGGAGGAAAGTTGCTAATGGCAGTAAAATCTTTTTATAGGAATGCAATGGCAAATGTGAAGGTAGGGGATAAGTTAAGTGAAAGTTTTGAGGTCAATGTAGGTGTAAGACAGGGATGTGTCATGTCAGCTTGGTTGTTCAATATATACATGGATGGAGTGATTAGGGAATGTAGGGCTGTATCAATGGGTGTGGGAGCTAGACTGGAATCAGAGGGAAGAACATGGAAGATTTTAACATGCCTATATGCGGACGATGCAGTCCTGTTGGCGGAAAATGCTGAAGAACTTCAGAGAGTGGTCACTGACTTTGACAGGGTATGTGAAAAGAGAAAGTTAAAGGTCAATGTAGGGAAATGTAAGGTAATGGTGTTTGAGAGAAGAATGCATGAAACTATAGATTTTAAGGACAAATATAGAATCAAGAAAGAACACAAGAAAAGTTGTAAAATAAAATTGAAAAATGAAGTACTAGAAGAGGTTGAAAGTTTCAAGTATTTGGGAGCTGTACTATGCAAATATGGTAAAATGGAGAGTGAGATAAAAGAGAGAAAAATGCAAGGGAGAAAAGTGATTGGAGAACTTGATAGTATTCTCAAAGGAAGAATGGTTAGCCAGGAAGTCAAAAAGTCACTGAGAAACAGTGTGCTGCTCCCAACACTCTCGTATGGAAGCGAGACATGGACGGCAAGTGACGAGGACCTCTTCAAACTAAGAGCTGTGGAGATGAGCTTTTTCAGAATGGCAGCTGGCATGAATAGGCTAGATGGGCCAAGTAATAGGGAAGTGTACGAGTCCTTTGGAATGGAAGAGCAGGCTTTGGGCATTGATTGTGGTGTGGTTGAGTGGATAAAGAGAAGTACTTTGAGGTGGTATGGTCATGTTCAGAGAATGGATGAAGACAGAATGCCAAGAAAGATATATGGGAGTCAGGTGAGTGGAACCGCTAGTAGTGGAAGACCACCTATGGTATGGGAAAAGAAAGTGGAAAAATATATTGAAGAAAAACTTCCACGTAGTGGAAGGGGCATTGTGGCACGGGCAAAGGAGGCATGTCTTGACAAAGTAGCTTGGAGACGTTTCTGTCATGGCCATCCTCTAGTGGGGGTTTCCCAGGGGGAAGCAAGGCGTCGGAGATGATGATGATGATGATGATGATGATGAAGCCCATCTTAATCATTAGATCTGACTCCTCTCGAAGCCTTCATAGATCGCCGTAAGTTGAATGTCTCGATACCCAATTGTATCCCTCAATTGTTTGGCTAATCCTACCGAATTGCAAATCCGTGATTCCCACCCTCCCGAGGTTCAACCGCCGGATGAAAATTAATAGAAAAGTTAACCTCAATTGTTCCTATCCCCACTTCTTTGCAAAAGATCGCCGGGGTGGAAAGACTAATCAAACAAAACAGCCCAGTTTTTCAACGGCTTTGCAAAACCGGGAAAAACTATAGTCAACAGGTGTCCGCATGAACCCCTAGTTGAATCGGGTAAAGCCATTCCGCCGGGAAACACACAGTAAGCCTGAACACAGGCCCCACTACAGAGACGCAGTTCTGGAGAGCCCTCAAGCCACCACTCGCCGGGGGAAACTAGCCTATTTTAACCACGCGTGATTAAAACTCGGCAACCAGCCGGATTTTCTCGGTGCAATCGAGAAAACCCGCCGGAAAAGGCAACCCACACCCACCAGACGCAATCTGAGAACCAGCCGGATTTTCACGGAGCAATCGAGAAAACCCGCCGGAAACGGTAACCCACACCAACCAGATGCAATCGGAGGTACACAAATAGTGCCTGGAATAAGCCAATACACAACTTATCCAGAACACACATGACACAGTAGTACATATTTATACAATAAATCAATAACACTTGCACATGTAAAAAAGCTACGAGAGGCTAGCTAGGCCTAAGCAGACGGAGTATCGCTTAAACATGTCGTAATAAAAACAAAAAGCACTGAATTATATCACAACAGAAACAGCCGCCAACACACCTCGAAGAAATATACCCGGGAGAGGGAAGCACTGACACGGGACCTAGAAAAAACTTCACTAAGTGAAGAAAAATACGCTAGGAACGTCAGAAAACAAACAAATAAGGCAACTTCATCAGAAAGATAAAAAGAAGCCTAATAACGCGTAGTTAAAGCCAACTAAATAACTAGGCTAGCTAGCCGCGAAAACGTTTCACGCGTCCACCACGGGACCACGAGGGTACGCCCGAAATAGGCGTCCCAAACACACGACCCAAATACACTGAACTGCGGGCAGCCCGCCCATGGCACTCCTGCTACGCATATCCTAACCTTACTCGATACATCCCAGAGTAAACAAATGAGAAAAAACTCACTAGGGACGCAGCAAATGCGGAACGAGCGGAGCGTGGGGAGACACGTCAGGGCAGGTTGAGCGCAGAGCAGAGAAGGAAGAATGACGCCTGAAGTCAGCGTCTGGTCAAAGATCCACACAAGTACATCCACGAAGTTATGGAAAGCTTATGATTAGTTATTCTTATTTTCTTTTTATTGGTTATTTTTTATGAAGTTTTTTCGTAGTGAGTACCCAATTTCATAATGACGAACCATGAGTGAGGTTGCGTGCGCTCATGATTAAGGCTCCTCAATTTTTTATGCTCTGCGCAGTAGATTCAAACTACGGTAAATGAGTGTTTGAAGAGGATGCCTTATGTAATAGGCATAATCGTCAATGATGGAGGGGCCACTAATAAATACAGTACAGTATACTGTATATTGTACTGTACTGATAGAAAGTGGAAAAATTTGAAATATAATATATACTGCAAAAGGATAATAATACTTAAGATGAGAAAATGGTAAAGCAAAGTAATATGTGAAAGAAATAGTAAAATTCCTGTAATCTGGAAAGTAGCAGATAGAGGAGAAGACAAATTATCAAATGTACTGGATTATTGGGTGGCATATGAATAATAAAGATGTAAGCTCTCAATCACACTGTTTATCCTCCAAACATCTCAAAATGGATTAATACCTATATGATTGCATAAGGCTTAGTTATGGCTGTAGCTCAACAAAAGCTCACTAGCCATAGGCAAAGAATACATATTTCTGCTTTTCTAAACATAAAAATTTGCCCTATTCAGATTCCAGATATATCAAATTTTCTAGATTATTAGGTGCTGGAATATAGGACTTTTACTATACTG
This sequence comes from Lithodes maja, assembly GCA_037953745.1. Lineage (NCBI taxonomy): Eukaryota > Metazoa > Arthropoda > Malacostraca > Decapoda > Lithodidae > Lithodes > Lithodes maja. The sequence continues at coordinate 26,686 of JBAKBP010002070.1, read as the reverse complement.
TAAGAGGATAACTCACTGCAATATTGCATTCCACCAATGCTATTTTTGGCAATTGGACGATAGGCTTTAGATTGGATGTAAGATTAGTTATTAACTCTCTGGATCCTATCTCAATTCCTCTCTCACAAATCCCCACATATCAAACAGCCCTGTGTAGGTCTCCTAACAATTAATAATACCATGACTATTATACTCATGCCAGCTAACTTGACAACCAAGCCAGAAGCTTCAGAGATGGGGCTGCTTCGAGCCGTGAGTGGGCAACTAAGCCCCATGCATCCTGCGAAGGCAAAATGGCAGGGGCTGGTTGCAGCTAAAAAGTACTTCACATGTTTCACCCCCTATACTGGAACGAGACCTCACAGGCTTCACCGTTCAATGATTAGCAGTTGAATGTACAGGCTCTCAGCCTATGCCTAGTTGGAATATAAAAAAAAAAAAAAAAAAAAAAAAAAAAAAAATCCAATACCAGGGGATTAGTGAGTTTACCACTGTAGACCCCAAGGTCCCCGAGAAATCGGGTAGTGCCTGATTGAATGCGACTTAGGTGTCATGTTGACTGGAGTTATATGGAGTAGATCTGCAAAGAATGATAAAACTGAGCATACTGGTACCTGTGTGTCAAGGATGGGGTCGGGTCCAACGTCCCTGGTAGGTATGGAGTCAGGGTCGTCAGTGAGACAGAGGGGACGTCGGGACCCAGCACGACCCAGCTCCACACCACCTCCTCCACCACCGCCCATGGTTGACAAGGAATCGTCCGCTCCACACTCACTCACATCACCGGATCTTAGACTCACCACGTCCTCTGATGACACTGACCCTCTGGAAAATTATCACATTCTCAGTACGTATAAATATATTTAAACTTTATCTATCTTGACATTGCAACCCTACATAAATCTAGCTTGTTTTTGAGTACCCCATAAAATGATATTATAGACATCAGCAGCTCCTGATACAAATAAATAAGTATTTTAGGATAAAATTAAGTTACTGTATAATGTATATGTAGCCTGTGGTAGTATCTTACCTGAGTATATGAGAGGCATACAGGTCAGCCAGTGAAGGTGGTAGACTCTTCCTGTTGTTGATATTGTTATGGTGGTCGGAAATTCTGCTGTTGTCCCCATCATCTGGTGAGGGAGGCAAGTTGGGAGAGGACCGGCGTGTCTCGGAGCCGGAGTCCAGGGAGTCATTGGCCTGAGAGGAAGAGCCCAGGGAGGAGGAGTCTGGGCTCTCGCCTCCACCCTCCTCACGACCACGGGACCTCGATCGCCCACTCTGGAATAAGAAAGGTACTGTAAATGCCGAGTCACACCAGCACTCTCTCCACCAATACTATAGCTATCTGTCACAACAGCACTTTCACCAGAAATATTATATCTATCAGTTGAATATACACTTCCATGTTTTGCACTACAGTACTATGTCTTGATTACTTGATAGCCATTCTACATGCTGTATGAACCCCTAAAGCATTCCTGTCATTCTGCAAAAGTCCCAGAACCTTGAGATCCCTTCTCAAGACCTCACCCCAGGTCTTCCTTAGTTTACCAACTTCTGTCCTTCCTTTCAATATCTAGTGAAGAGCTAAGGACATTTAGGTATCAAGTGTATCAGTGATGAAATGCGTACTAGTAGGCTTTGATGGTTTGGGCATGTCGAGAGGATGGGTGAAAAGATACAAGTCCATGAACGTGGGGGGAGCTACACCAAAGGGCAGACCAAGACCTTACGGTTTGATTTTGAATATAAAAAACCTGAAAAGTGAGGCAGCTCTGAACAGGGCTGCCTGGAGGGCTGCCATTAGGACATGAGACTGGAACCACACTTTGTGCGGAGCACTCGGTCTTTAAATTTATGTATACAGTATATGTATGTCCTTCCTTTCTGTATTTAATCTGTGATTACCGGTAATTTATTATTTAATGGACAAAAATATAATTGCTTAGGATTATTGAAAGTGATGACAAGGATGAAACTACAACAAAAATAATAAACAAGAATGTAGCAAAGCCTCTTATAAATGTTATCCTCGTCATAGCTTCACATAATGTACAGTAGCCGTCCGGCTGGCTCAGTTGACAGCGTGCCTGATTCCCATCTCGAGGTCTCGCGTTCAATCCCCGCTCAGATTGAAAAGTTTTTCTGGGATATAGCCGGCGGTTACCATCTCCACATGAGCAAGGGGGATGGGTAATGGTCTCTGGTAGACTAAAGAAAGCCAAGCGCTTGTGAATCCTTGAAGGAGGAGATACGGGCGCTATATAAGTAACCAGAAGATTATTATTATTATTATTACTTGTTTGTATGTTATTCATCCTCTGTTTCTTTGTTATCTCCCTATGAATAACATGAATATCCCACCAATAAACTATAAACAAAACGATACAATAGTCAATAACAAATTATTTCCCCCATCTTTCCAGCCTGACACTGTTCCTTGACAGATAACATGTGTTGTCATACAAGGGGTCTTGTTTTTTTCCATTTCTTTCATGCCTCAATCAGCAAAGATGAGAACAGATTGGAGGAAAGAATTTTGTACATATTTAAATTCCTTTTGTGTCATTTTTGTTATAATAAGTTGGTGAGATAATCTAATTAGTTTTTTAATTCTACCACATCAGAAATTAATCACAGAAGAAATACAGACCAAACAATTAACAATTATCTCATTATCTCTGTTCATTAATATGAGAGATAGCCAGTAAACACAACATATATAAACAATAAATGATATGATGTGCATGTATTTTACGGAAGGTTGCTAGCTGCTAGCCAGGCATATGACCAAATTTTGCCACACAAATGTATTTTAGATGTTTTGAAAGGTGACACGCAAATGGCCAATTGCGTAACAATAATCCACATTAAACCAAACTGAACTATAATGTAAACCTACATTCAAAAGTGATGTGGCTGAGCTGAACTAGATTGAGTCTTATATGGCACAGGTTCAAATCATCTGTCTTTTTTCTCTCCCTTACATTTTAAAGATGGTGATCCACAAGAAATAGTTTCAGTGTTAAATCATGATGGCAGAATTCCAAGTAGCCATCCTTCTGGTATGCCTCTCTTGTTATGCTTTAAAATTTGAGATCAGGTCTTAGAACCTAATTCCAAGTCTTTCTAGCTCTACCCTCCACAGAGCTCCCTCACAGACTTGTAACTCTTCACCCAATTTTGGTTATCGTCCTTTTTACATGCTCAAACCGGCCAAGCCTACTTGTACACAGTGAGGGCTAGTCCTATCCAGAGTAAGGTTTGGCATCCTCTACCCTACCTTAGCCATCTGTCTCTTTTCCTGCACAATGTTTCCTTCTAGGTGCTGATGAGATCGCTCGATTGGGTGGCACTGCAAGATGGGCAGCGGACGATGGGGGCATTGGCCCGGGAGTGCAAGCCCGTGGGCTGCTGATCCCCTTCCCCGCTACGCTCTCGGAGACAGATCTTATCTCACGCTGGCCCCTTAGGGAGTCCGAGCATCTGGAACGGCTTCGGTCTACCTGACTTGGGACTGCTCGGCCAGACAGTCTGGGGAACTACAACAACAACTTGTACACAGCTTTATGTTGACACTCTTAATAAACAACTGCCTCCATAGCTCCACATTAGGCACCTTATCTTTCAGATGAACCCCACACATCCAGTTCTTCATTCTTATTTCATTCCATTCCATTCTGTTAATATCTCCCACTTTAACTGGCCAAGTTCTGAAGCATAAGTTATTGCAGTTCTAATAAACAAACCATACAGCTTTTCCTATGAGTGAGTGCCTTGGGTAGTTTGGGCATTTGAAGAGGATGGATGAACTAAGTTGGGTGAAGATATGAAAGTCCCTGAACGATGAGGGAGCTGCACCTAGAGGTAGACCAAGAAAGATGTGGGATCATAATTTATGGTCTGATCTTGAATTAAAAAACCTGACAAGTGAAGCAGCTCTGAACAGGCTGCCTGGAGTGCTGCCATTAGGATATGAGACCTAAACCGCACTTCGTGTGGAGCACTCAATCATTAAATTTACCGTATGTATGTATTTATGTATGAACAAGTATCCTCTCAAGGTCAATAGAGACAAAAGTTCACTGAAGTTTCCCAAGCTACATATAACTCTTAACGACAGTGCCAGCTTTGGTCCCACCTTCGGCAAAAATAGTACTGTATAGTAACATAACTTGTTCACATGTTGGAGTGTCACCCTGCCAACACCAACATTCAAGGCAGATCATTCAGCATAAGCTCAACCTCTTCCTTACATATTACATGTACAATTGTCTTAATTTTGGACTTCTTACTTGACAGAGCCTTTATCTATCCCCTGCATCTACTCATATGTACAGAGATTACTATGAATTGAGTTACTGCCCACCCCATTCCTACAGATCACACATGGGTAGTCACAACTTCTTTATTTCCTCACCTTACTGCTCTAATCAAGACCTTAGTTTTGTTCATAGTTACTCTTAATCCTTTACATGCCATGCTCTCTCTCCAGCAAATTAATTTATCCTCAGAATCTTGTGAACCATCTGCAATATAAAAATGTAAATGAAAAACTCAATATACAGTACTGTATATGTTTCAACTTACCCGGGGAACTTTACTAATGAGTTCAGTACCTGCCCGCCTCACTCGCCTCACAAGGTTGGACCCAAACCCCTTCCTGCGGACAAAATAAATTAACAAAGATATTAATGTAAATGAGGACTAGACAGTTTAGAATCTCTGAATATTTGAGCAATGTGAACGCTATTTAATCAACTGTTGTAAAGATTTGGCGCTTAGGACAATATTATTTTTATTGTACAGTATTACTATATGCTCTTCATCAATCAATCCTTCAATTTTATGACTAAATATGTTTACTTTATCATATCAAGACATTCCTGCTAAATACTGTACTGAGAAAAAAGTTAGTACCTAACATTGAAAACATTAATATTGTTATTATACAATGCTATTACAGAACACAAGACAACATAACACAAAAAGTATATAATACCCATTAACATACATCATGCTGGTTATACAGAATCTGCAATACAATACCTATAAGATGTTGCAAGCTGAAACTTTAAGCTATAAATATTTTGAGGGTTGCACACAGCATGCAATGGAGGTCTTCACACACTAAGATATATCCCAGTAATACTACAGCCAAAAACATTTAAATATAAAGTTTTGCTTATTTAATATAGCAGGCATCATTGTTTACCTTGTAATGTCTTGTGAACACTAACATCATTATTTTAGAGATATAATTTAATATAACCAGCACTTGACTTTGTGCAATTATCTAATCAGTTTACCACAAATTATACTCCAAGGAATGTAGATATAACACTGTATGCTAGATACACTACAATACAGGGTAAACAGTGTGGTATAGTTGCCTGCTCTTATGCCTGTCCACTAGCTGGTGGGTTTGGGTGAAATCTAGCCATTATGGGTTTGTTACTGGAACAATCTGGCAGGTCTGTGTTTGTCTATATTGTATAGTCAAATTATACAATACTGTACAGTCCTACCTCCAAATACGCATCTTTATGGGTAAATACGATGGAACTGAAAAAACTAATATCCTACAACACATAAATAAAGGCATTAATAGACTTAAAATGGGAAAAGCTGCTGGAGTAGATAATATCCCTGGAGAAATGCTGAAACATGGGGGTGACGAAGCTGTAGCTGTAGACATAATGCTGAAACATGGGGGTGACGAAGCTGTAGCTGTAGACATAATGCATAGTACTGTACATGCAATTTAGCATGGGCAACAGGAAGTGCACAAGAGGACTGGAGGAAAGCAGTGATTGTGCTACTGTACAAGGGGAAGGGCAGTAAAGAGGAATGTAAGTATTATAGGGGAATTAGCTTGCTTAGCATACCTGCAAAGGTATATGTAAGAGTAATAACAGAAAGGCCGCAAAGTTTAACATGATCAAATAGGTGAAGAACAGGGAGGCTTCGGAAAGGGCAGAGGCTGTATTGACCAGATAACCTCAATGCGTTTATTAGTCGAGAAGTATTTGGCCAAGAACAGAAAACTTTATGCAGCATTCATGGATTTGGAAAAGGCCTACGACAAAGTAGATTGGGAAGGTTTGTGGGATGTGTTGACATTGTACGGGGTGGGAGAGAAGTTGCAAATGGCAGTAAAATCCTTTTATAGGAATGCAACAGCAAGTGTGAAGGTTGGAGATAAGATAAGTGAGAGCTTTGAGGTCAATATAGGAGTGAGACAGGGATGTGTCATGTCGCACTGGTTGTTTAATATACTGTACATGGATGGAGGGGTTAGAAAATGTAGAGCAGGATCAATGGGTATAGGAGCTAAGCTGGAGTATGACGGAAGAGATTGGAAAACGTTAACATGCCTATATGCAGACGATGCGGTCCTGCTGGCAGAGAGTGCAGAGGAGCTCCAGATAGTTGTCACACTTTTTGACAGGGTGTGTGAAAAGAGAAAGTTAAAGGTTAATGTAAGGAAATACAAGGTGATGGTTTTTCAGAGAATACATTAAAACCATAGACTTTAAGACAAAATATAGAATCAAGAAAGAACATAAGAAAAGGTGTAAATTTATACTGAAAAATTAAGAATTGGAAGAGGAGGAAAACTATAAGTACTTGGGAGCTGTACTGTGCAAATATAGTAAGATGGAGAATGAGATAAAAGAGAAGAAAATGCAAGGAAGTAAGGTAATTGGAGAACTGAACTGTATCCTCAAAGGAAGAACAGTCAGTCAAGAAGTGAAAAAATCACTGAGGAGCAGTGTGCTGCTCCCAACACTCTCGTATGGAAGCGAGACGTGGACTGCAAGTGACGAGGACCTCTCCCAACTGAGAGCTGTGTAGATGTACTATTTTAGAACAGCAGCTGGCGTAAATAGGTTTGATGGACTAAGTAATAGAGAAGTACATGAGTCCTTTGGAATGGAGGAGCATGCTTTGGGCATTGATTGTGGGGTGATAGAGTGGATAATGAGAAATGCACTTAGGTGGTACGGTCATGTTCAGAGAATTTATGAAAATTGAATGCCAAGAATGATACATGAGAGTCAGGTAAATGGTGCAACTGGTAGCGGTAGATGGTATGGCAGAAGAAAGTGGAAAAGTATATTGAAGAAAAACTTCCACGTAGTGGAAGAGGCATTGTGGGACGGGCAAAGGAAGCATGTCTTGACAAGGTAGCCTGGAGGCGTTTCTGCCATGGCCATCCTCTAGCGGGGGCTTCTCAGGGGGAAGCGTCGGAGAAGATGATGATGACATAAATAAACAGAATTACACTACAGTCAATACATATTTTTCACTCATCTTTTCAGTCAGAAGCTGATCTTGCGTTAGACATAACATATGTTGCCATACAAGCGGTCATGGGAATTTTCCTACGGTCTTGTTTACCCACGCTTTTACGTTCTATTTATAATGTTTTAAATTGACTTTTGTGTCATTTTGACTTATTATGAGTTGGTGGAATCTCACATCATAAATGAATGACAAATTTAATACAGACTAAACAACACTTATTTCTGTTCATTAATATGGAGAGGGCTTTCCTGGTGGCTCTCATCAGTTGCCTGCCACGTCACACCGCGCCACTTTCCTCACATATAAATGGGGGGAGTTGGTCGCGAATGAAAAGGAAAAGATGGATTTGCTTCACTATTTTTATCTGATTCATGCGCTGCGAACACACCTCGCATAATCCGTTTCACTAGTGTTCTCGGACAAACCCCTCGTGTAGTACTGTATGTGATTTGAAAACTAGGATTACGTGTGTTGGGAGGTAGGACTGTATTAATAAAAGTAAAACTGCTAGATTTCACTCAAATTGACCAGCTTTTGTAAAGGCAGAAATGAAGGAAGCAGTACCTATCACCTATGAACAAACATAAAATTCCTAAGGAATGCTCAAATCAAGAATATCATAGACACAGTACAAAAAGGGAAATACAGTAGATGTAGAGGCAATGTACTCTCAATAGGGGTAAATCTACCGTATACAGTGATGCATATGTAAATTACCTTACAGTTCAGAACAGAAATAAAACAATAGTTTCAATGAAAATCCAACAATGGTTGTTGTTGTTGTTGTTGTTCCCTAAGCTGCCTGGCCGAACAGCCCCGAGTCCCTGAGGAAGGCCATGGCCACGATCGGGCTTTCCCACAGAGCTCTCATTGAGTGTAGGTTGTGTTGTTGGCGTAAGTGGTTGTGTGAAATGCAGTCTTCTATGATGTGTTTAATGGTATGGGGTGCTGTGTTACATCCCGGGCAGGCGTCGACAACGGAGTCATCCAGTCTCTTCTGATAGCTCAGGAGAGCTGGATGGTGTCCGCATCTCAGCCTGGCCAGGTGGACTCTGTCCTCGCGAGGGAGGGAGGATTCGGAAGGATGGATTTCGGGAGGTCGTGCATGCAGCTGCGTGTTGTCTGTGAGTGAGTGGATGGATTGGCGAGAGATATGAGTATGGATGTGCTTCTGGAAGTTGGTTCGGGGTGGGCAGGGAGGGAGAGAGGACAATAATTGTGTGTGATACCGTGTGCTGGGTGTTGTTTTGATATTTCTTGGTGTCTGTGGGTGTGTTGCCATGTAGTTTAGTGGGTGGTCTTGGTTCGTGGAGGCTGCTGCAACAATGGTAGGTGAGGACACCCATCATCAACATATTGTGGCCAATATGTTGGTCAGAGAATGCATCTTTGCTATAAAGTGCATTGGGTCACTGATCAGCAATACTTTCCAGCATCACATCAAGATGGTTAACAATAAAGCCCGGGGCGCCAGTAAGGATATACAGTATAGCCCTGTTGTTGGGGGCAGTGTAGGTTACTGTTCCCCACAATCTCATATGGTTCCTGGAGGTGGTATTGTGGTGCTGTAGACTACCACATAACTGCTGTGTTGCAGTTGGGGATTACCCTCTATGTTTCCAAAAACATTTGGGTGACTAGGGCTCAACCATGTACAGTATGCATGTATCCAAGCCTTTAATAAATTAATTACAGTATTGATATTTCTTGTGGATTCTGAACAGATCCTTTGGCAACATGTGTTCCTTGCCTGGTTAACTTTGAAGGTAACCTCAAGCCTTGGAAATTGACCATGTGATGATTACATTTATGGGAAGGATTGTATCAAAGCTGTCAATAAGTTGATGATTTACCGTATCTTAATAAATAAAATGAATGCATGTACATGTACTGTATACTACTTACTGAGTGTTACTATAATACTCCTACTATAATACTCATGGTAAATATAATATTGAAGACCACAGCTTTGGATGAGATTTACATTGATTTTATGATTTTAAAAAGTAATCTAAATTTAATATTTTGAACACGGTAAACTTTTCTAAAAGGAAAGGATTCAAATCACAATTTCTCACAATACTACAGAAAGGAAACAAAATAAAGATAAATAATAGGTATGACGGTATACTCTGTACTCCAAAACATACCAATTAGAGAGAAAACAAATAAAACAAAATATAAAATAAAAATAAAGCACTCAATTAAACTTGTAATACAGTAATAAACTCTATACAGTACACCACATAAGACAAGTATTACATGAGAAAATACCCTGAAAGTATAATGAAGGGGAAACAAAGCATTAGCTAATGTACAGTACTGTACTTAGATATGTTGCCAGAATCATTGTCTACTTAATCAGTCAGTTGATACAGTTTTTATCACCGTGCACTCCCTTGTTTGACAGGGCTAGGGTGTGCCCTTGTTACAGGGACTTAACTGGACATTTGGACAGTCACTACCTATTGAAATGCTACAAGTAATATTTAATTTTGTGTATCTCAATTATAGTACTGTATACTTATAAAATAAGATTAGTTCTGTACAACTACTGTACTATGTATTCTCATTGGGAGAAGCAAGATATAGTTATCTGCCGGATTCAGTAGTTGACCTAGCCACTAACTTGGTGGCGGTATTTTTGTAATGTCATACATTATAGTACCAGTATATAAATAGATATACTGTACTGTACTGTACAGTACCGAATATTAAAAAAACATTCGAAAGTGTTATATGAAATAGCTTTAATTGTAGTTTCTTTAAGTATAGAAACTGAAAGCATAGACAATGACTGCACAGCAACATGTTAAGTTAGGGTTGCACCAAAGTATTCTTCCCAACACTCTTACTTACGAGTAGGGTACGCAGCCTGGGGATAACCTAGCAGGAAAAACATAGAGTGCCTCTTAGATACCATAAACTAACACCCATAGTCTTACAGATATCATATTTGAAGCAGATTTGAACTTATACCAGCATTTATCAGTTACATCTATCGAAAGAAACATAACCATTAACCCTTTCAGTATACCATGATGTATGTACAGCATGTATGTATGTGTATAGTCAGGTACATACCCCATAACTGGGAGTGGCCGACTCAAGAGAGAGCCCAAACAGAAAAACTTGCTCATGTAGTGATGTACACCCTATGTGGTGGATTGTGTTCTTTTATTTATAAATAATGATTTTACTTAAGCGTTGTTTCCACATAGCGATTTTGATTCGTTGTTTTGTCTTTTTACTGTGTTCGTATACGTTTTGGTTTGTTTATTTTGCAAGTTTTACATTATAATAACAAAATGAAATAAAAAGTAAAAAATTCACACACATCTAGATCGCCCAGAAGACCCAGATACTGTACCAAGGATCATGAGGGGACTCTAGCAAAAGATTCTCAGGTCAGAGATCTCCTGGAAGGTTTCAGTCTCAGTAGGCAGAAATGCAGCGGAACCACACCACAATGCTGGCCCACATTACTTCCTGGCATTTACATCCAGCTCTCCTGAGCTATCAGAAGAGACTGGATGACTCCGTTGTCGACTCCTGCCCGGGATGTAACACAGCACCCCATACCATTAAACACATCATAGAAGACTGCATTTCACACAACCACTTACGCCAACAACACAATCTACACTCAATGAGAGCTCTGTGGGAAAGCCCGATCGTGGCCATGGCCTTCCTCAGGGACTCGGGGCTGTTTGGCCAGGCAGCTTAGGGAACAACAACAACAACAACTTCCTGGCAGGGCCCTTCAAATATACATCGGCTCCCCGGGCTAAGCGCCTGACGGACTATTATCTAGCCTAACTGGCGCCTGACTCCCACTCCCTACAACCCCGTTATCACTCATCAATTCACAAGCATTCTCCACTCACTCCTATTCATCACCACTTCTCTTGCCTGTTCTTCAGCCATCTCTCATTCTTCCAATGCTTTTTTCACATCTCTCCATCTCCTTCGAGGTCTTCCTCTCAATCTATATCCCCTTGTTTCTGACTCATATATTCTCTTTGTAAGCCTTTCATCTCCCATTCATTCAACATGTCCACAGCACTCTTCTTTCCACTCTGGCCGATAAGGGTTCCTGTTGTCCCACTCTCCTACATACCTCTTCATTCCTCTATTTGTCTCTACGCATCACTTCACACATACTCCTCAAGCAGCTTATCTCCATCACATCCAGCCTTCTTTTCTCTTGTACATTCAGACCCCATGTCTCAGCCCCATGAACCACTGTTGGTCTATCCCTTGATACATTGCACTTTTAGGTTTTTTTCCTAGATTTCTCACCTTCCACATACAGTACTTCCCATTGCTCCGAAAACTTTCCTTCCCTCGCACACTCTGTCTTACCTCCATTCCCACACCTGCGTCCCTGCTTATAACTCCTCCTAGATATGTAAAACACTCCACTTGTTCCAGCATTTTCCCATACAGTCGTACATTTAGATTTACCCTACGAGCACACCATCAATTTACTTGTATTTACATTCACCCTCAGCTTCCTCCTCCCACATACCACACCATGATACATTCTTGTATTATATTCTAGCTAAGTCAAGATGATATTATTAAGCATAGAAAAGATATGTGCGAGTTAAAAGGTTAATGGAGATTTTATCCCCTTGAATGATAGATGCCTTTCTACTATGAGCTGATTTGAAGTGTCTAATGTTAACCAGTTTATAATAAAGAATAGCATCATTATACATAAATGGTAAAGAAATATATACTGTAAGTGTTTATTTTTATTCTATGTGTATGAAGGAGACAAAATACAAAGCTGCATTTAACAAGTGTCTCCCCAAAAGTTGAAAGAGTGATTGACAGTGAAATTCAAGGACTGTTAGAGTAAAATTATCCGGATACACAGAGCTTGAAGGAGTTTAAGTCATAGCATTAGGGAAAGGCAGGTTGAGGGAGGGAGTTTCAAACTTACATGTTGAGTACAGTAGAAGAAAAACTGAGAAAATCAGTTCACATTTGGGTTAGAGAGTTAAACAGAATATGGGTGTACTGTATAAGTGTAAATCTGACATAATGGTAAATCCATTACGATCTCTTTATCTATCTATCTATTGCCGGACGCCGTGATCCCCGAAGAAGTGGCCACGAACGAAACGTCCCAATGCATCTCTGTTCCCAGTCAGTCGACGTCCCTCCTCCCATCCAGCACCGCTTTCACGCATATACTACTTAACTCCATTCTTCCACCTCTCACTCGGTCTATCTCTCCCTCTCTGTCCCTTCACCTCACTCTCGTACACTCTCTTAGCCATTCTCTCGCTTCCCATACGTTCCACATGGCCGAACCATCTCAAGGTGTCCCTTTTCATACTTTCTAGCACATCTACATCCACACCACATCTCTCTCGTACTTCCTCATTCGTCTGTCTATCCCTCCAACTCTGCACGCACTTCTCAAGTAACTCATTTCCACCCCTCTCACTCTTGGTTTGTGTCTCTTCACTAACGTCCATGCTTCGCTCCCGTAAGTCAATGTCGGGATTACCACACTGTCATGCAAAGGACTTCTTTACTTCCATTACTTTACCACCCAGAAATACCAGTAGCAGATGGGGAGAGATGATTAAGCTTGTTTTTATTTTCAGTATATATTCCACTCATAGGTAGTACAAATTAACTTACAATGACAAAAGTACAACATTACTGTAGATGCAAAATACTGTACATGAATATGTGTTCAAATCTGCTCCAAAGTTTGCCCGTCTTTTAGAAATCTAGCAAAAGTATCTTAGATGAGTGAAAGTTGAAATAGCTTTGCCATATGCTATTCACCCAGTATTAGAAAATTCTAGCAAAACTACCCAAAAGATAAATATACAATCTTATAATCACTAAGTATGCTACATCCCTCTCACCAACCATAATAGTTCTAGCATTAATCCAAAGGAGCTGAACAAAATCTACATAAAATACATGGCTAAGTAAATAAATTATGTAAATAATTATGTACAGTCATGGCTAGTAATACGTAAGCAATCTTTGAACAAACAATGATGAGACACTGATGCGCATATCGAGTCATAAATTAAATTACAGTGTAGTTTTCACAGGTCATTGCTCAGCCATTTGTCTTTATCATAAGGTGTTTACATATTCATGGTCAAGACTATACAGTAGAAAGAAACAAAATATTTTATGATATTTTCAAACAAATATTAGGAATTCCTATGGGTGGAAATGCTAGCCCTTTAATTGCAGACTTATTCTTGCTTGCTTTAGAATTTAAATACATAAAAGACTTAGTTGACAGTAGCAAGAAAAATAAAATCCCAGAAAAATTAGCACTTGCTAAACTGTTAAGTAATAATAGTAGATATATTGATGATATTCTTGTTTGCAATTTGTTAAATTTTAATCAAGTTGCTAAACTTATTTACCCTAATTCTATTCCCCTCACACAATGTAACGTAAATTATAAAGTTGAAAATTTTCTTGATATAAATATAGAGATTGTTAATGAACAGTGCATACTTAAAGTATATCACAAAGTTGATGATTTTAATTTTAACGTAATAAACTTTCCTTTCCCTAGTAGTAATATCGATAGTAAAATAACTTATAATTGTTTTTATTCCCAATTAATAAGATTTTGTAAAATCTGCACTAAAGTAGATGACTTTTGGGCTAGAGCTAGGTTACTATACAGACTCTTAGTGGACAGAGGTTTTGAGGCAAGTAAATTGTTCCATAAATTTAATCTTTTTAGGGTCAATTATTGTGACTGTATTCTAAAATTTGACATCAATAATTTTAATCAAGCATTTTTAACTTGAAGTTTCTTGTATAACCTCTGCTTACTTTTTGTCTGTATTAATGTTTTTTGTCTGTATTTATTGTTTATCTTTTTCTTTTTCTTTTTCTATTATTAATATTAATATTGATGATTTTTTAAATTTATTGTTCTTGTTAAAAGAGTACTCTTTGTTTAAATCTGTTGTTACTTCATATTTTGCAATTATTTGTCTTTATATTATATGTACTGTATTCATTGTCGATAGTATCAATTGCTTACTTTTGCGATTTCCTTAGTTTATTTGTGCTATAAATGTAGGTTATTTGTAGGGTAGTTATTGATAGGGGTCACTTGAGGCATGCTATGCTTACAGGTACCTACCCGATAGCACTATCGTTAGTGAGTGCTGTACTGTATTTTATATATTATTTTGTAATACAGTAGTATAGATATCTTATCAATATTTGTATTTTGTACTATTGTTAATGTCTTGTCATGGTGCAAATTTGATTTTAAATAATATTTTGACATTTAACATTTAGTTTCTTTATTCATGCAGAGTTTAGTAAAATTTGCCAGAACGTCCCGGACTTCCCAAACTTGACTACTTCCTTTAACGTGACGATAGTGCGTTGTTATATGTGCGATTAGTTTGCTTGGGAAACAGATTAACTTGCTCATGTAGTAATGTACACCCTATGTGGTGGATTGTGTTCTTTTATTTAATAGTTTTCATTTTAGTAAGCGTTGTTTCCACATAGCGATTTTGATAATTTAATTTGACTTTATATTGTCCTTGTCCCAATTTTGGTTTGTTTAGTTTGCAAGTTTTACATTTTAATAAATGATAATGGTAATGTATTGTTACGTTATTATTGTAATTATTACTGATACCATATCATTAATATAAAAAATCTGTTATATTTGTTCACTAACAAATCTTCCATAGGTATAATTTCCCTTAATCATTATCAATCTATACTGTAATAATTAGCCTAAATCAACAAACCATCCCACTAGTCATTCATTATTCTAAGATAAATATAAGAGTAAGACATAATATATTTAGCTCTTCAATCCAATCATATCCTCATCCTTCTCCCACATCCCTTGCACATCATGCTGCCCAAGAGCGTCCATCTATTGGTCGCTCAATTAGGTGAACTGAACTATACCAGCCTTACTTTTTAGAAGGAGAGTTGTCCATGCGGCGGTACTGCTCCATTATCTTCTCCTCCAGCTTCTCCTTCCCTCGACGCAGGTTGTTCAACTTATCACTGCAAACAACAATATAATTTAGCAAATCTGTATTATAATGTAAAACTTGAAAAATAAACAAAGCAAAACTTATACGAACACAGTAAAAATACAAAACAACTAATCAAAATCGCAATGTGGAAACAACGCTTAACCTAAGACGTGCGCATGGGGGGTATGAGACACCACACGCCTGTGCGCACGTATTTGAGCTGTTCTCTTCACTAACATCGTTATTTTACCATAAATAGCATTAATACTTATCCATATGCGCCTATTTTAGGTTAATTATAAAGGTATTAACCTGTTACAGCAATAAAACAAGTGGAAACAGCGTTTGGATGGTCAAAATCGGCGATACAGGCCGGGAGTTACATAATATATGGCTGAGGCAACCTCCCTCCCCTCCCCTTGTCTGGAGAGACACTGTTACGCAATAGTCTCTCTCTCGCTCTTTCCCACGCTTGGTAACAGTGATGACAACGCCCTGCTACCAACTCACTAATGTTAGCACGAAAATAGACCACAGAATAAGGGAATAACAGGGAAAATAGGTGATAACTGAAGGAGGGGAGGGAAGTGGGGAAGGAGGGGATGTGGAGGAGTGATATTTGGCATGGCCCAGGGGCAAAAAAAAATAAAAAAAAATAAAAAATTGGGGGGGTTTTAAATGGATTTTTTTAGGCCCAGGATCTTAAGAGTCTTCCCGCAGTCGCCCGGCGAAACTCTTAAGAGTCTTCCGGCACTTGCCGGGTTAAGTAAAATAATAATTTATAAATAAAAGAACACAATCCACCACATAGGGTGTACATCACTACATGAGCAGGTTAATCTGGTTCCCAAGCAAACTAATCGCACACATAACAACGCACTATCGTCACGTTCAAGGAATTAGTCAATTTGGGAAGTCGGGTTATTCTGTATAAATATTCTTCTGTGTTTATGTAGGCAGGAGATTCAAACCCCATGCACCAACCAAACCCATATGGGTGTTTGGCCAGGCAGCCTAGGGAACGACTACTACTACTACCAAACCAATTTACAATGTCTTTTACACTTGCATTTAAAATCAGGGGTAGAAATGTTTCCTTCTCTATACTGATACATTATGATACCTTTTGATGTGTTCGCCACTGATATTGGGTAAAGATAATTAGCTTAAGCTTCAGAGCTCTGATCTTTTCAATAAATTATAGTGATTATATACGATTAATTAATACAATTACATTATTTCATGACTGCCAGCTAAGGAACTTTTTTCTGTCAAAAGTCATTCCTAAAAGTAAGGACTCAGATATTACAATTGCTCTTTGCTACACTTCCATCACAAAATTGTCTTCATTATCTTTCCCATTATTGCAAACACCAAAGCCAGTATCACATGAGTTTTTTCCTCAACTATTATCAACTATTATCAACACCCCGTCCAAAGTCATGGAACGCCTAGTATTACAACTAACTACACCCGACCTTCCCCTAGCTACAACACAACATGGCTTTTGGCCACTGCACTCCACAAACACTCTTCTCACATACCTTACACAAAGAGCTTTTGACGGCATCAACTCAGCTAGACCACCACACAGATCACTATTAGCCACACTCGACATTAGTAAAGCCTTCGATGCCATCCCCCGCCACAACCTAACAAACAAAATCTACAACACAAACATGCACAACAACACAAAAAGGTGGCTGGCCAACTTCCTAGCAGGCAGATGTGCACACGTATCTTTTGCCGGTCAGTCATCTAGAATCAGAAACTTTCCAAACGGAGTCCCACAAGGATCCGTCCTATCGCCCGCACTCTTCAATCTACATACATACATACATACATACATACAAGTTTAAAGACCGTTTGTCCACAGAAGCTGTGGTTACAGTCTCACATCCTAAATGGCAGCTTTCCAGGCGGTCCTGTCAAGGGCCGCCTGTGTTGTTAAGTTCTTTATTTTGAGATCGGACCGGAGTACCCGAGCCCACGTCATTCTAGGTCCACCCCTACGCACAGCTCTTCAATCTGTACATGCACGATATAACTACACCCAATACTCCCCAAATAAACTTAGCCTCCTATGCAGATGACATAACACTCACATGCACACACTATGACCCAATAAGAGCAACAGATCACCTTCAATGACTATCTCAACACACTACATGGCTGGTGCACTACAAACAAACTTAATCTAGCCCCAGCCAAATCCACCGCAACCCTGCTCACAAGCTGGACAGGAGAACACGAATACATCCCTCAACTCACCATAAACAACACACCCCTAACACATACACACACACACAAAATCCTAGGAGTAACATATGATACTCATATGACATTCAAACAGCACACCACATACATTAAAAAGAAATTGACACCCGGACTTAACGCCCTCAGGTCACTTGCTCACACAAAATTTGGACACAACAAAGAAACCACCACCACAGTATATAAACAATACATAAGATCATTGATGGAATACGGAAGCCCAGCCTGGGCTTCTAACCTAGCTGAAACACCTCATAAGACCTTACAGACTATTCAAAACAAAGCCCTAAAGATCATTACAGGCTACACAGCTACTGCACCCACAGATCACCTACATCAAGAAACCCAAATCCTCAAAGTCAAAGACCATCTGGACATGAGAGGCACTCAATTCCTGGCAGCAGCCTCCACGAACCAGGACCACCCACTAAACTACATGGCAACACACCCACAGATACCAAGAAATATCAAAACAACACCCAGCACACAGTATCACACACAATTACTGTCCTCTCTCCCTCCCTGCCCACCCCGAACCAACTTCCAGAAGCACATCCATACTCATATCTCTCGCCGATCCATCCACTCACTCACAGACAACACGCAGCTGCAAGCACGACCTCCCGAAATCCATCCTTCCGAATCCTCCGTTCCTCGCGAGGACAGAGTCCACCTGGCCAGGCTGAGATGCGGACACCATCCAGCTCTCCTGAGCTATCAGAAGAGACTGGATGACTCCGTTGTCGACACCTGCCCGGGATGTAACACAGCACCGCATACCATTAAAGACATCATAGAAGACTGCATTTCACACAACCACTTACGCCAACAACACAATCTACACTCAATGAGAGCTCTGTGGGAAAGCCCGATCGTGGCCATGGCCTTCCTCAGGGACTCGGGGCTGTTCGGCCAGGCAGCTTAGGGAACAACAACACTGGTAATCTTTTCTAAGAACTTTGTCATCAAATTTAGTTTAACTCCAGTCTAATCTCTGATAGCAGTGCAAAAGATGCAGTAATGTTGCCGGAATAATGTTGACGATAACAACGTGATGATAAAAGCTGGTTTACTTTTTGGTCCACTTTTTAATTTATTAATGATTTTTCTAGTTTCCAACCTAGACCTCCATCAAACTTTAATAAAAAAACATCCATTAGACCTCCCCTTCTAGATTAAGTTGTACATTTTTTTAAAATAGCCTTTTTGGCCGGTTCTTCCAAAATTACAGGCTCACTGTCGTTCGCCTGGAAAAAATATCGACATCAAAATAGCACGAAAGGTCTTAACCCTTAAAAAGCGGCAGGCAACATAAGTCGAGTTAAAGAAACTGGCAAAAAACGGGTGAAAACTGGGTGAAAATCGAGTGAAAATGGGTGGAACAGTAATGAACCATACGTCCGACATCTGTGGCCTCCCGGCCCACACTAACAGTTCCCCCACCGCACGGGAGGATGACAGTATGACCAATAGTTCGCTAAAAGTGAACAATGTAGCAAAATCCGCTAAACTTCCATCTTTGAGGTAACACTGTCAGTGCTCCACGAGTGCTACGTAGCTGTATGTGGTGTCATTGTGTAGCGATTTCCACCTAGTTTTCGGCACAATACAGTTCCTTTCATGCTGATGGTTGATATAGCAGTCAGAATGGCCTGAAAAGGCCCAAAACGGCCACAGACCACCCGCTAGACTAGGGTTAATATTGACAAGGAAATGGGGCGGAAGGTCTTAAAATCGTCACAATAATGGGCCGAAAATCTTAAAATCTCAAAACTAGTGAGGCTAAACATGAGGGAAAAGAAGGTAAAGAAAAACGGCCTATTATCTCCCCTTAACTACGAACAACTTCTTACGTAAAGTTCTTCTCCTCCTGGTGGAAGTGCTGCTTGTCCTCAAGGGTCTGTGTGAGGATGTCATGGTACTGGGTGAGCAGAAGAGACACCTGGGACATCAGAGAGCGACGGTCCTCCTCCAAAGTCATGTTCAGTGTTTGCATAACCTGTCACATAACCAAAAATTGGTTAGGAAGGTATTTTATAATGATCAAATGCATTAAATATATCACTAAGATTAGGTTAGGAAGGTATTTTAAATTTGTCAAATAAATTATACAGATCTAAGAGTACAATACATAATATTATTAGGTCTATTTAGAAGTCATAATATCACAAGAAAACAAAATTTGAAAGAAATTATCAGCAGTAGTTTTTACTTTATTTTATTATGATTATAAGTTCTCTTTTTATACAAGTGCTATGTACTGTATTCCCATTGGGAGAAGTATATTCAAAGTCGGTCTGCCAAATTCAATGGTCAACCAGGGAGAATATTTAGTCAGTCAACATTATTTCTCTCCAACTTGTTTAGTGCTTGCCATGAATTAAAAAAAAAATGAAGCTATCATCAAGGAGTTACTTAGTGATCCTTCCTGAGGTCTCACCTGACACTTGTTAGTCAACTTGGACACCTCCACATCAAGCGCCGCCATCTGGTCCCGGGCGTCATTCAGCTCCCCGCTCAGTTCTGTCAGACGCAGTTTTACTGTGTTGTTCTCAGTCTTGATGGCCTTGTAGTCACCCTGGAGAGACTTGTACTCCGTTCGCAGCTTTTCATTGGCAGAGAATAGACTTCGGAAATCATCCTGCAAACAAAGAGGGCATTGTTAATTTGGTGTATACAGTACTACAGTATAGTCTGTTTTAATTGGACATTTTAAAATAACAAATCTTTATCAAATTTTGTCCTCATTAACATCATCACCTCCAATGTCTTGCTTCATCCTACAAAACCCCCATTATAGGATAGCCATGGCATACAACTAGGCTACTTTTCCACTTTCTTGGTCACTTATTATCACCTGTCGCTGCAAAATTTATGAACGATCAACATGTTCTGCGAGACTCAAACCTTAGGCATTATGGGTTTCCCAAAACAGGGGGCAAACACACTACCAACTGGGTCACCAAGAACATGAAGTACAGTACATTATAACAACAACACCCACAGTGGAGACATATACATAAACCTCGTACATAGAAATCACATATTGAATTACGAGCGAGCGTTCACCTTAAGCCTGGAGTGTTCCCCCCGGAGGTTAGTGAGAGTGGTGGAGTCACACTTCAGCTTAGACATTTCCTCCTCCAGGGCCTCTCGTAGCTTCAGTAGATGGTCTTCATTGGCTGACATGTTACTCTCACGGTCCTGAGGAGAGAGGGAGTACTACATGTGTCAGTCTACTGGCAATTACAAGGGAATTTGTATAGCATGTCGGTGGACTTCTGATGAAGTATTGAAATAAAGAACTGTGCAGTATAGGATGAATGGATTTTCTATATTTGTTAGTAGTCTTGGCAAATCCAACGTCAAGGCTATTAACCTAATTGCAATGACGACTTGTCTATTTTGACTGCTATGTCGTCATTCCAACCGCGGTTAAAAAGAAAACGTCTAGAGTCTACTCCTTATCTTGCTCTAGGAGACGTTGTACATTAACCAAAACTACCACCGAAGGTGAAAAAAGCATTAGAAGAGAAGAAAAAGGGGTTTACCTTAGTTACCGCTCAAGGCCCATCCCGTGTTCCGTCATGCGCCGATCCCTGTCGAACGTGCGCATGAGCGACCCTCTCTTGTTATCATTTTTTCACGCGCCTCCATTGATTGAGTCCGCTTTTGTTGTGCTCCTTCAATTCACCCTGTTTTAGGTTCGTTTCGGCTTTTCTGGCCTTCTTTTTGCTAGACAGATGTTACGTGATCTAGGACACACCTAAATGGGCTCCTCAGTGTGTTTAATGGAGACGCGTGTGGAAATAGCTACCGTAGGTACGGGGGCGCTTGGCGTTCCCCGTCTATATGTTTTCATTCTTTCTCTTTTCATATTCTTTTTTCCTGTTAGTCTGGGCATAGTTTAGCTTTTAGCTTCAATTAGCCTAGCTTGTTTATCATTCAGGAATTGCTATGCCCTTATGAGTTCTCATATTTTCATAGCCTAGGTGTACAGTTGGTTCACAACCTGAGATTTCGTGGTGGCGGTGCTGTTTGTAGAGTTTGTGTCAGCCGCATAACTAGCGTTATTCCCGAGTCCCCCCTTTCGAGCCTTCACTGTGTCTCAAGGGCCTGGGCGCTTAGTGGTTCGTGATACCCAGAGGTACCCCACGGGGGCCTCTCCCTCACTCCACAGGGTTTTTTCGCCCCTGACACATTCTCTACTCGCGGCTAGGCCACCCTTTTTCTCACCAGTTTCATTACTGGTTTTTTGTGTTTCCCTTCCTGTTTTCACCTCCATCCTTTCATCACTTTTGCCCAATCCTGGGGTACCCCACGGGGGCCCCTGTTGTGCCAAACCACCCAACCTGCCACTTCTCCTCATGGGCTTTGCTCTATCTCTGTGGGTTGGGTGGTTCCCAGGGTATGTGCCTCCTCTCCCCTGGTGTGCCTTCCTTGCCTCTCCCTTGACCGGTCGAGTCAGGATATTATCAAGGAAGACACTGCTCAGCTAGATGGTCACGGTCATCTTCGCTTGGAGTTCATAAGGAGTTGACGCTTGTTTGCCGGCCTTTTTTGGTTTTCCTAGACGCCCCTCTCGCTTGTTCGGCACCGGGCCCTCTTGGCCGTACCCGCAAATTTGCGGAGTGCTCGATTCGGCCCTCTGGGTCGTTTCGGCTCCCCGCAAATTTGCGGAGATCGCTGGGGGGTCGCGTGACGATGTGGGAGGTTTGTGTCGGTACGGATCTACCTCTATTGGCCCGCAAATTTGCGGTTATAGTTGGCATTCACTGTTGACCCTTTTTTGTGTCATATTGTTGCCTGATACTATATTGGTGTATGCACTTTCCTGGTGTTATAGGCCCTGCATGTAAGATGTTGAGTGGTGGTTAACACTTTCTCCATCTTCGCAGGTTCTGCTGGTGCTCTTCCGCCTCGGCCGCCCTCCTCACCTACCTCTGTGCTCCCGGTTTAGGGTGAGTACAGATACCTGTTTGCATGTGTGTTCCTGTTTCCCCATGCTCCTTCCCTGGTTCTTCTTGGACATTCTCTCCACTTACACCTTCGTCGTGCTGATTCTGGTGTGTGTTCTTCTCGTGCTGGTCGGCTGCTTTGCTTTCGCCTTGGTTGTCGCTCCCCGTGCTTGGTGAGCCACATGTCCTGCTTGCGCCACTCGCTCTTTGTGTCCTCTACGGCCTACCTCCCTGCTCTGTGTGGCCCGTGTCTGGCCCTGGTGGTTGTGCTGCTCCATGGCCCTGGTTCCTCGGCGGCGGCTGTGGCCTCTGCTTCCCTTCCGTCGGTGTGGCCGATGGTCTCCCGCCACATTGGGCCTGTGGGCCGCCGTTCCCCGGCATTTGTTGCCGCCCGGTTCCGCGTCACCCTGGGTATCCCTGACCCGACTGCCGGCCGTTCACCACAGCCCGTAGCCTCGTAGGTGGAGCTCTCGTCTCACACACGAGGGGTCGGGGGTTCACTCCCAGACCGGGCGGTGCGAATTGGGCTTGTCTCCTTTCGTGTGTTAGCCTCAGTTCACCTAGCTGTAAATAGGTACCTGGAATTCGTGGACGACGTTGTGCCGTCCCATCTGGGGTTGGCACAAATGGTACAAGGCGAGCTGGGTATCATATGGTTCCCCTACGCTACTGGTCAACTTAAGCCTCCCCGCTCGCCTCGCTACTGCCCCTCGTCGTCCTCCTGCTCACCTTGACGTCGCCCGTCGCCCTCGTCTTGGTTCTCGCCCTGAGGCCGGGGTTGGCGGCTCTGCTCCTATGCGCCCTCCCCTGGCCTCTACGGATAGGGGCTCTCCTCCCTTCCGCCCGCTTTCCTTGCCCAGACGACTTCCTCTTACGTTGTCCTCTCCGCGCGCGGTTGTTCGTGCTGTCGCTGGCCCTCTGCTCCCTCCTGCACTGTCCAGGAGGGTCCGCCTGGGTGTCGTTGCTTCTCCTACTTCACCTGCTTCAGTGCCTCTTCTTCCTTCGCGGTCTCGTCCCACGGTGGGGGTCCCTCCCTCCTCCTCCTCGGTGTCGGGCCGCCCTGTTCTCTCAGCCCCGGGGGTCCTTGCTCTGTTTCCCCCCGCGGCTCCTTCTGGCCTCCTTTCACCCGGCCAGCCTTCCCCCTCCCGTCGTCCTGCTCCTCCTCCTTCTCTTCCTGCCCTTCACTTCCCGTCTCGCCTGGGGGGTACCCCTCCTCTTGCCTCGGTGAGGTTTCGGGGTCCCCTTTTTCTCGGGAGCTGTCGTGTCGCTGGAAGAGGGGGATGGTGCTGTTTTCCCCTCGGCCGTTCGTGTTTGGGGACGGGTCCCTCTATGGCGGCACGGCCGTCGTCGCTCGCCTTCCTTGGGCCGCGACGCTGCTGGTTCGTGTCGTGGGTCTCGCTCCCGCTCCCGCTTGTCCCTGCGGGCCGACCCTTCTGGGTGGGGGGGGGGGGGGGGTCGCCTCTCTCGGTTCGATTGTTGGCTTTGCAGGGCTGGGTTGTGTCACGCTTCGACGGGTGCTTGGCGTCGTTGGACGCCTCCCTCTTCTCGCGCTTCTTGGCGGTGCCTCACCCTCGGCGCCTCGCCCTTCCTACCCCTGCTCCGGTCCCGCTCCCTTCTGCAGGCCTACGCTCTGGTCAGACTTCAGCCGCGCTGCCCTCCTTCCGGCTGTTCAGTCCCTGGCTGTTTTGACGGGTCTGTCCTCCTGTGGGGTGGGTTTGTGCGACGCCGGTACGCCTGGCTTCGCCGTCATGCTCGGTCGCCCTCTCCCCTTGGAGGCCTGGTTTGCTGTGGCCTTCGCCTTCATACCGTTCCGTCGACGGCTCTCCTTCGGTCCCTCCCTTAGGTTACTAGCCTTGACGTTGGACTAGGTTCGTCCCTGCTTTTGCCTCCTCTTGTGTCTGTCGGCAGGTTGGCCGGCGCGTTCTGGTCCTGGATGGGCGCGCCCATTCTTGGACTTTGTTCTATTGCTACCCGTTCTTCTCTCACCCGGGTCAGGCCTCTGTCGCCGCGGTTTTTCCCTTGCGACAGAGGGTGGCGGACTTCTTGTCTTGTCTTTCGGTTCCCTCCAGCCGTCTGTCCCCGCCTGCGGCTTTTCGGGGCGTCTGCGCCAGGCGCTCTTCGCGAGGGTTTGGACCGCGTTCTGCGGGTCCACCTTCGGCTCGCGGTGTCTTTGGTTCCCGAGCTGCAGGCGTTTTTGTGCGCGGCAACTCGGCGCCGCCCGACAGTGCGGTCCTCGTTCTGCCGGCCGGCCCCCTTGGATATTCGTCAGGGTTTGTTGTACTCTGCGCTATATACGTCGGGGTTGTTTCAGCTGGTTGCTTGGGTATGCTCGCTTCTCTGTCGGCGGCCCCTGCTTCCGACACGCGACGACGCGCTGTGTCGTTGCGGTCCCTGCTTCCGTCTCGCCCCGTCGTGCTGTGTCGCAAGCGGGGTCTTCTCAGTCCCGTCCTTCTGCCGGTCCTCTTCGGGGTGCTGCTACGAGTGCTGCCGCCTTGCGCGGCCGCAGGACTGGGTCGTTGCAGGCCAGTGCGTCGATTCCGCCTCGCCCTTCTGTTCTTGCCCCTTTCATCCCCGCTGTGTCGGGGCTGGCCGGTCTTCCACTTCCGGCCGCCCTTCGACGTGGTCTGCCCCGCGCCGGCCTGGGGTTGGGGGGGGGGGGGGTAGAGGTCGACGTGGCGCTCGTGCCCGCACGGCCCGTACCGAGGGTACCTCCGCGTCAACACAATGTGTAGTTCTCTGGGTCGGCCTCCTTGTTCTCCTTCTCGCCTGGCCGACCGGGTCGCTCCCCTCCTCTCGGGTGCTCCCTCGGGTTGTTTTTGCCCTTGCGCTCCTCGGTTGCCGCGAGGGACGTTGGGGGCGGCGGGTTGCGCGGTGGGGTCTCCCCTGGTGGTGGACGTCTCGACCCCCTTTCCGCTCTTGTCACCAACGCCGGTCCATCTCTTCGGAGGTGGCCCACGTGCTCACTTCCATGCCCGAGCTGGGTAGCGTCGAGGGGGTTGATCGCCGGTCGCCCGGTTTTCCTCTCCCGTGTCTTTCTGGTCCCGTCGGCGAACTGCGTCGCGATGCGGCCGTTGGTGGTTCTGTCGGCCCTCAACGGGCGCGTCGTGCACACACGGTTTCGGATGCTGCCGGTGCCCCTGGTCCGCCTGGCCCTGTGCCCTCTGTCGTGGGTTGTATCGCTGGCCCTCCAGGATGCGTCTTGGCTCGTTCCTCTCCATCCTCTCTTCCGGCGATTCTTGGCCGTTCAGCCTTCCGATCGTGTGTTCCTGTTCGCCGGCCTTCCCTTCGGTCTCCACATCGCGCCGCGGATCTTCTCCGCACATGTGGGGCAGGCTCTGGGTCCTCTCCTCAGGAGCGGGCTCCCGCTCCTGTTTTCCTTGGCCGTCTGGTTGGTAGTTTCCGAAGCCCTCGGCCTGTGCGTTGGCGACGCCCTCACAGTCGTTCGCACCGTCGCACGGTTCGGGTTCCCCTTTTGGTGTTCCCAATTCACGCTTGACCCCGTCGCGTGTCGTGCCATGGGTCGGTCTCGCATGGGTTTTGTCCGGCGCTACGGTGACCCGGGGTCTGCCGCCCGCGGTGCACCTTCGGTGGAAGGTCTTCGCCGTGTTTGCACTCGGTCTCCCTCCTGGGGTGGCTCTGCGACTCGTTCGTGGGTTCGCTGCTTTGGGCCGCTCTGCCCCTTTCCTTAGGGAGCCTCCGGCTACTCCGCCTCCTCCTCATGGGCCCCGTGGTGTTTCCATTGCCCCTCTGGTTCGGCTCCTGCCGCTCCTGCGTCCCGTTCGCTGACGCTTCGGTCTCTGGGTTGCTCCGGGCTCGCTCTCTGCGGCTGTGCCCTGGTCCGCCCCCCCGCCGACGGTCTGGGTAGCCACAGATCCGTCGAGCGAGGTTGGGTGGGGTTCCCGATCGACCCTGGGCCGTCCACTTCCTGGCAGATGGGTGGGTCTCCCTCCACTTACCCGTCTATGCCCTCGGACTGTTGGTTCCTCTGTTCTTCCTGCGGGACCACGCGCTGGCCCTTCGGGGTCAGTCGGTGGCCTTCGGGTTAGACACTCAGACAGGCTGTCCCCTGTTTTCCTTCTGCGGGGGTTCCTCCAGGTCGTTGACTCTATTGGGGGT
>JBAKBP010002069.1:0-187865 GCA_037953745.1 Lithodes maja | reverse complement strand
GTAGTGGGGACCAGCTTGGACCCAGATTCACTAACGGTCGTACGATCCGAAAACTCCCTTACCGTTCCCTTACGTCTCAACGCTGGTATTCACGAAGCGTCGTAGCGGCCATCTTTGATCGTAGGAAGCCCCTAAAATCCCCTTTCGCAAAGGGTGGTCCAGACCACCCTTACATGAACTTGACCCGGATATAAGTACACAAATATCGATAACACAACCCGCGACCATAACAAATTCGTCTGCAGTATAGCTCTTTATGACACACTAAGTCATTATTGAGGCAATAATAGCGCAATATGATTGTTAACTTGTGTTTACAACACCATTAAGGCATTTAATACAAAGTATGAATATATTTGTATCCTTAATGTCTTATGACAGGCCGAATTAAGCTATGAATAGCCTACATATGCCAGCCTAGACCTAGTCAAGGTTAATTGATGCACAAATGCATGTGCTGCGACAACCGTACGTAGCCTACCATTAGTAGATTTTAACCCTCATTTATTGCGGAAATGTTTTATTCCAACTCCCCACCACCTCTGAGTTAGATTAGGGTAGCCTATTCCTCAACAAATTGAAAGTATCACAGGAACAAAATGATGAAAAGAATTACCCTAGGCCTAGCCTAAAAAATGAATAAATAATAAACGCTGTGTGAATAATTTTATTTAGCCTAGCCTAGGCTATAACCTAGGTTTATTTTGAAAAAGTTAGGGCTATTTAAGCTAGACAAGTTAGTCCTATGTATGGTATTTTGGTTAGGCTAGCAATGCCTAGCTGGGTTAGATTAGGGTAGCCTATTTCCTCAACAAATTTGAAAGTATCACATGAAAAAAATTATGAAAAGAATTACCCTAGGCATAGTCTAAACAAAAAATAATAGGCTAGCCTATATGGTGTTGTGAATATTTTTGTTTAGCCTAGCCTAGGATATAACCTAGGTTTATTTTGAAAAAGTTAGGGCTATTTAGGCTAGAACAGTTAGGCCTATGTATGGCATTGTGGTTAGGCTAGCAATGCCTAGCTTGGTGTAGCCTAAGCATGGTAAAGTAGAAGCCTAGCAGGTTAAGATGGTGTTTGCAGGCGTACCGTCCTCATTGTTAACTAGGCTAGCTGTTATGGTATTTTGGTAATATATTTGATGATGGCAATAAGTCATGGGAGGTGAGGGGTACAAAGCCCCCCTCAACCTATCATTATTTCCCATGGCCAACTGTTGGATAATAGATTGAGGAGGCCTATGCTAGGCCTATTTTGAAAAGGTAGATAGGCCTTGAGGTGTTGTGAATACAAAAAAATTACCCTAGCCTAGGCCTATTTTGAAAAATTAGGCCTAGGCTAAGTCTGGCATTTAGGCTTGGCTAGAACTGCCTGTGTAGGCATAGACATAGTAAAGTCTGGCATTTTGGTTTGGCTCGCCCTGTCTAGGTGTAGACATGGTACAGTAGAACAATATACTGTGGTTAAGGTATAAATAATACACTCCCAACTAGCCTAACATATGATTATCAATGATCAATCCGTCGAAAATCCTTTAACTTGGGCCACTAACAGGCTTCCCTGTAGCCTAGCTAGGCTAATTTCTAATCATCAATTCACAAGATACTCTATGCTTCTTCCTGCTGGCTGTGGTGGATCGAATTAGCCATGCTAAACAATGACAAACTCATAAATTAAAGTATATTAGGTTCTTCTTGGCGCTTCGGTCATGTGGGTGACATATTGTTTATTTACAAAGGCCAAGCGCCTGATTGGTCAAGAGAAGCCTCGGTGAAAATAACCGAAAGGGAGCCGTAAGGGAGCTCAACGATGCGTTCGTGAATACACCTTCCGCACTCCCTTAGGAACGATCGTAGGTTGCTGTACGACATCGCACGCTACGACCGTTAGTGAATCTGGGTCCAGAGTCAGTCAGTAGCCAACCCTGACTCCTACAACAGGGTAGTGTGAACCAGAGTCAGTCAGGTGCCAACCCTGACTCCTACAACCGGGTAGTGGGGACCAGAGTCAGTCAGTAGCCAACCCTGACTCCCACAACAGGGTAGTGGGAAACAGAGTCTATCAGTAGCCAACCCTGACTCCTACAACAGGGTAGTGGGGACCAGAGTCAGTCAGGTGCCAACCCTGACTCCGTCAACAGGGTAGTGGCAACCAGAGTCTGTCAGTAGCCAACCCTGACTCCTACAACAGGGTAGTGGGAACCAGAGTCAGTCAGTAGCCAACCCTAACTCCTACAACCGGGTAGTGGGGACCAGAGTCAGTCAGTAGCCAACCCTAACTCCTACAACAGGGTAGTGGGGACCAGTCAGTCAGTAGCCAACCCTGACTCCCACAACAGGGTAGTGGGTTCCAGACTGTCAGTAGCCAAGTCTGACTCCCACAACAGGGTAGGGGGGCCCAGAGTCAGTCAGTAGCCAACCCTGACTCCCACAACTGGGTAGTGGGGGACCAGAGTCAGTCAGTAGCCAACCCTGACTCCCACAACAGGGTAGTGGGGACCAGAGTCAGTCAGTAGCCAACCCTGACTCCCACAACAGGGTAGTGGGTTCCAGACTGTCAGTAGCCAAGTCTGACTCCCACAACAGGGTAGGGGGGCCCAGGGTCAGTCAGTAGCCAACCCTGACTCCCACAACTGGGTAGTGGGGGACCAGAGTCAGTCAGTAGCCAACCCTGACTCTCACAACAGGGTAGTGGGGACCAGAGTCAGTCAGTAGCCAACCCTGACTCCCACAACAGGGTAGTAGGGACCAGAGTCAGTCAGTAACCAACACTGACTCCCACAACAGGGTAGTGTGAACTAGAGTAAGTCAGTAATCAACCATGACTCCCACAACAGGGTAGTGGGGACCAGAGCCAGTCAGTAGCCAACCCTGACTCACACAACAGGGTAGTGGCTCAAGTCAAACAGTCGAATACTCAGCACAATGTCAACCCCTATAGACAATTGAAAACTGTATACTATCTGTAACCCATGTATTAAGTGATGCCAGGATAATAGGCGTTAACACTTAGAACATTCTTAACATAAATAATAGTATCTGTGGTAAGCTGTAACTATAAATTAATATTTACATCCAACACTTCACATATCCCTCTTACTAAACAAAGCTCCTTACTGGAACTGGAATAAGCTACATGTCCGCTCGTTCGTTCGGTTAAAAGATTTGATCCCATATATTTAAATTAATGAATTGATGTTATATTTTCAACCACAATAGCATCTGAGATATCGATTCATAATGGAATAATATAAATCTGCAAAATATCAATTGCCTAATATTGCTAACTTTTCATAATTAACATTGATTTCGCTATACAATGTTGGTAATAGCTGAGTAATCAAGATGGGGTTATGCCACTCTTTCATCTGCTGAAAAAACAAACTATTACTGCTATATTTTGCCAAATTAAATTCACCGCTACTTGTTATGACACGTAGCCTTATGTGTCACACCGGTTACAGTCTTTTCGCCCACTAAGTATTTTCGCCTAAAGTCCGTTTGCCCACACTTTGCAGTCAGTTCGCCCAAACGAGAAGGTCCATTCGCCAAATTAAAGAAGTTCGTTCGCCCAAACGAGGAAGTCCCTTCGCCCAAGTATTGGTATGCTCACCCAAACAATACAGTTCGTTAGCCCACACCTTCAGGCATCAAAATGGACCAATGTAAGTATCGGGGTACCCCAGGAATCGGTACTAGGACCAATTCTCTTTCTAATTTACATCAACGACATAGATGAGGGTCTCACCTGTACAATCTCAAAATTGCTGACGATACAAAAATTGCAAATAGCGTACTCTCAAAAGAACAAGTTGACGATATGCAACACAATCTAGATAAATTGTCATGTTGGGCCCAAATTTGGCAAATGAGTTTCAATGCGGATAAATGTAAAGTACTACATATCGGATACCTAAATGAGAAAGCAAACTATTCGATGAATGGCACTCAGCTTAAGAATGTAAACAGAGAAACCGATCTGGGAGTAACAATATCGAGTAACCTAAAACCGAGTCAACAATGTTCAGAAGTTGTTAAGAAGGCAAACAAAATAATTGGCTTTATAGGCAGGTCATTTGAGCATAAATCCAAAGAAGTTATCCTAACCCTTTACAATTCCTTAGTCCGCCCTCTTCTGGAATACTGCGTTCAATCCTGGTGCCCTTATTACCAAAAAGATATAAACAAGCTAGAACGAGTTCAACGTAGAGTTACCAAAATGATACCTAGCCTAAAGAACAAACCATACGAAGAGCGTCTTAGAGAATTAAATCTATTTCCTTTAACCCAGCCCAGATTAAGAGGCGACTTAATTCAAGTGTTCAAAATCATCAAAGGCATCGACAATATGAACTGTAGTAAGTACTTCACTATCGACCAATCTAATTACACGCGGGGAAACGGTTGCAAAATTATTGGTAAATCTTTTAACTCGCACGAATCTAAGAATTTCTTCTTCAATCGAGTTGTCAACTTGTGGAATGGGCTTCCCCGAAACGTTATAGACTGCATCACCGTTGATTCATTTAAACTCCGCCTAGACAAATATCTCGCATCAAACCCGCGACTGACTGCGTTTGTAAATGAATAACTTTATTTTATCCCCCCCTCAGTTACTAACCCATCTGTCCCCTACTAACTTCCTAATCCTGCCACGGACATTAGTTCCAGGGCAGTAATTCCCTTTCCAATGTTCCCTTACCCACTCTAAACCACTGTTTGGACACTTGATCCTCAGTGTTTTGGAGGACAAGCAACCTAGAAGGGTCACTAGATCTGTTGTTGCTTGATTTCCTTTGTACCCTTTGTACTTTGTACTCCTTTGTACTCCTTTGTACTTTGTACCTTGAGGTATGTTCGCACACAGTTTTCAGTTTGTTAGCCAATACTATTTATTGGGTTGTAAAGGCTGCATATGTTTTTTTTTTTTTTTTGTTGTTGTCTAGACTGATGGTAAAATGTTGCCTATTCATAACGGATTGCTGCTATGCATATTAATACGACCTCATATCTATTTCACCTCGCTTCATCTAATATATAGGTATTCCCATAACGATTGTATCAAGGAAAATACATGTATCTATTACACACACACGCACACTCTCTCTCTCTCGCACACACACACACACACACACACACAAACACTCATACGCAAACAATAGGAATGTGCGTGTGTGTGAGTGAGAGAGAGAGAGAGAGTTTGAGTTTGCGTGTGTGTGTGTGTAATAGATGCATGTATTTTCCTTGACACCCTGTTTTGGCATACGTATAATACAATCATATTATTAATTTGTGTGTGGTTTATTTTTTAAAATCATATGCCTTCCTACATATTGATGCAAACAAGTTTTAGTCTAGGCGACCAAAATCATATATTCTAACTGCCAAAATCATGTTTACATGCTTGGTTCTATTATAACAGGTTCCATGTCAGTTGAACCAGTGCCACTTCAACCAGTGCCACTTTAACCAGTGCTAACTCAACCAGTGGCCACTTCAACCAGTGACCATTTCAACCAGTGACCATTTTAACCAGTAACCTAACCTAACCTAACTAACCTAACCTAACCTAACCTACTGGTTAAAATGGTCACTGGTTGAAATGGTCACTGGTTGAAGTTGCCACTGGTTGAGTTAGCACTGGTTACAGTGGCACTGGTTGAAGTGGCACTGGTTCAACTGACCTGTCACATGATAACAATGTTGACTCTTGTTAGGATTAGCGCCTGGTGGTGGCTTAGTGGGAGATGAATGGAAAATAAAGGACAGTATTACGTAAAACTATCATGAAAAGCTATATTTTGAAATACTGTACTGCATTGTGTAGTATTTGAGATAATTACCAGCATAGCTAGATTTAACTAGATATGGACTGGAGTACTTATTAGTGAAGTACTGGTTTACTATTTTGTTATGCTGGCCAGCTTGCCAGAATGTACTCGTAACTCGCTAGCACTCGCCAGGGCAGTGAAATGGGCTATAATAATCGTAGAACAATGTTCTTTCTTTCTTAGTGTTCATGTTGTCACAGACAGATCAGTGGTGGTCTTTATTCTTGTCTGTGACACTTGGAAGTATTTTATATTATTGATAGAGTATAAGATATGTTGTGTGAGGAGAGAGAGAGGCGAGAGCGGGGTGGTAGTATGTGCGTGTGTATGTACATGCGCATTCCTTTCTTAGGCGGGGCCACCTGCTCGTGATTGGCCGGCGGGCCTGACGCGTCATATGACGCCTGCTCTTCATGACGTAGTCGTCTGTGATTGGAGGCCGCTGTCCTGGTAAGGAGGTGCGGGCTCCTACCCGCGTGTCTCCTTCAGAGCTTGGCATAGCGTGCTTGGTCCTACATGTCCCTTGCAATCTGTCCCCAATCTAACCCCCTGTACTACTGTTTCTCTCTCTGAACTTCTTCTTTTCCAATACTTCTTCTCTTTATTCAATTACTTATGCCTTCTGGTTCTGCATATGACTTCCATAGTCGGCCAGTCGTATTACCAGCACCAGTTCTCACATATATGTTTTTCACTAGCTTTAGGAATTATTAGTCATAGTCACAGGGTAGCATAGTATTGGGGTGCTTCTAATTATTGAGTTGTTCTTTCCTACTATTTAATGCTAGACAGCGGAGGGTAGGGTATCTTTGGTCGTTGTCTGAGTTATGTATGTGGCAAGTCAGAACCTGTACGACTTCGACGAAGCTAGGTAGCCTGTAACCCTTGCGCATATTTTGCCTGTGCGAGTGTAGCAGTATACAAGTGAAGGGCTTTTGCCTACTCTTACTTATATGCATTTTGTTGACCTTTGTGGAGCGCCAGGGTAAGACCAGATACTTGAGATCTGGACTTACCAAGAGAGCCTCCTAGTCACTTAACGTAACATAAGGGAAATCTGTTCAAGGGGAAACAGTAGGCTACGAGCATGCTTGCGCTCTGCCTAGTTTCCTGGTACCTTTTGTGCCACTGCTAGACTTTATTAGTGAGAAAGACAGCATTGTGTTTATTAACTTTAATTGTGTATGCTTTAGGAATTATTCACGCCTTATTTTAGCCTAGGTTGATGCATAGTGCACAACCCAGTTTGGCTGTTACGTTGGCTAAGGAAGTATGGTTTTGAGTGGCTATTATTAGTGCTGTCACAGAGTTGTTGCACTCCCATGTTTTATATATATGTATCCTACTTGTTGGTGTATTTAAGATACACGCTTCGGTGTCCTGCCCCTGCATTATTTCTGTTCTATATTCGACAAGCATCTTAAAGCATCAGACGTTTTCAGAAGATTCCATATCTGATTGCTGTAGGACTAGACTTCCAGTGCTTTCATAGAGCATTGAAGAGTTTAGTGTTGAGTTCAGACTCACACTAAAGTTAACGTAAGCATATACTCCTTTATTAACCCTTATTTAGCGGGCTAGGTGGTCTATTTGACCGTAGCGCCCAGCGGGGTGTTTTTACCCTAAATAGGGTTGTTTACGTGATAATTTTCATGCCTAAATAAGACCCAGAGCGTAAAACAAGTATCTTCCCTGAAAGGGCATACACAGAGCTTTCTAATGACACCCCAACCATCCTTGTACGACCACTGGTTCTCTTGCAACGATCGCGCAACACGTGTGCAAAAACCATGTAATTTTTTTTTTTTTTGCTATGTGATTGAGGGAGGCAAAAGGCATAACTGCCTATAGCGAGTGCCTCCCCCATAGTTGAAAGAGTGACAGGGCCAAAATCAAGGGATGTTCGAGCCAAAATGGTAAAATTAGGTACTTTCCCTACATAATTCCCTGTGTAGTGAGTGTGAGGGGGGATGGAAGGGTGGTTTTCACTTCAGTTGGTCCACCGCGGTGGTGGGCGGCGGTCATAGCCTTACTACGCTCCTCACACCGCTCAGCTCTCTCTCTCAGCAACTTTACGTGCTGAAAATGGCACACGACATAAGTTGTGAACCGCCACTTAGTCCAAATTTATTTCACACGACATAAGTTGCGCGCCGCCAATTAAGGGTTAAATCTTGTTATAGTTTATTTAAGCATTGTTATTACTTAAGAGCATTTTATTAACGTAAAGTACTCCTGTTGTGAGTAGGCTTTGCCGTCACCGGAAAGCCTTTGTAGAAGTGCACTAAACCCAGTTAATTGATACCCCGTTATCTAGTAGATTAACTCTGGAGGGTTTAAGTGTTTTGTTCACCGGCGTAATAGTTCGAGGGTTTGGAATTAGCGTACCGTTGTTGCAGATATAGCCTATCTTCTAGTCCATTATTAAGTGCCCTTGTTTATTTCGTAGTGCTGGTCGGTCGTAACAAATGGCGACCTTAAACCAGTATATAGTGAACTGAATATTGCAGGTTTTTTGGAGAAATCTTATTGCCATTTGGGGTTGAATTTATTTCTCGCATTGTTGGCAGTGGACATTGTTTTGAGGATATATAGAACTTGTTGGAGTTTATTGGTGACCTAGTATTGCACTCAAGAACATCTTCAAATATTTTTGGGTGAATAAAGCTGCGCGAGAATTTGGCTATTTTTTGTCTTGACTTGAATTTTTTTTTGTTGACTCCATCATGTCGCTGGATGGGTCTGAGCATAGTGAGGGCACAGTGCGAGAGGCAGGCGAGGAGGTGGAGAAGGTGGAGTTGTTTAACGGCGTTCGGGTGGTGAACAATGAGGAGGATGCTCGGATTTCTTTTGAGGAGCCTGTGACGGCGGACCGGGTGTCGGGACTGGACCGGTACGGACTGCAGTGTGTAGCCACGGTCTTAGGGTTTTCTGGTACTAGCGGTTAGTCGAGAAGTGAGCTGGTTACCTGTGTGCTGGGTGGGGTGCACGGGGGTTCGGGTGGTGCGGGAGCTGGGGCACCTTCGTCCCAGTCCCCATTCCACTCAACTCCTATCATGGCCCCCCCTCGGGTTCCGGAGCCGAGTACGTTCCCGCAGGCCGATGTCCGCTGGCGGTTGGGTATGCCTCTAGGTGACTCACGGGGTGGGTCCCCAATAGTAGCACCCCCTCTTCAAAATTTGCCTCCCGAGATGTTGCTTTAGCTCGAGCTCGCCAAACTTAAGCAGCAGGAGCGACAGGCTGAGCTCAAGTATAAGCATGAGGCGGAGCTCGAGCAGTGGAAGCATGAGGCCGAGCTCGAGCATCGAAAGCATGAGGCTGAGCTCAGGCAGCAGCAGCAGCAGCGAGAGGCTGAGCTCAAGTATGAGTCTGCAAGGTATTGTGCCGATGTTGACCTAGAGAAAACTTGTGTAGAGGCGACGGGGAACCGTTTCGTCCAGGGGGGTCGACCCCATCACCAGTCCCTGTCACATATACTAAAGTTGGTTCCAGTGTTTGATGAGTTAGGAGTTACAGAATTCTTTCTCCGTTTTGAGAAAAAGTGCCGGGAGCACCAATGGCCCGAGGAGAAGTGGGCAGCCCTTGTCTCTTCACGATTGACGGGGAAAGCACTCAAGGCATACGATGCTTTGCCCCTAGGTTCCTGTGTGAATTATGAGTTGTTGAAAGAGGCTGTCCTGAGGGCGTATGAGCTACAGCCAGAGACCTATAGTCTGAAGTTTAGGGCTGTTCCAAAAAGAAAGGAGAGTACTTTCCAGGAACACGCTAGAGAGCTGTCAGATGCATTTGAAAATTGGTTGAGGTCGGAGAAGGCAACTACTTTTGATGCAGTAAAGCAATTAGTGTTGTTAGAGCAATTTTCTAAATGTACTGGCAGTGACTTGACTCTTAACCTGAAAGAAAAGCAACCAAAAACTCTGCAGAAGGCAGCTGAGCTAGCTGACCTTAGTTTTTTTTTTTTTTTTTTTTTTTCTATGTGATTGAGGGAGGCAAAAGGCATAACTGCCTATAGCGAGTGCCTCCCCCATAGTTGAAAGAGTGACAGGGCCAAAATCAAGGGACGTTCGAGCCAAAATGCCTGGACACACGGAGTTTGAAGCAATTTAAGTCATAGGAAGAGGGAAAGACTGATTCTGGGAGAGAGTTCCAGAGCTCAGATGTTGAGTAGAAGAAAGTTTGAGAGTAACGTTTCACTCTTGGGTTGGAGAGTTGCACAGAGTAGGGGTGGGATTGAGTTGCAAGACGGGTACCACGTGCCCTACGTAAAGGAGGTGGTATGCACTGGGATAGCTCTGAGGAACACTGATTATTATAGTAGCGATAGAATAGCGAGAGAGATGCAACATTGCGGCGGAGAGAGAGAGATTGCAGAGAGTTGGTGAGTGGACGGGAGTTAATGATACGAAAGGCCTTCCTTTCAACTTTGTCTAGGAGAGCGGTGTGAGAGGAACCTCCCCACACATGTGAACAATACTCAATACAAGGGCGCACTATGCCCCTGTACAGAGCAAGAAGCTGTGCAGGGGAAAAGAACCCCCTAAGGCGGTTGAGCACACCCAGCTTCTGGGAGGCTGCCTTAGCAAGACTGGTAATATGGTCCTTCCAAATGAGAGCAGAAGAAAAAGAGACACCAAGAATATTGAGAGAAGATGAAGGGTTGATTTTTGTATTGTTGAAGAATAAGGGATAGTCCGCTGGGAGATCCTGACGGGTAGATAGATGGAGAAATTGGGTTTTGGAAGCATTAAAGTTAACAAGGTTTTCTCTGCCCCAATTGGAAATAGTATTTAGATCAGAATTTAAGAGTTCTATGGCTTCATTACGTTTGTCGTTGAGGGATTGCTGGCTGGGGCGTTCTGAAAAACTAAGGGAGTAGTGTAAGGTTGAGTCGTCTGCGTATGAATGGATGGGAATTAAGGTACAGTTAAGGAGATCATTTATAAAAATTAGAAAGAGAATAGGAGATAGGACAGAGCCCTGAGGAACACCGGAGTTTATAGGGTGAGGAAGTGAACAATGGCCGTCCACAACCGCAGCTATGGAACGGCCGGAAAGGAAATTAGAGACAAAGGCACAGATGGAGGGATAGAAACCGAAGGAGGGTAGTTTAGAAATTAAAGATTTATGCCAGACTCTATCGAAGGCTTTCGATATGTCTAGTGCAATAGAAAAAGTCTCACCGAAGTCCCGAAAGGAGGATGACCAAGAGTTAGTAAGATATGAAAGAAGATCACCAGTAGAGCGACCCTTAAGGAAGCCATACTGGCGATCTGAGAGCAGATTATGAGAAGAGAAATGCTTAAGAAATTTGGAAGCAAGAATAGTTTCAAAAACTTTAGAAAGACAAGAGATAAGAGCAATTGGACGATAGTTGGAGGGTTGAGAGCGGTCACCCTTCTTTGGGACAGGTTGAATGTGAGCAAACTTCCAGCATGAAGGGAAGACGTTAGAGGATAGACAGAGACGAAAGAGTTTGCCTAGGCAGGGAGTCAGCACGGAAGCACAGTTTTTGAGAACAACAGGAGGAACACCGTCCGGACCGTACGCCTTATTAGTGTTAAGCCCAGAGAGGGTAGAAAGTACATCTTTAGAAGAGATTAGGATATTAGGCATAAGTAAGAGAGAGGAGGGCGGAGAGGGAGGAATAGCACCGGAATCATCCAAGGTGGAGTTTCTAGCAAAAGTTTGAGCGAAGAGTTTAGCTTTGTCAGAGGAAGAAGTGATGGTTGTGCCATCAGAGTGGGAAAGAGGAGGGAAAGACGAGGAAGAGAAATTGTTGGAGAGGTTTTTGGCTAGATGCCAGAAAGCTTGGGAAGAGCTAGAGTTGGATAGTTCAGTGCATTTATTATTGATGAAAGAGTGTTTGGCAAGTCGAAGAACAGATTTGGCTTGATTCCGGGCAGAAACATATGAAGAATGAGAGTCTTGAGTTTTAAGGCGTCGGTACCGTTTGAATGCTTCCTCCTTATTGCGGACAGCAGTAGAACAGGCGTGAGTAAACCAAGATTTTTTAGCATTAGTCTGAGAGAAAGAGAATGGAATGTATGCTTCCATGCCCGATAGGATTACCTCGGTAATGCGTTCAGCACTCTCCGAGGGTCCTCGGCCATGGAAGCAGAAATCATTCCATGGGAAATCAAAGAAGTACTGCCGAAGAGCCTCCCAGTCGGCAGCGCCAAAGTGCCACAAGCGCCGCCGGCTAGGAGGATCGGGTGGCTGTACTGGAGAGATAGGACAGGTGACAGAGATAAGTTTATGGTCGGAGGAGCCCAAAGGAGAGAAAAGATCGACAGTATAAGAAGAAGGGTTAGAAGTTAGAAACAGGTCAAGAATGTTGGGCCGATCTCCGATGCGATCCGGGATACGGGTGGGTTGCTGAACTAACTGCTCTAGGTCATTTAGGATAGAAAAGACGTAGGCTTGTTCACCAGGTGGATCAGTAGTGTGAGAGGAGAGCCATTGGCGGTGGTGAACGTTGAAATCTCCTAAGATGGAGATTTCTGAGAAAGG
This sequence comes from Lithodes maja, assembly GCA_037953745.1. Lineage (NCBI taxonomy): Eukaryota > Metazoa > Arthropoda > Malacostraca > Decapoda > Lithodidae > Lithodes > Lithodes maja. Next base: position 175,522 of record JBAKBP010002069.1, on the reverse strand, counting down.
AGAAATGGATAGAATGTGTTCCACTGTAGAGTTTAGATAGTCAAAGAATTTAGGAAAGTTGGTAGAGTTAGGGGAAAGATAGACAGCACAGAAATATTTAGTAAGAGAATGACAGGAAAGTTTGAGCCATAAAGTTGAGAATTCAGAGGAGTCGAAATCGGGAACACGAGAGCAAGTGAGTTTGTTGTGCACATATGCACAACATCCGCCATTGGCTTTGAAACTAGGATAGAGAAAGTAGGAGGATACAGAGAAGGGGTTGCTGGATGTTGCTACAGACACCTGGGTTTCGGTGAGGAAGAGAAGATCAGGTTTGTAGGAGGAGAGATGGTGCTCAACAGAGTGAAAGTTAGAGGAAAGTCTGCGAATGTTGCAGAAATTAATAGAAAGAGTAACAGGCCGAGGTCCAGGTAATTGTGTGGGGTCGTCAGGGGATGGTCGGTCGGGTGAGGGGGCATTTATGGTCCCCCCCCCCTGGGGACTCCGAGGCTGGGCTAAAATTAATCATTTTTGTGTTTTTTTAATTTTGGTGTGGAGGAATGAAGTGTGGTGTGCATGTTTAGTGTAGTGAAGTGGATAGGAGGAGGAGGTGTTTGTGAGAGCTAGCTGGATTGCTCTCAGTGTAAATGAGGCACAAAGAAAATCAGTAAGAGAGGCCAAGCAAATGAAACAGGAGTTCCAGCGACTCTTTATCACATGCCTATAACCTCACCTGGGTCTAGCCCTGATCGACTGGTGCCTACAATCTCCCCACTCCCCTTGTCATTGATTCGTTGGTGCGGGTCTGTACAGAGAGGTGAGGCAGGTAACAAGGGGCGTACCACTCCACCCCCCGAATTAATGACACAACTAATTATCCATTTAAGAGTACTGTTGCCAATAATATTATGATCCCAAGTCGAAACCCTTCCCGTTAAAGAAAGGCCAGGGCCCTTCCTCACCTCAGAGGAAGTCCAGGAGCGAAGTGGAGTGTTTCAAGTGTCATGAGAAGGGGCATATTGCGCGCTCATGTCTGAGCACACCGCCTACAGCAGTGGTGTCACTAGTGAGCAACATCGGTGTGTGTTTGAGGTCTTCCGCGTTTGCCCGGGGTAATATGTCGGTTGCGAAGTCACAGTCGGTGCAGAAGCAGCAGGAGGGCTCGTCACCCATCCGAGATGCTTTTTGTGGTCATAGGGGGCACGGCACTGTGAGGTGGGCTGGTGTGGAGCATAGGCTTGAGTTGCTGCGTGATACAGGCGCTTCCCAGACACTTATTCAGAACTTCACTGGCAAGTCTATTAACGCGGCTCGGGTTATGGTGGTTCAAGGCATCAATGCTACGCGGTCTTACCCGCTGGTCAGAGTGGAGCTTGAGGTGGACGGTGTGACACGAGAGTTGGATGTGGGTGTTGTGGAGAAGTTACCAGTTGAGGGGGTCGACCTCCTTCTCGGTAATGACTTTGCGGTGATCACTTCCGAGGTTCCACCCTTAGTCGTTGCTGAGAGGGCGGCCGACACGAGTAGGGAGAGGCAAGAGTGGCTCGAGAGGTGCCAGATGCCGCAGATGGCGTGTGTTGTCACCAGGTCTCAGTCCGCTCAGGTGTCACAGCCTAGTACCCAAGTTTTAGATCAGCGGAGGAAGGGTCGGAAGGAGAAAGTCAAGGCTGGTGGTTGGGTTGAGAGTTTGGACCCAGCGACACTCCTTGGTGACTCGGTACTTGCACCAAAGTTGAGCTCCGGAGTGGCCCCAGAACCTGTCCCCCCCCTAGTGACATGGTAGGGCGTGATGTCACTCCGCGACAGAGTAGTTCCCAGGTACAACTAGAAGATCTTAGTCTTGAGAGTTGTGGGAACGGGGCTATTGAACTCGATGAGGACGGGGAAGCATGTCATGTGAACCTGTTAACCTCTGAAGTGCGCACGGGGGTAATTGAAAACGTCCCCCTGTGCTGACGTATTTGAGGTGTTTCCGTCACTAAAATATTCATTGTACCATTAATAGCATTAATAATTATCCATATGCGCCTATTAGGGGTTGATTATAAAGGTATTAACCTGAAACAACAATAAAACGAGTGAAAACAGCGTTTGGATGGTCAAAATCGGAGATATAGCCCGCGAGTTGTATAATGTATGGGTGAGGCAAACTGCTATCCCGCCAATTTCCCCCAAGGCCACTGAGACACAGTCGATCGATACTCTCTCTCTCTCTCTTGCACTCGCTTGCTATCAGTGATGACAACACCCTGCTTGCAACTCGCTAATGTTAGCACGAAAATATACCTCAGAATAAGGGAATAATAGGGAAAATAGGTGATAACTGAAGGAGAGGAGGAAAGTGGGGAAGGAGGGGAGGTAGAGGACTGAGATTTTGCATGGCCCAGGGGCCAAAAAAAAATAAAAAAATAAAAAAATAAAAATAAAACAAATAATTTTTTTTCCGATGTCAAAAGTTGATTTTTTATTTTACTTACTCACAAGAGTCTTCCCGCAGTCCGCCGGGGGAACTCTTAAGAGTCTCCCCGCAGCTCCCGGGTTAAAGGAGTTTGTGAGGCAACCGCCTGAGCAGCCTACTGTCCCTGTGTTGGTCTGCAGCGGCCAAGGGGGAGAAGGAGAGGGGGGCAGTGGGGCACAGGTGGAGGAAAGTTGGAATTGTCATGTCTCGGCGGATCAGTGGGTGGGGGACACGAGTCAGGTGGCTGTGGAAGCGCTTGAGCACCTGCCTGAGCAGCAGCGTGCAGCGATCCAGCCCCTGCTTGGTTCATACCCCACTGTTTGTGCCGAGCACCCAGGCCTCACAACTCATGCGGTGCACGATGTTCCGCTGACAGGTCACTTGAGTGTTAGTAAACCGTTGGACTCGTTGTTTTAGTGGTTCAAGGTGGGCGACGAGGCTTTGGCATGGTTGTCAGGTCAGGGTCGAGCAATGGCTGCTAAGGGTGGTGGTCAGAATCAAGACATTGAGCAGATTGGTGAGGTTGGCTGTGGAGTGGATGCGCCCGGTCGACGCATAGCCTCCCAATGATGCTCTAGTCGAATGCAACAGCCCCACCATAGACCGACTGTATCTGGCCGTGGCGCTGAAGGCGGTGATGCTGCGTGTCGCAAGGAATGCGGGGGTGCGCATGTACGGTATTGGCGGGGAAGCCTTAGCAATTATGAACTATGGGAGTGACTGCACAGGTGGTACAGAGTGTCCCTCTCATGACCTGGCTGTTCTAGGGACAAAGGTGGAGAAGGAGGGAGACTATAGTGTAGAAACTATGGTCCCGGCTGGGTTGTGGGAGGGCACTAGGCATGTTGTTCTTCGAGATAAGTTGCAACCTCTTGTTCCTAAGCGCCAAGAGAAGTTGTTTACTAGGCTGTGGCAGTACGTCCGCATGTTTGTTGATTCTCCAGGCCTGATGTACGGGGTAGAACCCAACATGGAGGCTGGAGACAGTGCAAGGCTCAAATTGGCTCCCTACCATATAAATCCTGCTCAACAGCCTGTCGTGAAAGCAGAGCTAGACTTCATGTTGAAAAAGGGTCTGAGGGATAAGGGATATCGTGAGTGGTTGTTGCCAGTGACTTTGCAACCTGAGTTGAGTAGCAAGATCCGTGTTTGTGTTGATTGCAAGAGTGTTGGTGCATTATCCCTGACAGACGCCAATCCATTACCCAGAGTTGACGACCCCATAGACCGCATCGGGGCTGCCTCGTTTATCACTAAGGTAGAAATAGTGAAAGGTTATTGGCAGGTCCCGTTGCCGGAAAGAGCGAAGAGAAGTGCCAGTCTTGTGATGTACTGGGCAGTTTATCAGTGTCAGGTGTTGTTTTGCTGCCGGAACACAAGGTGGATGTGTGGCATGTTAAGGGCACTGATAATGTTCTGGCTGATTGTTTGTCATGGGAGGGTATGTCTTAAGGAGCACCCTCGCCGTTCAGTCAGTGATTGTTTGAGAGTGGAGAAAAATTAGGCTTGCCCCTGTAGTGCAACGCCGCCAAAAACACTATTAAAAAATATAAAAACCTCACAGAAAAACTCTTTCTTTTTGATAGTATATAAGTGCAGTATGTTACAGCAAGAATCTAAGACATCCTGTGTTTTGTCTTAGTAGGCTAGGCTTTGCGAAGCTTGCTCGTTGAGTGTAATATTGATAAGCTATACTATTATTTTGGGTAAGTGTTGTGTAGATTTGTTTTCATAATGAAGTGTTTTATGTTTGTGATTGTGCCTTGTTTTCACAACTTGGGAGAGTAGCTGGGTGATGCGGGGTTGGTGGGCATTCTGTCTGGTCAGATGTGGCGTTCACCTGAATCTGAAACGTCCCACACCTTGGGCGGGGTGTTTCGCTTGCCAGCTTGCCAGAATGTACTCGTAACTCGCTAGCGCTCGCCAGGGTAATGAAATGGGCTATAATAATCGTAGAATGATTTTCCTTCTTTCTTAGTGTTCATGTTTTCACAGACAGATCAGTGGTGGTCTTGATTCTTGTCTGTGACACTTGGAAGTATTTTATATCATTGAAAGAGTATAAGATATGTTGTGTGAAGTTACTGAGGAGAGAGAGAGGCGAGTGCGGGCTGGTAGTATGTGCGTGTGTATGTACGTGCGCATTCCTTTCTTAGGCGGGGCCACCCACTCGTGATTGCCCAGCGGGCCTGACGCATCATATGACGCCTGCTCTTCATGACGTAGTCGTCTGTGATTGGAGGCCGCTGTCCTGGTAAGGAGGTGCGGGCTCCTACCCGCGTGTCTCCTTCAGAGCTTGGCATAGCGTGCTTGGTCCTACATGTCCCTTGCAATCTGTCCCCAATCTAACCCCCTGTACTACTGTTTCTCTCTCTGAACTTCTTCTTTTCCAATACTTCTTCTCTTTATTCAATTACTTATCCCTTCTAGTTCTGCATACAACTTCCATAGTCGGCCAGTCGTATTACCAGCACCAGTTCTCACATATATGTTTTGCACTAGCTTTAGGGATTATTAGAGTCATAGTCACAGGGCAGCATAGTATTGGGGTGCTTCTAATTATTCAGTTGTTCTTTCCTACTATTTAATGCTAGACAGTGGAGGGTATCTTTGGTCATTGTCTGAGTTATGTATGTGGCAAGTCAGAGCCTGTACGACTTCGACGAAGCTAGGTAGCCTGTAACCCTTGTGCATATTTTTCCTTTGCGAGTGTAGCAGTATACAAGTGAAGGGCTTTTGCCTACTCTTACTTATATGCTTGCTACCTCATTTTGTTGACCTTTGAGGAGCGCCAGGGTAAGACTAGATACTTGAGATCTGGACTTACCAAGAGAGCCTCCTAGTCACTTAACGTAACATAAGGGAAATCTGTTCAAGGGGAGACAGTAGGCTACGAGCATGCTTGCGCTCTGCCTAGTTTCCTGGTACCTTTTATGCCACTGCTAGACTTTATTAGTGAGAAAGACAGCATTGTGTTTATTAACTTTAATTGCCTATGCTTTAGGAATTATTCACGCCTTATTTTAACCTAGGTTGATGCACAACCCAGTTTGGCTGTTACGTTGGCTAAGGAAGTACTGTTTTGAGTGGCTATTATTAGTGCTGTCACAGAAGTGTTGCACTCCCTTGTTTTATATATATGTATCTTACTTGTTGGTGTATTTAAGATACACGCTTCGGTGTCCTGCCCCTGCATTATTTCTGTTCTATATTCGACGAGCTTCTTAGAGCATCAGACGTTTTCAGAAGATTCCATATCTGATTGCTGTAGGACTAGACTTCCAGTGTTTTCATAAAGCATTGAAGAGTTTAGTGTTGAGTTCAGACTCACACTAAAGTTAACGTAAGCATAATGGCACGGACCTCCTCATATACTCCTTTATTAAATCTTGTTATAGTTTATTTAAGCATTGTTATTACTTGAGAGCATTTTATTAACGTAAAGTACTCCTGTTGTGAGTAGGCTTTGCCGTCACCGGAAAGCCTTTGTAGAAGTGCACTAAAACCCAGTTAATTGATACCCCGTTATCCAGTAGATTAACTCTAGAGGGTTTAAGTGTTTTGTTCACCGGCGTAATAGTTCGAGGGTTTGGAATTAACGTACCGTTGTTGCAGATATAGCCTATCTTCTAGTCCATTATTAAGTGCCCTTGTTTATTTCGTGGTGCCGGTCGGTCGTAACAATTTACATAATTGTATAGCTATAAGCTGGAGGTGTAAAGCAAGTACTAATATAATTTAATACAACTAGACATAGTACATTCCTAACACTCAAGACATGCGAATTAACTTGGCCAAGGCAATATTATACATTTGTAAATTAATTAATATAAATTATTCTTTACAATATTTACAATCACCAGGCTCTGGTAGTAAATGGTTCACTCTAATGAGGTTACCCTGAACGAAGGCTATTGCTATCGCTTGCCAGATACAGGTTTAGTCAAATTATGTCTCGCACTATTCAACTAGCCTCCCACAACATCACTCACAGCAGGAGCTCCAAAACTCATATTAGGAGGCCATACATTACCTATCTGCTGATCTCTCTATTACCTCAAATTGCAGCAGAGAAATGTTGTTACTTTCAATGCTTCCAAAACTCAATCTGTCTACTCGTCACCCCCTTCCAGAAAACTATAACTAACTCTTCAACAACATACAAATTAACCCTTCATCTTCTCTTAATATTCTCGGTGTCTCTTTTTCTTCTACTCTCTCTCTTGTAATTATCATATTGCCTCTCTTGCTAAAACAGCTTCTCAGAAGCTGGGTGTGTTCAGCCGCTCTCCGGGGGTTCTTTACCCCTGCGTCGCTTCTTATTCTGTACATAGGTATAGTGCGTCCATGTATTGAGTATTGTTCAAATGTTTGGGGAGGATCCTCTCACACAGCACTTCTTGACAAAGTAGAAAAGATATAGCCTTCCACCTGATTAACTCATTTCCACTCACCAACCCTCTACAGTCTCGCTCTCTTCGCGGCAATGTTGCATCTCTCTCACTATTCTACCACTATTACAATAATCAGTGTTCATCAGAGCCATCTCAGTGTATACCACCCCCTCTTCATAGAGCATGTAGCACCACAATCTCACCCCTACTCTGTGCAACTCTCCAACCCAAGAGTGAAATGTTATTCTCAATCTTTCTTCTATTCAACTGCTGAGCTCTGGAACTCTCTCCCAGAATCAGTCTTTCCCTCTTCCGATGACTTAAATTGCTTCACATCCCATGTGTCCAGGCATTTTGGCTCCAACGTCCCTTGATTTTAGCGCTCTTGCAACTCTGGAGGCAGTCGCTACATGCAGTTCTGCCTTTTGTCTACTTCACTGACATAGACAAGAACAAAATACTATTTAGTAATACCCACGACATTATTCATCATGTTGCACTTGTGGATCACCAAGAGTGTTCCCTATTATTACATACAATTTGTAATAGTATTGATGACCACATTGAATACACACAGCATAATTCACTCAGCATTCACAGACAATTCAATATGCAAATAACTGTAAATACTATGGGAGCAATTTTATGTATTCATAGTAATTTACCTAATTTACATTAGAAAAAATACGTTTCAAGGGATTAATAATACAACATAAAATAACAACATTAAAACTCCCAAGTAATGGTTCTCCTCCAAGGATTGTTCTCATTTCCATTACATCATTATCCACTTGTTCCAAAGTCCACTAACTCAATACGGAACTTCTTGGTGAGGAAACCGTATATTTAATAGTGGCCCCTTCATCATTGACGATGTTGCCTATTAGTATAATAGTCTCCATTCAACACCCACGTCGGTCGTTTGAATCAACCGCCGCGAGGAAGAACAAGAGTAATTTTCATAAGTGCAACGCTACTTCTCTTATGGGATCGTCATAGATCTGGTACCCACTACGAAAAAACTTTCGTAAAAAATAAGAGAATAAAAAATGAAATACTTTAACACTGTTATTCACAAGCTTCCCACATTCGGAGGAATTTCTTGCGTTGTGGCTTCTTACCGCCTCTCACCAAGCGCAACAATTCGTCCTTCTCTTCCTCGCGGACCTACTGTCAACACTAGTGCCCCCGCGCTCCGGCTTCATTCGACGTTCGTTCTCCTCTAGTGAGTCTTTACTCATTTGTATATATCTGGGACATAGTGAGCAGGGTTCAGAAGAGCTAGCACGGGTTGTGTTTTTGTTGGCCGCAGGAAGTGTTAAATTAGGGTACGTTTAGGCGCTTACTCATTGTGTTCAATGTTGCCACCACACGCGTGGTGTTTCCTTTTGCTATGCGCCTTAGTTTTTGCTTGTTTTCCTTAGTTAGGAGGCTTTTTTCAGTTTTAGTTAGCTGTTCCTTTGTTCAGCTTTGGGTCCAGGGACCCTGTCTTTGTTTTGCAGACGCGCCAGGTTTAAGATTGTCACACGTGGCTGTGGGATCTTCCGGCGTTCGAGCCTGCTAAGAGGCCCCTCTTGGGGGCTATCTCTTCGCCCTTTTTGTCTCTTTTTTCATGATTCATCCGTAATTGTCTGTCTTTTTCCTGGATAAACCTGTAGGTTATCTAGTTTTGGGGGGGATCTTTTAAGTTTTGCTATTGTTGTGATTTATTATGTCCCCTGTGTTTTGTGGGTCTCCCTGTTGGTTTGTGTGCCACTTTCCGGGAGTCCTGCGAGACGTTCTATGCGTGGGAGTGCGTGAGTTTGGGGTCGGGTTCTCTCATGGTTGTGCTTTGCTCCGAGTCCCTCTCCCTCTTCTTGTCCCGCCGGCCTCGGTTTTGTAGCCGTTGGTTCGGTCCGCCGTGCCGGCGTTTTGCTGGGCTTCTTGTCTCCCTTGCCGTGATTGAGTCGGAGGAGGTTTCGGTGCCGCTACCTCCTTGTTCCTGGACCCTCGCAGGTCCGGCAGACTCCGACGTGTCTAACACTGGTTTGTAATGTGCTATTGAGCCTCTCGGACGGTTACTCCGCCTTTCCTGGCAGCTGAGTGGTTAACGGTCCGACGGCGGGTGGTTTCCTTTTATGTAACACGCCTATACCCACCGTCAGGGGTCCTCCGGTAACTATGACTTCATCAGGAGCTGGATCATAGTGTCGTTTACCCCGCCTTGCCGGCGGCCCAGTGAGTAAATCCCCTGGCGGACACTGCACTTATGACTTTCGTCATAAGCTGGCGCGCTTACCTAGTGTCGTTTACCCCGCCTTGCCAGTGGCCCAGTCGGGAAACATACCAGCGGCTGCTTGCGTGTTTGTTAGAGCACAAAGCGGAACGCCGCCAGTTGGCTTACTGTCCTATGGCCCAGGTCATAAAGTTCGCCCTCTGCAAAGTGATAACCTCGTCTCATGTTGCCCAGGGGTATGGGAATTGGCAATTCACAACCTCTTAGTGGTAGGAAGAAGGGAGAGGCCGTGGCCTCCTATTCTTCCTGCACCGGGAGGATAGGATGGGTGAGGCTCTCTCTGTATATCCTTATGAGCACTGATTCCTGAATTTATTTATTTCCAGGTAAACCCTCAGGACCTCCTGCTACCGCAACGTTCCCGCCGGGGAGGGGAGTCTCTGAATCATGCCTTTGTTACAGTCTGCTCAACCCTCTCATGTCTTTTGATACCGATACCAGCACATAGCTGGTGTATCAGGTGTGTTCAATGTTATAGACAGAGCCTCTTTCATGTGGACATCTCGTACATGTCCAGTCTGTTCAGACCTTTTCGAGGAATGGTTCGCTGCCCAAGATACGTCTTGTTTGCTCACTCTCATTGACATTAAGACTAAGTTTAAGGCATATGCTTCTCAAGTAGCTAACAAAGAACTGTCATGTGATAACCCGGAATTATTGAGGGTAGTTCAGTTATATTCTTTTGATGAACATATAGCTCCCCAGTCACACAACTCCCCAATAACTTTGTTGACCACTGTGTCGCCTACTTCCTCCACGACATCTGCACAGAGCTCCTCTCCCCATCAAGAAGAGCCGCTTAATGTCACCGGAATGTCACGAACCTGCCCACCCAGCGGGCAGCCTGAGAAGAATGGACAGCACAGAGTATCTGGCAGACAAAATCCGCAGGCTCTCGAGCCCACCACGACGTGTTCTGCTATCTAAAGAAACTCCTACTTTTCCGCAAGTAGATAACATGGCAAGGGGGTCCGGTGGCCGCCTCGGGGACGCAGGGGGTTCTCCCCGTTCTTCTCGGGACGGACGCCGGCCCCTCCCACACCGCCACTAGAATCAGACAAACTGTACACGTTAGGCTCCAAGGTTCCAAACTAGTGTTAACTAACAGACATGCTCCGACGGTCGATATGGCTCATACCCCTACTCAGTCACCGGGTGCTTTTATATCAGATGCGGTTACGACCATGAGGTCTCACGCGACACCCCTGGCTCCATCTTGGACCAGTTCGGACCCACGAATGTAGGTTCTCAACCTACGGCCGCTCTGGCACCACCACCGCCGCGTGACCAGGAGTCAACGGCTATTGGTTCACCCCACCCGTCCACGGCTAGTAGCAGTCAGACACTAGAGACCAGTCCTAGGACACACACAGCCACTCTTATACAGACAGACCAACAAGTTAGGCCCCAACACAAGCTAAACCCTCTGGTTTTACGTCTGAGCAACTAAATGACTTGTTACAGAAGGTGATCCGTCAGTGCGCTATCAAACACGGTCAAACCCCAAATCAGGCACTGGGACCACCTCACAGTTTATCTATGCCTCACCCTCCTCATGTCAATGTAGGGGTTCCCCATCAGTCTACCTCCTCCGCCGGGCCAGAGGCGGAACGCATAATTGACCGCCCGTTGACTACGGGCCCTACGCCGGTTATTCCAGTTATTCCCCTACCTACGGTACAGGAGATTTGGCCTCAGACCTTAGGTGTTACCCCAGGTTCATTGCCGGAACAAATAGTCCGCCCCTTGACCCCGACACAAGCCCCAGGGTTAGTGAACCCACAATTCACGGATGTTTCCAGGCCCTCTAACGTAACTCCCCCTTCCGCCGGTCGGCCCAATCAGGGACTGCCGGCGGATGATTTGTTACTTGCTTCTACCCCCATTAGATTCCCCTTGGCTAGGATGGACACTGGTTCAGTTTCTAGTAAGGAAGGCCGCAGCCACGATTGTTCTGTGGGTTCAGATAATACTCAACCTTATATATCCCCCTCGGTGCCTAGGACCCAAAAGGCCAGTAATCCACCGGACCCTTCTTGCACCCCCACCCCTCACTCCTCTGCCCCCCTAGTTGTGCCGGAAGTCCTTACACAACCCCAGGTCCTAAAAGCACCAGGAAGGCTCTGGCTTCCGGTTACGGCTGTCACACAAGGGGAGGGGCATAATTCGACACAAGGGGAGGTCCCAGTGCCGAGGGAGTGGGCGATATAAGTTAACCGAAGACATGTCTTTCAGGCAAAAGATGCTCACGGTACAGTGTTACAGGTTCCTATCTATGCTAGACCTGACCCTGCTAATTTTCAGTATTTTGTATATAACCCAGGCCTACTGCCTCCTGTCCCGACGGATTCCCCGGTCCAGTACCCTCCTTACCCAGACACTCCCATTTGCCCTGATTGTCATGAACGCTGTGGCATTAATGGATGCCATTCTGTTTAAAGGGAGGGAGCCTTCTTGCAAGTTTCACAGATGTGGTCCCCATAAAGACCAGAGGGAGCTGAATCTGGGTGAGGTGGGTGATGGACCATGGGTATCGTGAGATCAGGAACTTCAACAATTTGCTATAGATATTACATCTAACCCTCTGTCCCCAGTTCCCCCTCCCCCCATTACCGAGTTTGACTGCCTAACACAACGACAGGGTGGGGTCCCGCTACCTATTTTTTATTTTCTCAGAGCCCCTCAATTAACTGCAGAGGATTTTCCTTTGCCCTTCATTGCTCCTGAACCTATTGAACTCCAATGGGAATTTCTGGTCAGAGATAATGCCCACAGGAAGTTTATTAGCTTCCTGTTAACTAGGGATACGGCCCAGGCTATTGCCAAACCCGTGCCAGATCCCCCACGGCGGGAGGAATTAGTTAAGGCTTTTCAACAATATCTCCTCCCCTTCCCCGGCTAGAACGCTCACAGAAATCCGAACAGCCTTATTTGAGGCAGTCAGGTCACGACAGCTCCTCAGACTCGGTATGGCACAGGGGTTACTTATGAATGCTTATTATAGGATTTTGTTCTCTCCGGTCTTGACCGCGAAGCTCATGGATAGCCAGACAGAGAGAGATGTTAATGTAATGATGAAATCGAATGTAGCGACCCCCCATTAGGTCTCCCCAACGGCTCCAAGCTGCCGGCGGACGGTTTTCACCTCCTGCTATTTGGTAAAATTTCAAAATGCTTTTAGGACTGGTTATAATGGTTCTTGCGTCCTCCCTCCGTCCTCCTCTCTTCCTCGGCAGTGCTAGTGCAATAGGGTTCCGAGGTTCGACGAGGTGTTAGTTCCCTAGGTTGGCAGCGCCACCTTATCTCTTCTGCACGACCGGACGGTGCCGGTCACCGCAAGTGCACGCCAGAAAGGAAGTCACGCGGCTTTGCCTCACCCGGCATTGCATAACAGAATGATACAACCCTCTGCATAAGGGATGGGATACATAATCATTACACAGAAGGGGGAGGCACGCGATCGCCAGCCCAGGTCGGGTATGCGAACACCGGTAACCCTGCGGCGGACACGCACCAGGAGGGGCCGTCTCACACTAACTTGAAGAGTTATAGCCGGAGACAATCGTCCGCCGGCAAGCGGCTACCATGGTGTCTTCAGGATGATGTACTACTAGTCAGTAAATCTGGATGTGTGGGAGGACTGTATCCAAGGGAGTCTCTACTACGGTTACACTTGTCGATTCCCCAGGATGTCCCTTTTGTACGTTACGTGCGATACAACACAAATAAGTATTCGCTCTCACTAAGCTCACATATTGGTTACGCAATTTAAACCCTCAGCAAGCCTTCATGGCGGTTGTGCCCTTCTGGGAAGAGTCCCGGCGCTGGGGATGGAAGTTTGTCCCGGCGGGTATTATTCCCATCTCCAATATTATAGAGGACTTCTTCCTCTCTCCATATGCTTAATCGAGTTGTGCGCACGTACCGAAATGTTTTACCGGGGTCAGGGACGGCTCAGCAGCAGGTCCATACTTTTACGACAGCCACTTAAGGCCGGATCAGTTATTTTACTTTCCCCCCACTTTTTGTTCCTAATGTGATAGGTGAAAACCGTTATGGGCTCTCTCGCCCTTCCCCCTACTTTGTTCCATATAGAATTACTGCCACGTTCTCCTTGCATAAGGCCAGTATGGCGGCTTAACTTCATCTGACAGAAGCGTCCGCTTTTAGTCACTCAGGCTTATACTTTCAGTAAGACCTAGAGACAACTTAACGCTGATAGCAGTCCTTACGCACCAGAGATCTCTCTATGTTAGTCTCGTCAATAGCCTTCCGAACGTATCAGCTCTCGCTTTAAAAAAATCTGTAATTGCCACAACAAATCAATCATCACAGGAAACAACTTTTCCCCTTCAGCCCCGGGGACCTCGTTTTCCCGCCGGCTGATATTAGAGGCCGTTCCATCCTTAAATTTGTGGCCAGCCACGCTGACCCTGAGCTTTCTCTGACCTCTAAGTGATCATGAACTATTTTTAGTTGTAGAAGATAAAAGTTCAGAATGATGTATACAGTATGTGCCTTTTTGGACGCCAGGGGAGGCCAGGGTCGAGGCCTTTCAGGTCCTCCACTCATGTTCCCCAGGTGTCTTGCTCGATCCTCTTCAACTAGAAATTCTTTGACATCCCCCGGCGAACTAACTGATATAGCCAGTTGTTTTTCTAGCTCGATAAGTTTACTCTATGATCCTATGTGTCCTCGCCCCACGCCAAGTGGGCAGGGGTCGGTGGTAGTCACAGGAGGTGCCCTCGGTGCAGATTTTTTCATTGCATGTGTTATTTCACTTTTTTGTTTACAAACTCGGTTTTCTATTACGGCCCAAGCATTTTTATTATGGTCTGCACAAGGGCACACTCCTTCTGTTTGTTTTACTTGTATTTCCAGCCGTTAGTACTGTGATGTGTACGCCCAATAGGGTCTTAAGAAAAGGGGGGGGGGGGATTTGTGGATCCCAGTACAAGAGAAGAACCCCCTTCCACAGGATTACAAGTTGATGCAGGGCAAGCTAGGTGTTGATTACGCCGGGCCAAGCCCAAGTAGATATGTACGAGCTAAGAAGCTCAGGAAAATTTGTTTAGTTATTAAAACTAATGTAATCATTTTATGTTTTGAAAGTGTAATTAAAGCTCATGTATTTTATGAATAATAAAATATTATTTTACGCTACTGTTCATTATACTGTATATGTACATTTCAGGTTTCTATGCTAGTTGCACTAGATTAAGAAAAGTTGGTGTTGGTAGAAGTGACTCGATAAATTTTCCAGGCTAGTTTGCACTAGATTCAGTAAGTTTAGTATTGGTCGAAGTGACTCAATAAATGGACCTAGGGACCAGGCTGAGCTCAGCATAGGTTATGGGTCGAGGTGATGAGGGTTTTTTGCATTTAACTCTCTGTGTCACACGGTACAACAAATACCGGTACCCCATGGAAGAGGACTCTGTTGTTGGAGCAGGCTTCTTTGAAGCAACGCACTGCTCCCACTCTTTCCTCTTTTATATTTTTGTATGCACAACAAAACCAATAAAATATATTTTCCTGTTATAAGGTTTCTTGACTTAACCCTGTGGTTATTGAGGTTCCGATATTGCGAATGTCCCCCTCCAGTCTTGGAATTCAGGCAACATCGTCAATGATGAAGGGGCCACTATTAAATTATAGGTTTGATTCCCGAAGAGAAGTAGAGAAAACCTAATATTTAGTAGGGGCCCCGGAATCATTGACGATGAAGACCCTCCCAGCCATCCCCTTCCCATTCACTGATATTTTGAGGTTACCTTGATATATCATTGCAGTACGAATTGTTGCACTTGGCGAGAGGCGGTAAGAAGCCACAACGCAAGAAAATCCACCGAATGTGGGAAGCTTGTGAATAACAGTGTTAAAGTATTTAATTTTTTCCTTTTGTATTCTCTTATTTTCTACGAAAGTTTTTTCGTAGTGGGTACCCGATCTATGACGATCCCACAAGTGAAGTAGCGTTGCACTTATGAAGATGATTCTTGTTCTTCCTCGCGGCGGTTGATTCAAACGACCGACGTGGGTGTTGAATGGAGACTATTATACTAATAGGCAACATCGTCAATGATTCCGGGGCCCCTACTAAATATTAGGTTTTCTCTACTTCCCTTCGGGAATCAAACCTATAATTTAAGCAGCAGTGGATAGAAAATGTGAGACAGTTATTTAATGTATTAAAATAGTAGGTATTGTTACTTTATCTTGATTTTTCTTACGTAACATGTTAAGATATATGTTTGTCATACAACTAACCTTCCAATAATTACATACTATCTAAGCAATCAAAACATTACCAACTACACGTATTCAAACTCCTTGTATCCTGCCGTAACCTAATACCTTATAATTTTACCACATTCCCTGAACAAAATAAAGCTTTTGAAACTTTGTTCTCAAATTAAGTTTGTGTTTATAGTTTAGTTGTGCTTAATTCTGTCACGTTGTTTTATGATGATCTTCTGTCATAATATATTTTTGTCCATCGGGAAATTTGAATATAGAAAAAAACATAGGAGGGTTGAGGCAGGACAGACCACGCACGACACACAACACAGGCGGTGTGAGGCAGGACACACAACACAGGCGGGGTGAGGCAGGACACACACGACAGAAGGGGTGAGGCAGGACAGACAACACAGGAGGGATGAGGCAGGACAGACAACACAGGAGGGGTGAGGTAGGACAGATAACACAGGAGGGGTGAGGCACGACAGACAACACAGGAGGGGTGAGGCAGGACAGACAACACAGGAGGGGTGAGGCAGGACAGACAACACAGGAGGGGTGAGGCAAAACAGACAACACAGGAGGGGTGAGACAGGACAGACAACACAGAGGAGGTGAGGCAGGACAGACAACACAGGAGGGGTGAGGCAGGACAGACAACACAGGAGGGGTGGAGACAGGACAGACAACACAGGCGGGGTGAGGCAGGACAGACAACACAGGAGGGGTGAGGCAGGACAGACAACACAGGAGGGGTGAGGCAGGACAGACAACACAGGAGGGGTGAGGACAGACAACACAGGCGGGGTGAGGCAGGACAGGCAACACAGAATAAGTGAGGCAGGAGAGACAACACAGGAGGGGTGAGACAGGACAGACAACACAGGAGGGGTGAGGCAGGAGAGACAACACAGGAGGGGTGAGGAAGGACAGACAACACCGGAGGGGTGAGGCAGGACAGACGACACAGGAGGGGTGAGGCAGGACAGACAACACAGGAGGGGTGAGGCAGGACAGACAACACAGGAGGGGTGTGAAGGACAGACAACACAGGCAGGGTGAGGCAGGAAAGACAACACAAGAGGGGTGAGGGAGGACAGAGTACAAAGGAGTACAAAGGAAATCAAGCAACAACAGATCTAGTGACCCTTCTAGGCTGCTTGTCCTCCAAAACACTGAGGAGCAAGTGTCCAAACAGTGGTTTAGAGTGGGTAAGGGAACATTGGAAAGGGAACTAATGTCCGTGGCAGGATTAGGAAGTTAGTAGGGGACAGATGGGTTAGTAACTGAGGGAGGGATAAAATAAAGTTATTAATTTACAAACGCAGTCAGTCGCGGGTTTGATGCGAGATATTTGTCTAGGCGGAGTTTAAATGAATCAACGGTGCTGCAGTCTATAACGTCTCGGGGAAACCCATTCCACAAGTTGACAACTCGATTGAAGAAGAAATTCTTAAAGTTTTGCGAGTTAAAAGATTTACCAATAATTTTGCAACCGTTTCCCTGCGTGTAATTAGATTGGTCGATAGTGAAGTACTTACTACAGTTCATATTGTCGATGCCTTTGATGATTTTGAATACTTGAATTAAGTCACCTCTTAATCTGCGCTGGGTTAAAGGAAATAGATTTAATTATCTAAGACGCTCTTCGTATGGTTTGTTCTTTGGGCTAGGTATCAATTTGATAACTCTTTATGTTGAACTTGTTCTAGCTTGTTAATATTTGTTTAGTAATAAGGGCACACACAGACAACACAGGAGGGGTGAGGCAGAACAGACAACACAGGTGGGGTGAGGCAGGACAGACAACACAGGTGGGGTGAGGCAGGACAGACAACACAGGTGGGGTGAGGCAGGACAGACAACACAGGTGGGGTGAGGCAGGACAGACAACACAGGTGGGGTGAGGCAGGACAGACAACACAGGTGGGTTGAGGCAGGACAGACAACACAAGAGGGGTGAGGCAGGACAGACAACATAGGAGGGGTGAGGCAGGACAGACAACACAGGAGGGGTGAGGCAGGACAGGGAACACAGGAGGGGTGAGACAGGACAGACAACACAGGAGGGGTGAGGCAGGACAGACAACACTGGAGGGGTGAGGCAGGACAGACAACACAGGTGGGGTGAGACAGGACAGACAACACAAGAGGGGTGAGGCAGGACAGACAACATAGGAGGGGTGAGGCAGGACAGACAACACAGGAGGGGTGAGGCAGGACAGGGAACACAGGAGGGGTGAGACAGGACAGACAACACAGGAGGGGTGAGGCAGGACAGACAACACTGGAGGGGTGAGGCAGGACAGACAACACGGGAGGGGTGAGGCAAAGCAGACAACACAGGAGGGGTGAGGCAGGACAGACAACGCAGGAGGGGTGAGGCAAAACAGACAACACCGGAGGGGTGAGGCAGGACAGACAACACAGAAAGGGTGAGGCAAGAGGATTGAAGCAAAGGCAGTGAGTGGGTTGGTTGGCACAGCACCAGTGCATTGTTTTTATGATGAAAGGACTTGACACCCTGCTGCAGGCGTCTCTGCCATTTCTCATTGTCACTCACGCCGATTCACGCACACACACTCTCGCATATATATATATATATATATATATATATATATATATATATATATATATATATATATATATATATATATTCAACCTGTCCCAAAGAAGGGTGACCGCTCTCAACCCTCCAACTATCGTCCAATTGCTCTTATCTCTTGTCTTTCTAAAGTTTTTGAAACTATTCTTGCTTCCAAATTTCTTAAGCATTTCTCTTCTCATAATCTGCTCTCAGATCGCCAGTATGGCTTCCTTAAGGGTCGCTCTACTGGTGATCTTCTTTCATATCTTACTAACTCTTGGTCATCCTCCTTTCGGGACTTCGGTGAGACTTTTTCTATTGCACTAGACATATCGAAAGCCTTCGATAGAGTCTGGCATAAATCTTTAATTTCTAAACTACCCTCCTTCGGTTTCTATCCCTCCATCTGTGCCTTTGTCTCTAATTTCCTTTCCGGCCGTTCCATAGCCGCGGTTGTGGACGGCCATTGTTCACTTCCTCACCCTATAAACTCTGGTGTTCCTCAGGGCTCTGTCCTATCTCCTATTCTCTTTCTAATTTTTATAAATGATCTCCTTAACTGTACCTTAATTCCCATCCATTCATACGCAGACGACTCAACCTTACACTACTCCAATAGTTTTTCAGAACAGCCAGCAATCCCTCAACGACAAACGTAATGAAGCCATAGAACTCTTAAATTCTGATCTAAATACTATTTCCAATTGGGGCAGAGAAAACCTTGTTAACTTTAATGCTTCCAAAACCCAATTTCTCCATCTATCTACCCGTCAGGATCTCCCAGCGGACTATCCCTTATTCTTCAACAATACAAAAATCAACCCTTCATCTTCTCTCAATATTCTTGGTGTCTCTTTTTCTTCTGCTCTCATTTGGAAGGACCATATTACCAGTCTTGCTAAGACAGCCTCCCAGAAGCTGGGTGTGCTCAACCGCCTTAGGGGGTTCTTTTCCCCTGCACAGCTTCTTGCTCTGTACAGGGGCATAGTGCACCCTTGTATTGAGTATTGTTCACATGTGTGGGGAGGTTCCTCTCACACCGCTCTCCTAGACAAAGTTGAAAGGAAGGCCTTTCGTATCATTAACTCCCGTCCACTCACCAACTCTCTGCAATCTCTCTCTCTCCGCTGCACTGTTTCTCTCTCGCTATTCTATCGCTACTATAATAATCAGTGTTCCTCAGAGCTATCCCAGTGCATACCACCTCCTTTACGTAGGGCACGTGGTACCCGTCTTGCAACTCAATCCCACCCCTACTCTGTGCAACTCTCCAACCCAAGAGTGAAATGTTACTCTCAAACTTTCTTCTACTCAACAGCTGAGCTCTGGAACTCTCTCTCAGAATCAGTCTTTCCCTCTTCCTATGACTTAAATTGCTTCAAACTCCGTGTGTCCAGGCATTTTGGCTCGAACGTCCCTTGATTTTGGCCCTGTCACTCTTTCAACTATGGGTGAGGCACTCGCTATAGGCAGTTATGCCTTTTGCATCCCTCAATCACATAGAAAAACAAAAATATATATGTGTGTGTGTGTAAGAAAGACGTTGGCTAAAGGTAAACTATATACAGTATCTCTAAGTTGAAGAAAGACAGAGCTTTTTAGCCAGGTTGGGGTGAAAAAAAGAACAGACAGTTGCACTCATACTTAACCCGATTTGGTCTAAGAAGATGTTAAGAAACAGCTGGATATTGTATTATCATTATTTATTTGCAATGCCTAAAATGCAAACAAAAACGATACAAACTAGTATACACATATTCAGCATTCGCCAATTTAACACTTCTCTTAAAAAAAAAAGTAAATGCAGTATGGATAATTACTGAAAGTTAAGCAACCGAATGAACTGTAAGAATCACAATTCCTGTCAAATGTATAAGAAGATAAAAACTAAAATCAAAGTTGCCAGATAAAAGTGGAACTTAATGGTGCGTAAGTAGCAGCTGACCATCACCATCACCCACAAACTGAGATGATGGTACAGTAGAACAAACAGGAAGGACAGATAATGATTTGAGATGGGGTATGTGAAAACAGTGAGGTAAAGGGTAACTGTAGGTTGAAATATATGTGCATCAAAAACGAAATAACCCAAAGGTTACACACTAATATTATCTTAATATAGCACAAGTAGAATTGAGGATCATACATCTAAACTAAAAGATAGGGAGGAGAGGGAAGCATAATACCAAACATGGTAGTAATAATATGATAGGCAGAAACACAATAACAGCAACTATCAAAATAATGTCAAACACAACATGAACACATATGGTGGTATAATGCATTTACATATATTACGTTGTTATAGCTCCTTGTGTTCCCAACTTTGATTCTTCTGAATGTTCAATTGTTCATCTCTTTGGCTAAAGCTCTCTTGTCAATCTCAAAATAAATATTTTTCTGCACAGAGGCAGCCCTTGACAGAGTTAACTTCTAAAGTCGAATACATTCTATTCATCTTTTCTTTCGCAGAAATCTCCATCTTAAGAGATTTAAATGTTCGCCACCGCCATTGCCTTAGAGATCGGCCCAACTTTCCTGACTTATTTCTAACTTCTAATCTTTATACTTACGCTGCAAACCTCTCCATTAGGCTCCTCAGATATCAACATTATCTCTGTTACCTGTTCTATCTCTCTATAGTATGGTCATCAATCCTCCCAGCCGGCGGCACTTTGGCGCGGCCGACTGGGAGGCTCTTCTTAAATTTCTCATGGAATGATTGTTGGTTTCTGTGGCAGGGGACCCTCGGAGTGCGCAGCACGCATGACTGAGCTAATGCTTTCGAGCATGGAGGCATATAGGCCTACTCCATTTTCATCCTCTCAGTCTAATGCAAACAAATCTAGGTTTACTCACACTTGTTCTACTGCTGTCCGCAATGAGGAAGCATTCAAACGGTATCATTGCCTTCAAACTCAAGAATCTCATGCTCTTCATGTTTCTGCCCGGAATCAAGCAAAATCTGTTCTTTGGCTAGCCAAAAACGTTTTCATCAAATGTTCTGACCTTTTCAACTCGAGCTCTTCCCAAGCTTTCTGGCATGTAGCCAAAATCACTCCAACAATTTTACTTAATTGTCTTGCCTTCCTCTTTTCCACCCTGACGGCACTACTGTCACTTTTTCCTCTGACAAAGCTGAGCTTTTTGCATCAACTTTTGCTATAAATTCCACCTTGGATGATTTCGGTGCTTTTTCTCCCTGTCCACCCACTTCTCACTTACTTATGCCAAACATCTAAGGCTGTGCAAATTGTAACAGCAGATCCCATTCACACTCAGCCCATATAATTCATATGCATGGACACTGAAAGAGGAGTGAGGTAAACATACAGGTAAGACATATAGGTAAACATACACGTAGGAAGGAATACACAGAGGAAGGGAAGACTAAACAGGAGGGAAAGAAAATCGGATTATCCAGCTTATACGAACTTGTGACATGAATTTCCACGTGGACTCCCACCTGCTTTCCCTACACCCTCTAACTATATAACATATGGTTTTGTGTTCATACTATTTATAACTCTCTTTCTCTCTCTCTCTCTCCCTATATATATATATATATATATATATATATATATATATATACCGGGTATATATATTATATATATATATATATATATATATATATATATATATATATATATATATATATCAGTATATGTATATATATATTTGTTTTTCTCTGTGAGTGAGGGAGACAAAAAGACAGAACTGCCTGTAGAGAGTGCCTCCCCCAGAGTTAACTGAGTGACAGGGCCAAAATCAAGAGACGTTCGACCCAAAATGCTGGACACAAGGAGTTTGAAGCAATTTAAGTCATAGGAAAAGGGAAAGACTGATTCTGGGAGAGAGTTCCAGAGTTCAGCAGTTGAATAGAAAAAAGAATGAAAATAACATTTCACTCTTGGGTTGGAGAGTTGCATAGAGTAGGGGTGGAATTGTGTTGCAAGACGGGTACTATGTACCCTACGTAGACGAGGTGGTATACACTGGGAAAGCTCAAAGGAACATTGAGTATTGTAGTAGTGATAGAATAGCTTGAGAGATGCAACATTGCGGCGAAGAGAGAGATTGCAGAGAGTTGGTGAGTGGACGGGAGTTAATGATAAAAAAGTTAATGATACTTTGTCAGAGTGTCTTGTGAGAGGATCCTCCCCACATATGTGAACAATACTCAATACAAGGACGCACTGTGCCCCTGTTCAGAGCAAAAAGCTGTGCAGGGGTAAAGAACCCCTTATGGCGGTTGAGCACACGCAGCTGCTGGGAGGCTGCCTTAGCAAGGCTGATAATCTGGTCCTTCCACGTGAGAGCAGAAGAAAAAGAGACTCCGATAATATTGAGAGAAGATGAAGGAATGATTGTTTTATTTTTGAAGTATATGGGATAGTCCTGTGGGAGTAGTAAGATGAAGAAATTGGGTTTTGGAAGCATTAATGGCACCAAGGTTTTCTCTGCACCAATTTGAAATAGTAGTTAGATATGAAGATAAGTGTTGCATGGCTTCATTAACCCTCTCCGATATATGACGCGATTTTGAGCCTATTAGGGATACTTTAAAGCCTTTGTTACCATCAGGGGTATTTATAAACCTTTAGTTTGGTTACTTCAACCTCTGCAGTTGTCTTTGAGTTAGCTGTGGGCAGAAAACTAATTTTGGAGAGGTAATTATAAGAGTGAGAGAACTCTATTTCTCATTGCTAATCTGGCAACCTCAGCATCATATGTGCGTGAAAGGGTTAAGTTTGTTTTTGAGGGATTGCTGGCTGGGGCATTCAGGAAAACTCATTGAGTAGTGTAAGGTAGAGTCGTCTACGTATGCATGGATGGGACTGAAAATTAGAAATTGAATGGGAGGTACGACAGAGCCCTGAGGAACACCGGAGTTGATAGGATGAGGAAGTGAGCGATGGCCTGTCGCAGCTATGGAATGGCTGGAAAGGAAATTAGAGACAAAGGCATATATGGAGGGATAGAAACCGAAGGAGGGTAGTTTAGAAATTAAACATTTGTGCCAGATTCTATCGAAGGCCTTCGATATGTCTAGTGCAAAGGAAAAGGTCTCGCAGAAATTACCAAGAGTTAGTAAGATATGAAAGAAGAGGACCTGTAAAGTGACCCTTAAGGAAACCGTACTGGCGATCTGAGAGTAGATTATGAAAAAAGAAATGCTTAAGATATTTGGAAGCAAGAATAGTTTCAAAATAGAAGAGATGAGAGCAATTGGACAATAGTTGGAGGGCTAAGAGCGGTCACCCTTCTTGGGTCAGGTTGAATGAGAACATACTTTCAGCAAGAAGGGACGACGTTAGAGGAGAGACAGAGACGAAAGAACCGTCCAGACCGTATGCCTTCTTAGTATTAAGCCCAGAGAAGGGATTAGAATAATAGGCATAAGTAGGAGAGAAGGAGGAATAGCACCAGAATCATCCAAGGTGGAGATTTTAGCAAAAGTTTGAGCGAAAAGTTCAACTTTGTCAGAGGAAGAAGTGATAGTTGTGCCATCAGAGTGTAAAAGGGGAGGGAAAGCCGAGGAAGAACAATTATTGGAGAGGTTTTTGGCTAGATGCCAAAACACTTGGGAAGAGTTAGAGTTGGATAGTTTAGTGCATTTATTATTGATGAAAGGGTGCTTGGCAAGTCGAAGAACAGTTTTGGCTCGATTCCGGGCAGACACATAGGAAGAATGAGATTTTTTAGTTTTAAGGCGTCGGTACCATTTGAATGTTTCTGCCTTGATGCGGACAGTAGTAGAAAAAGTGTGAGTAAACCAAGATTTGTTTGCATTAGACTGAAAGAAAATGGAATATATGCTTCCATGCTCAAAAGGATTGCCTTGGTAATGCATTCAGCACTCTCTGGGGGTCCCCGGCCACGGAAGCAAAAGTCACTCCATAGGAAATAAATTAATTACTGCCAAAGAGCCTCCCAATTGGTAGTGCCAAAGTGCTGCCAGTTGTGAGGAATGGTGTATGTTTCTTACTCATATTAATGATGTGGCCATATCATAATATAATTTACCAACAATCTAACTTTTCTAAGACCATTAAAATTATGTATTATGAAATAATCCACATCAGCTTGGTTTACAAAATCAGCCTGATCTCAGGATATACATATCTACAGTATGCATGTGTAAGCTATTGCGAAAATATTTGAACATACTACATAATTATGTGGGTGTATCACTTCGTTGGTGTGTCTGTAATGGAGTGTATGTTATTATGTTACTATATCTTGTTATGTGAGGCAAACTCATTAAATATTTACAAATTATTATATCTATGATTACATTATCAGATAGCGAACAATGAAAGTTGTAATGTTGAATACATGTCTCCAACATGTATTTACATTGTTCTGGTGGAATTTCATCCATAGACGTTTGGCAATAGGTTTGGCCTGGTAGAATATATCAACTCAATGCCATTTTCTATTTTCAGTTAGCAGGTGCTCGATACTGCAGTATTTCAGGAAATAGGAAGAATTACTTATGTGCGTCTACATTTTATAAAATATGGTATAGGAAACAAAAAGAAAAGATAACAACATTCGGGCACAAAAGTGTATTCCCAAAAACTGTTTTCTTTACCTAGCAGACCTCAACAACTGCAGCGCCATGTGTTCAAAATGTACTGGGTGCCATGTTGGGTTCACCACAGTTCATTAATGCATTTCTTTTACTGAAATACTGCAGTATTGTTCAGTCTTTGTTTCCATGACTCATACGTTAATATTCTTACCCATTATTCTTCAGATATTGCTTAATTTATTATGTGTATACAATTGGTATCGTTTACTCAAATTAACTAATTGTTCAGGTTGCATGTCTGTTTGTATAGATTTACTTAAATAGATTAAATTATAAATGGTCAGTTATATATTCTCTTTCCATTACGATATACAAAATACTCATGGACATAATGTCATTATTTGCCTTACCTCTCTCTCTGTCCTTCTTTTTCATTCATATCTCAGACACCGTGAAAGTGAGAGGCATTTAAGTGATAAAATTCACCAGCACTGTCAACAGTGTAGTAATATCGAAGCCGGAAACCGTAATACTGTACTGTGACGCTCCTGCATAGTAGCCACGTGCGGGCAGGCGCGCGCGTTGGCTGCCCAACCATTTAGAAACCGGCTGGCGGCAGCCGGCTGGCCGGCTTTTCCTTAGTATATATCCTACGACAATGTAACTAATGTCTGGGATATTCTTATGTTGTTTCACAGCTTGAAGCTGCCCTTATTCTTAACCAACACATCTTAGTATATTTTATTCTCGATAGTTGATTGTTTCATTATAATATATAAGATGGAAGTCTAGTGAGAGTGGGAGGAGACGAGAGAGAGAGAGAGCGAGCGAGCAGGGTGGGGGAGGTGATAGTTGCTTTTCCTCCTCCCTCCTCCCTCCCGGAGGAGTTGGTCGCCGCGTGGTCTTTTCTCTCGGTTTTGATTGGCTGATGGTTCCTGGCGCCTTCTGCAGGCCTGCTGCCGGGTGACGTAGCGGCCTGTGATTGGCTGACTACCGTGCCTTTGTGTGGGATCCTGGAGGGGTCCAGAGGAGCTATTCTCCTCAGAGCTCACCTCACTGTCGTACCCTTCGGACCCCTTTGATATCTATCCCTCTCAACCCCACTTAGAAACTTTCTCTCTTACTTTGTATACCTTCTTTCCACTACTTCACCAATCTATTTAATTATCCCATCCCCTTGATAGACCTTATATCTATCATTGTATTAACGACGAGCTCTCAGATAACTAGATAGGATTTTGGGCCTTATGCAGAGATATAATTGTTAATGAGACCTAGGAAACTTTTTTGTTGTCTCATATTTGGTGGTTTCATGCTTGCTAGTGTGTTCTTGTGGCAGGTGAGCAGGGGCTAGACCGGAGGGGGGGCTTTTTGCGATTCTTTAAGTAAAGTCTGCTGGTGCAAGTCCACGACTTTACTAGGATACCCTGGGAGTCTGGGGGCATTTTCTTGTCTGTGTGCCTGTGTGTCTAGTGTTGTGTTGTGTGAGGGCCCTTGCCTAGTCCATTCAGCACTGCGCTAGCACGTCTTGCGTTTGTTTTAGGGTCGCCAGGAGAGAGTCAGATACTTGGGATCTGAGTCTCTCAAGAGAGCACCCTTTCAATTAGAGTAATTTGGCGCACAGACTTGGGAACGTCCCTAGGCTAGAGCAGGTGGCTCAGCCCGGGTATCCGAAGCCTATATCCTTCCAGCTAGACCTCTGCCACCTGGCAGATTAACAGCTAGGGGTTTATTATATCTGTATGCTTGTTATTGTGCCACAGTTTACCGTCTTTGTGAGCATTGTGAGTCAGGGTGTGGCTTAGAGAGACTGTCCGAGCAGGCTTGCCTGACTAAGAGTGAGAAGCACACCTGTATGTGGTTATGTTGCGAGTTGCTGCCTTTATTTAATTATACCTATGCCATTATACACTGTATGGCCTATCACTAGTATTTATTCCTGCTTATGAGATAAGAGTTCTCTAAATCCGTAACTTACTTTCTTCGCTAAGCATCAGATCCTACAGTAGCCGCATGCAGTTTAGAAACCTGCATCTTGCCTACCTGTACGATGTTTTGAGGACTGTTTGCTTTCACCTTCTTTCACGCAGGGGTGATTAGTTGTATTAATTAACGTAACGTTAAATGTACTTTCTTCTAGTTTGTTATTAAATTGTTTCTGCAATTTAATTCCGTTATCTATCTTTTCCTTGAAGCTTTAAGTCAACTTAATTGTGTGATCTTTTATATAGCCTGCTTGACTATCAGCAGTCTATAGTGCGTGCACCCTGTAACCGAGTCATAGGATACCTTGTTGTCCAGGCAGGACTCTTGACGGTTTAGGGTGGTTTGTTGCCTGGGTTTATAGATAAGGGTGGGATCTAGCGTTTTCCGTTGTTGCTTGTTGCCGCATACCTAGTCCAATAGAAAGAGCCCAGTGTTTATATATCCCAGGACGTAACAGTACCATTACTAGTACTCATTGTTTATTTACTTAGCGGGATTCAGTCATATCCCAAACACAGTGTGAGTGAGACAGACACTCTAGTGATTAACTTCATCATTACTTTTTCAACAGCGTAGTAATACCAACGCCGGAAACAAATACGCCATAGCACCCTGTAAACGACTCCTGATCTCGACACCCCAGCAGGGGGATTCTGAGACACTCCTCACACACGGTTCATTTATCGTTGTCAATTTTGACATATTTATCATATATTTTTTAGGAACTAATAAATTAAATTATTAAGAATATCTTCTTAGTTTGCAATGTTTTTTTTCTTCTTCATAGTACTAACTACTAACATACTATTAACATATATATTTATAATTCACAGGCCTATTGTGATTAAATTTATCATGGAACCGCAATATACTTGCACTGCTAGGTTAGGCCCTACCATATTTCTTTACTAATGTCCTCATTTGTATATTCTGCCAGCTTCAGTAGAAGATGAAAGATAATTTGTCTACAGCACACTAAGATCGACACCCTGATCACGAAGCTGAAATTTCTTCAAGAATTTGCCACACTAAGGGTAGGAGTACCACTGACTACACTGTAGGACGTCACCATTTCCACTCAAACAGCACCCGTACCAGCAGATGTCCCAGATGTTCCAAAATCTATTAGTGACTCTGCTCTCATTCAGGATTACTTTTGTGTTATAAGGAACAATGTGCTCCTCAGTACTAGGAAGGTGAACTCCTTGACTATGTGCCATAACTATTTCCCTATTTATGCAGACAGTGATGAGGAACAGGGAACAGAAGTAGTTTGGCTTGTGGATGATTCCTTGGTCTGTGGCCAACATAGAAGAGTTCCGGGAAAGAGTTTCTGTATCCTGAGTGATGGTGTGGACAAGGTTGTTTCTGCCGTAGACGAGGTGTCCATACTGGCCCCTCTAAGAACGACGTATGTGATCCACATCGTATCCAATGATGTTTGATGCACCGGGCCAGAGGGCCTAACACACTTCCAAGTACAGTGGTACTGGATGCTTTGCCCTGCTCTGATCATGATGGCCGATCTGGTCCAGTGGACCGGGACAGGACGGAGGTTTATATTCCAGCCAATACCTTTTGTTTATACCAACACTACACCACCACACTCTGTGTTTCTCTTCCCAACAAAGCATTCTCCAGAGGTTGCATTACTTTAAACTTTTCTACTCACATGTCACACTAGACGTGCGTGAGTCACAAAAATGTGACCTTCTCGTTTGATATTAACAGTTAGGGTTCCTACAATGGTGTACATATACCTGTCGTATAGTTTGTTTTTAAGCTAGCGAGTTAAAATAGAATAAAGTATAGTACTTAGTATCTCATTCCCGGTATCGGTAATGGTGGTTACTCAGCAGGCTGGAAAGTGCTGTATAACAAATATGTTAAATCATAAAAAATATGTTAAAAGTAAGATTAGGTTATTTGTTCTCTTCCTAGTTTATATTAATTATATAGATGAAGGCCTCACCTGTACAATCTCAAAGTTTGCAGACAATACAATGATTGCTCTCAAACGAACATGTAGAAGAGATGCCAAATAACCTAGATAAGCTGACATGTTGGGCTCAAATTTGGCAAATTAGTTTTAATGCGGATAAATGTATAATACTTCATATCTGGACCCGAAATGAGAAAGCATACTATTTAACCCAACAAACGCGAAATTGATGTAGGGAAAAGTGCTCAAAACGGGTAATTTCTAGCCTTCGTTAAATATACGATATAAACATTATTTCTTCTTCATGTGCATATATTTTATGTATATGATGAACATATGAACCTTGAAGAGCAATAATAGAAGTAAGAACAGCAATTGGGTAATGACAACTTATATTATTAACGCCCGGTCGTATCATGGGGCGGGAGGCCAGGCGACATACACCCTCCCGCTCCAACCTCTAGTGCCACACTGAGGACTTGCAGGAATGATCTCACAGTTGCATTGGGTTTTTAAGTGACTCAACCGTGCCTTGAGCCTGGCTGACGATAATTTGTGCAAAAAATAACCGATAAATTAGGGGAATAAGAGGAAAAATAGCTAATAATTGAGGAGGAGGGAAGAGGGGGGGGGGGAAGGACTAGAGAGAAATGATCTCACCTAATCATATATTCCTTTGTTTTGAGAGCCCCTGGGGCATTTTGGAAGGATTATTTTATGGTCTTGCTTCTGTGAGGCCTATCGCATTTGCTATAGTGACCTTTCCGTAAGGCTTATCGTGTTTTGTGGGTTAATGAGTGGCACTCGGCTTAAGAATGTAGACAGAGAAATTTATTTGGGTGTAACAATATCGAATAACCTAAAACAGTCAACAATGTTCAAAAGCTAAGAAAGCAAATCACATAATTGGCTATATAGACAGGACATTTCAGTGTAAATCCAAAGATGTAATCCTAACACTTTACAATTCTCTAGTCCGTCCTCTTCTGGAATATTGCGTTCAATCGTGGTGCACCTACTATCAAAAAGATATTGAGTAACTTGAACAAGTTCAACGTAGAGTTACCAATATGATAACTAATCTATAAAACAAACCATACAAGGAGCATCTAGGAGAATGAAGTATATTTCCCTTAAATCCAGCTCCCTTTCACCTGTCATCCTGGCCCGGATGGCAGGATATCCCGCTTCTGTTTATCTGTCATCCAGGCCCGGGTGACGGGAAATCCTGCACCACGCTGATGCAACGATTTGCGCCAATTTTGTTTAATCAAAGGCATTAAATATAGGAGTATATGGTATCTGGCAACACTCCTAATAACCCCAAGTAAATCGAATCTTGTCATCTTTGAGCCTTGGTGATGGACTGAAGTAAATCTCCTGAAGTGCCTGTGTTCGTTTGTCTATGAGTGCTGTGTGAGAGGATCCTATCCACACTTGTGAACAATACTAAATACAAGGATGCACTTTGCCCCTGTACAGATCAAGAAGCTGTGCAGGGGTAAAGAACCCCTTGAGGCAGTTGATCACACCCAGCATATGCACACCCAGTTGGGGTCCACCCTGCTTCACGTTGACAATGGTGGTGTTGTTGTAGGACCTTCTGTGTTTGTAACATATTCACACCCAGTTGGGGTCCACCCTGCTTCACGTTGACAATGGTGGCGTTGTTGTAGGACCTTCTGTGTTTGTAACATATTCACACCCAGTTGTGGTCCACCCTGCTTCACGTTGACAATGGTGGTGTTGTTGTAGGACCTTCTGTGTTTGTAACATATTCACACCCAGTTGTGGTCCTCCCTGCTTCACGTTGACAATGGTGGTGTTGTTGTTGGACCTTCTGTGTTGTAACATATGCACACCCAGTTGTGGTCCTCCCTGCTTCACGTTGACAATGGTGGTGTTGTTGTTGGACCTTCTGTGTTGTAACATATTCACACCCAGTTGTGGTCCTCCCTGCTTCACGTTGACAATGGTGGTGTTGTTGTAGGACCTTCTGTGTTGTAACATATTCACACCCAGTTGTGGTCCTCCCTGCTTCACGTTGACAATGGTGGTGTTGTTGTTGGACCTTCTGTGTTGTAACATATTCACACCCAGTTGTGGTCCTCCCTGCTTCACGTTGACAATGGTGGTGTTGTTGTAGGACCTGCTGTATTGTAACATATTCGCACCATGTTTTGGTCCGACTTTGGTATCATTAAATGGATGGCCTTAAAAAGCAATAGGTGACATTCATATTGCTATCCTATCCTTCCACTGTATCTTATTCTTAGTGTTGTTAGCTCTACTAGGACTAATGATTAGCTACTTTGAAAATAAAGCAGATTACATGGCAAGCAGTCCTGATCTTCAAAGTGACTTCTGCCGCCTGCAACTACCTTGAATATGCATCTCTCTAATTTTAAATTTAAAGCCGTAACAGAGCTTGAGCTAAGCGAAATAGTGAAACAATTAAAAAACTATGCCCCTATGACGGCAATATAACTGCCTCCATAATTACATCCATTCTTCCTGTAATCTCTCAGATGGATACATAGCTGAACTGTATGTAAATATTATGATAATAAGTATTTAATCGTAACTACTACGGATGCTAAGAGAATAAAAGACATTAAACAAATACATATTGTCAATTATTTTGCAAACACTTGATAAACAGAAATACATAAAAACAAAGATAATTAGACATGACAGACAGAGTCAAGCCTTTATTAGTTCGCTTCATATGTATTTGTGCGTGTTTTGTCTCGTGATAGAGTGGGCTGCCGCCTAGAAAGGATCCGCTACAAATCAAGGGTCCAACGCAGGTGGTTTAGAGAGGCTGATTTACGAATGTGCAATCTATTATATCTGAATATAAAATGGTTTTGCCGATCTACAATATTACTGTAGCAAAAGTAACAGAATATTATATTATGATCAATATAAGTAATGTGGACCATAAAACGTATGTGTTTCCAACATCTATTGAATTTGCACCGTCGTAATTACACATTTTGATCGACGCCAATAGGCTTTTATAAAGGAAATTACAATTATTGTTCATGCACTTTCCAAAAAGCCAATCACAATTAGTCTATTCATCTATCTATCTATGGCCGGACGCTGTAATCCCCGAAGGGTTGGCCACAAACGAAACGCCACCATGCACCTCTTTCCTCGGTCAGTCGATGCCCCTCGTCCCATCCAGCACCGCTTTCACTCATATACTTCTTCACTCCATCCTTCCACCTCTCTCTCGGTTTACTTCTACCTCTCTGTCCATCCACCTCGCTCTCGTACACCCTCCTAGTCATTCTCTCACTTCCTTTACGTTCATATGGCCGAACCATCTCAAGGTGTTCCTTTTTTACACTTTCCAGCACATCTACATCCACACCACACCTCTCTATTATTTCCTAATTCATCTGTCTGTCCCTCCATGTAACTCCACACTCACTTCTCAAGTAACTCATTTCTACCCTTCTCACTCTTGGTCTGAGTCTCTCCTCCAACGTCCATGCTTCGCTTCCGTAGGTCATGTCGTGATTACCACACTGTCATGCAAGGACTTCTTTACTTCCATGCTGACCACCCTATCTCTTGTTACAGCTTTCAGCTTTCCTACAACTCTTTCCCTGTTGCAGCCTCTCCCACACGTGTTCATCCATACTCCCATCCTTACTCAGCACACTGCCCAGATACTTTAATGAGCTGACATTCTCCATAGCATGATTGTTCAAACTCACCTCACACTCTGTGGCTGCACCCCTTTCAAAGACCATAACCTTGCTCTTCCCCGCATATACCTTCAGATTCCGTTTATCAAGCAACGTTCCAAATATATTTACCAGACTGTGCAGCTCCCATCACTATCGTTCATCAGAACTGTACCATCGGCAAACAGCAGTACAGGTAGCTTCCACTCGTTTCCTTCCCTTATCAGCGGTACACCAACATCCGCTGCTCTTGCTTGTATTTCTTCCATGACTCCATCCATATATACATTAAACAACCATGGGGACATCACACACCCCTGTTTCAACCCAACATTCCGATCAAAGAACTCGCTCTGCTCATTCTCCACACGAACCGACGCCTTTGCACCCTCATACATGCTCTTCACTGCTTGCAGCAACTTGCCATCTTCTCCGTATATTCTCAGTACTTTCCACATTCCTTCTCTATCTACCTTATTATAAAATTTGATACATATTGTAGTTTCTTTATTCATACAGAATTTAGTAAAATTTACCCGAATGTCCCGTACTTCTCAAACTGACTAATTCCTTGAACATGACGATAGTGCATTGTTATATGTGCGATTAGTTTGCTTGGGAACCAGATTAACTTGCGAATGTAGTGATGTACACCCTATGTGGTGGATTGTGTATTTTTATTTCAAATTTGATTATATTAAGCGTTATTTCCACATACCGATTTTGATTAGTTCCTCTGCGTTTATCTTGTGTCGTCCAAGTTTTGGATTGTTTGTTTTGCAACTTTTACATTATAATAGGCCTTCTTCAAGTCCATAAAGGCAACATACAGCTTTTATACAGATTTTTCTCCACAACACATTTCAGGGCAAACATCTGATTTACACATCCTCTTCCCTTCCTAAACCCGCCCTGCTCGTCACCTATCCATTTCTCCATTCTCGCTCTCACTCTCTCAATTACTACCCAACTGTACACCTTCCCTACTATGCTTATAAGACATATTCACCAGTGGTTACCACACACTCCTCTTTCCCCTTTAACCTTTTAAAGTGGGACTATTATGCCTGTCTTCCAGTTATCAGGTGCACTCCCCTTCTCCCATAATAATCAAACTGTTATATTAATTCCTCTTCCGTACAATTGTGCCTTATTTTATGTACACTTCTACTTGTTTCGCATGCCCTGTATTCATAGCTCGTATACATGATCAACACTTCACTATTCTTCTACTCACTCTGATGCATGATAATTATCATATTGTTTTCCATGTTCTATAATGTTTACAGTTTCCCCTCTTATGTTCTCGTTTTTGTTTTCTTCTCTCCCTGTGTCACAATTGGTCATGTTGTCAACATTGTTTACTGAATTCTTGGGTAGAACACTGAGAGAATAAAGTATATTGTAATTGATTCTGATATGTATAATGTCTACTTTAATTGTCATTACAATTATATTAGTTGAATCAAATTAAAACTCACACTGTTTATCGTTCCAATAACCTTAATCATTACAATTATTGTTTTTTATGTTTAACTTTCAAATGTCCTGATAGCGTAATGGTTAATGCGCGTAATTTCGGTGTGAGAATCCTAGGTTCGAATCCTTGGATTACCGCATGTATTCAATAGTTTCATTGAGTTTTAATGTTATTCATTAATTAGGTTCATTTGTTAGTTAATTGATGGGTTGCTAATAAAATATATATGACTTGCGCTAAATTTGTATCATAATTTATACCCTATTAGTCGATATCTCTTTCTTCAATATGCATCTCAAACTTTCTCGCTCAGAAAAAGTATTTGTGTATCGGTATGCATTATTCTTGATCAGAATCTCAAAGGATTCTTCAGGTTTCTTGTTGGCCTGTCTCGTTGTCGGCATTCAGAAGCAATGGCGATAGGAGGAGAGGTACACAACGTCTCTAGAGGAAACTAAATTCCATAGTATATAATTATTTTACTGTAGTTTTTTTTTTTTGTTTTTTTTTTTTTTATTGTGGTTAATATATATGATATGTAATTGTTGAATGTATGCCAAACATTAAGTTTTAGTGAAATTAGCAAGCCGCCAAAATATATAATCACTCGGTTGAACATTAAGTGATCTTTGCTACTATAACAACTGAAGTAAGTCAAGGCAATAGTAAACTTTACTGCTGAGAGAACTATATATTTGGTGGCTGCATCAAAGTTATCTTCATTCAGGGAACTAGAGAAATGGAAGGGAGGGGGGAAATACAGGAATGGGGAAGAGAGGAGGGGATGGTATGGAGATATGTCATGTAATCCTATATGTCACCCAATTTTGAGACAAATCTTTTGTATCGGGCAAAAAAATAATAATACAACGGACAGACAACAAGGAAAGAATGCCACCCTTGCACCACTTCCGCACTCAACTTTATCACGCACTCGAGAAACGTACAAGCCAGGAACAGGGTAAGAACATGGTTGCCAACTGCCCGACATTCCCTCACTACCATGGTATTCAGATTAGCACTTCACTAAATCTTACCTAGAGTTCTTAAATAAGATAAATGTGATCTCTTCAAACCACTGACACTGCTTTTCAACAACTGGGATTGTGCCCGATGAGTGGAAGCTCGCGAACGTTACCCCGATATTTAAATTAGCCTTGCCTAGTAACTATCGCCCGATCAGCTTCTGTTGTTTGTAAGATGCTAGAAACTCTGAGAAGAGACAGACTTGAACACCACATTGAGGAAAACAAATTACTAAAGGATACCCAACATGGTTTTCGAAAAAATCGGTCCTGCTTGACAAACCTTT
This sequence comes from Lithodes maja, assembly GCA_037953745.1. Classification (NCBI taxonomy): domain Eukaryota; kingdom Metazoa; phylum Arthropoda; class Malacostraca; order Decapoda; family Lithodidae; genus Lithodes; species Lithodes maja. Next base: position 140,627 of record JBAKBP010002069.1, on the reverse strand, counting down.
TAGACTTCCTCCATGACATCCTTAGCTTATATAATGAAAGTAAAGTTGTAGATATTATATACGTTGATATCCATAACATCTTTGATAAAGTTCGGCACTGACCCAAATTAATGAAGCTAAAAGGTCACAGAATACAAGGTGTTTTCTTAATTGGATATAATATTGGCTCAGAGAAAGAAAACATTAGAGTAGTAGTATAAATAGTAGTATTAAATGGGAAAGCATCAATATTGACCAATGTAACTAGCGCTGTACTTCAAGGATAAATTTTGGGGCCAATTCTCTTCCTAATCTACATTAATGACATAGACAACGGTCTAACCTATACAATCTCAAAGTTTGCAGATGATACAAAAATTACAAATACTGTACTCATAAATTAACATGTTGAAGATGTGCGTCACAATCTAAATAGCTTGCCACAGTGGGCTAAAATCTGGCAAATGAGCTTCAATGAAGAAAAATGCAAAGTACTTCACATCAGAAACCAAAATGAGAAAGCAAACTATTCATTCAATGGCACCCAGCTAGAAAATGTAGACAGAGAAACGGACTTGGGAGTAACAATATCGAATAACTTAAAATCTAGCCAACAATGTACAGAAGTTGTTAAGAAAGCAAGCAAAATGAGAGTGACCAAAATTGTACCGTGTTTGAGGAACAAACCATAAGGGGAGTGTCTAGAGGAATTGAAAATGTTCCCCCTAATACAGTGGAGATTAGGAGGTGACTAAATTTAAGTTTTCAAGATCATCAAAGGCATCGACCATTTGATTTGCAGTTAGTACTTTACAATCAACCAGTCAAATTACACAAGGGGAAATGGATACAATATCCTTGGTAAATAATTTAACTCGCATGAATCTAAGAACCTCTTCTTTAATCGAGTTGTCAATCTGTGGAATGGGCTTCCCCGAGATGTTATCGACTGTGTTATAGACTGCAGCACCGTTGATTCTTTTAAAGTTTGCCTAGACTAACACCTTGCCCGAAACCCACGAATGACTGTATTTTGTAAATTAATAAATTATTTCCTAGTCTCAATTCTTATTATATTAACCTAATTGAATTCACTCTTTATCATATCGTCTCCGAGAAACTATTGGGTTCATAAAACAGCAGTAATTTAGAGAGCAAGTAACCTCAAAGGGTCGCAAGACCTGTTGTTAGTTTATTGCCTTTGTATTCCTTTGTAACAAGGGACCCAAGGACACACCACAGTAACCTACATCAACCTTTCTTTTACTAAAATCACAACCAAGCGAAGAAGACAAACTACCTACTAGTCACCTAAGGTACACACCAGCAACATTATATGACACGCCTTTCAAAATCATTTCTTTGGGTAGCACATCCTTCACAGCAACATCCAGCCACTTGTGCTCATCCTTCGCTGCTCAACCCACACCCATTGCAGTCACAACCTTTCCCCTCCTTGCCACGCCCTTCACAGTCAAGACTTGTCTCAGCAACACGCTCTTTGCAGTCTTCCCCCCACCTTTGGCTCGCCTATCACAGCCAAACCCTTTACAAATGAAACGTCCTTCACTGTCACCTCCCCTCCCGGCATGCCCTTCGCAGCCAATAACCCCCCTTGTGACATGCCCTCACAGTCATGCCCCGTTTCCGCCTTGGCACACCCATCACAGCTCTCACCACGCCCAGTAAGAAAGAAGACTGCAATCCTTGTCCTGCAACTGCCGACAAAGATATTCCCTTCTGAAGTGAGATAGCATTTTATTCTTAGCTTTTGGACCCTTCTGTAAGTGAATAATTGAATGATTCTGGTCGAATTATCTGCTGCTGGTAAATACTCTCCTTAAAATGTAGACTCTGGTTTACCTCCTTCATGTATTTATTTAAGTAGTAGTAATGCCGCCACCACCCTTACTCTATTGTAATTAGACAGTAATACCAGTATGTAAACAATATTTCTGCGGATGTATTCTAGTATTGGATTGGGGATATTATCCGCCTTGTTTTGCAAAAATACCAACACAGCATTTTAGACTACAATAGACAGTAAGCTAGCTAGCTATGCACTTGGAGTATTAATGTCAATGAGTTATGCACTTTGTCGTCTCCAGAAGCTTTGAGGGTTCCTCCTAAACAGGTCCCTCCACGACATGGAACACTTGGACAAAAGTTGTTTGCAGAGCCAAATCCTGAAGGTTGATACCCATTAGCTTTTGTTTGATAGTACTTGTGATCCAATCACTATTTACATTTTTAGCCCCTAACGGTGTGAGATCCTCGTCCGGGAACATGTCCTCCCTGCTGGCAATATGCTTCAGGTGGTTTTTTGTTCTGCATCAGTTTTGTCCTGGCTAGTTTTGCTATGATTGCCTTGGGTTTGTTTGAATTGGGTTTACTTGATAGTCTGTGACTGATAATTATGTCCTCAATCTTTAGTTGTACACCCATGTCAGCTGTAATATCGATGACTAGCTGGTTAGTGTTCTCATCTGTGAATTCGGGGATACCTTAGATTTTCACATTCTCTCGCCTTTCATACTGTTCCGGTCTATCCAACTCAAACTTTTGAAGCTGACTTCATTGTTCACTACAGTCAGAGTTTTATCCACATCACGTTTCATATTATTTAGGCCTTCTATTCAAATTAATTAATGAACACCGCCACTGACCACCATGTAAGGAACTTTGGTTGTTGTTACCTTAAGGGGTTAAGATTTGTTTTATTATTGTTTGGTTGATTGATGATTCTGGTCAAATTCTCTGCTGCTGATAAATTTTCTCCTTAAAATGTAGACTCTGGTTTACCTCCTTCATGTATTTATCAAAGTAGTAGTAATGCCGCCACCACCCTTACTCTAATTTAGGGTAAAAGATTAACACTTCTTATCAAGCCACTCATTTATTATTGAATATTAAAGACTTTAATCATGAAAACAAGAACATTGATGATTAAAATGTACATGGGAAATTCCCCAAGTAGTTATTACATCTCCAGACCTCTTATCGAGACCAAGTCCTCTAAGTGAACTAAAAACCTCTTTCATACTTCTCTCTTCCTTTCTCCTCACACACAACAGAGGTGATGGGAAATCCCATGAACATTTCCGCTTCACATGGGCATAGCCTGGTGAACTCAAAAGTGCATGAGTAAGTTGTACCAAAGTCTGACACAGGAATAAATGAGACCAGGAAGTTACATTGATTCAACCCCAAGATGTACAGCTATCCGCTTAAATATACAATTCACTGCATGATTCTTATAATAATAACCAAACATAAAATGTAACACATGTGGAGTTTGCATAATATAAATACACAAATGTTGTGAACCTGATTGTATGCAAGCTATGATGTTCCAAGATTGCAATCGCTCTGAAAGAATAAGTCAAAAGGAATATGCATATACATTCTCAATAATTTAAAGCAATAACAATAATAAATAAATGGGTGCTAAACTACAACTTACGTGCATATTCGGTTTTGTAAATAGAGGAGAATATAATTTGTAATACAGGAAACAATATTTGAGTTAAGTAGTGAACTAAATCTGTATATGTATCTACACCCTGAGTTAATGGTTACCAAACACAAGTAAACCAATGACACTCAATCAAGCCTGGACAATGTTGACACTGACTGTTCATTAACGAGGTCAACATGGTCATAAATTAGCAGTGAATGATTTTACTGAGGCTTTCGTTGATAGCTATATTTTTAAATACCTGTACGATCAACGTGTCTTCTATGACGACAGCTACAACTGTTCTCCAGAAGTGAAGGCAATCCAAATTGATGTGACTTTACAAGAAATGTTTAACATGATATTTAAGACGTGTATTAAGACTACAATAACGTAATATAACCCAAACTGTTCAGATAATATTTATTTTGTTTTTGGTTCCAACCAAGCCAGGTGTGACAATTTTTCCCAAAACATTTTTGAGACGAGGTCTGGTCAAATGAATATCTCAGGGCAGGGGGAACACTTTGAGAGAGTTACACAGAGTTACACAGATACTCAGACCACACAGCCTTTGCGGTTCTTACTAGGTGGTCTGCCCTTAATACTACTAGATAGGAACAGTTTATGGTAGAATACAATGACAGCAAAGTAGAAAGCTCTCTCCCCACCCTGCGCTTCCTTCAGCAAAAATGTAGTGGTGCCAGATTGACATGCTTAAAAATCCCTTTCTGGTCACCCAAAATTCCCTTTTTGTCCCTTAATTTCCTTGTCGTATATAAATATACTGTATATATAGTATATATCACAAATACACGTGAGCCACTAAATTTTTCTAATCTCTCAGTGGGGTTCGAACCGCCGACCGTCAGGACGATAGCCAACGCTTTAATCAACTACATCACGACAGTCTAAAAGACACTCAACCTTCTATCCTATTTATGTTAGGGAGAAGGGAAACCCACTAGGCGAATATATTTCAATTCATACCTAGTCGTAGGATCAATATTCCAGAATACCATACAAGGATTTCTGAGTGTCCCGACGCAACTCGGGCCGAAATTGATTTAATTTAATTCTAACCCACCAAGCATGAGAGTTACAAATATTGAGTATCTATCACAAATACACGTGAGCCACTAAATGTTTCTAATCTCTCAGTGGGGTTCGAACCGCCGACCGTCAGGACGATAGCCGACGCTTTAATCAACTACACCACGGCAGTCTAAAAGACACTCAACCTTCTATCCTATTTATGTTAGGGAGAAGGGAAACCCACTAGGCGAATATATTTCAATTCATACCTAGTCGTAGGATCCATATTCCAGAATACCATACAAGGATTTCTGAGTGTCCCGACGCAACTCGGGCCGAAATTGATTTAATTAAATTCTAACCCACCAAGCATGAGAGTTACAAATATTGAGTATATATATCAAAAATACACGTGAGCCACTAAATGTTTCTAATCTCTCAGTGGGGTTCGAACCGCCGACCGTCAGGACGATAGCCGACGCTTTAATCAACTACACCACGGCAGTCTAAAAGACACTCAACCTTCTATCCTATTTATGTTAGGGAGAAGGGAAACCCACTAGGCGAATATATTTCAATTCATACCTAGTCGTAGGATCCATATTCCAGAATACCATACAAGGATTTCTGAGTGTCCCGACGCAACTCGGGCCGAAATTGATTTAATTTAATTCTAACCCACCAAGCATGAGAGTTACAAATATTGAGTATATATATCAAAAATACACGTGAGCCACTAAATGTTTCTAATCTCTCAGTGGGGTTCGAACCGCCGACCGTCAGGACGATAGCCGACGCTTTAATCAACTACACCACGGCAGTCTAACAGACACTCAACCTTCTATCCTATTTATGATAGGGAGAAGGGAAACCCACTAGGCGAATATATTTCAATTCATACCTAGTCGTAGGATCCATATTAAATGAAATCAATTTCGGCCCGAGTTCCGTCGGGACACTCAGAAATCCTTGTATGGTATATAAGCGAGTAACAGGATTATTCAATTTTGGAAAAATTTATTCTGCTGCAAGTAACCTGTCCTCCAGTACAGCACTTGTGAAAAATAGCTTTAATGCTTGTAACTGCTCAATAACGAGCTTGACAACACATTGTAACGATAACCATCTAGTTTGTGATGGGTGTAATAATTGGTGTGGATTGACACTAGCAAATTCCTGGAATTCCGTTAATGCACTTGATTGTTTTGGAGACTGTAAATAGTTGTATACATCTCTTGCTAGGTCTTCAATGCTCCTTGGTCAAATGCATACGAAGCACATAAGTGGAAGAAGTGACATACACACTTCAATACAAACAAATCTGGTATATCATCCTTCAGAAGTTTTGAGAGGGAATGGTTTTGACCCATCATTACACTTGCACCATCAGCCGCAAAACCTAGCATATTATCCTTATAGGGTATACCCGTATGACATGGTCATACAAAATTACAGCTGTAGCACTAGTGAGTGAGATGAGTCAGAAATGAATCTTGAACACCATGTTCAGTTACAACTTGCTACTAAAGCCAAATATTTTGTACATCTGTTGACTCATCTCTATTAGAGAAAAGTGTTATTTCTCAGCAGTTAGATCAAATCATCCCGCACTTCACCTCCTAGCACATTTTTGACGACTGCAGTGCATTTGGTTCTACCACATTTGAAGCCCTTTGCAATGTCTGAATCAGGGCAGGCTGCTTGGACTGCATACAGATCTACTGACTCAGAATTAAATGTTGAATACAACCTAACCTGAATCAATTGATATTTTGACTACAGGAGGTAAAGGAACGCAGAATAAAATAGCGTGTACTAAATAGTTATAATACTACTAATAGTAGAAAATGGCGTACACGACGAAGTTGCACTTGAATAGAAATACCTGATAAGGTATGAAGGAGTTCTGAACAAGTTAACAGATTCCTATAAGGAATACAGAACGAATTGGCGTTGTATTCGAGATGGTGAAATAATTAGATAAAAGTTCTATACAAAGCTAGAATTCATAGACGAGATGGATCAAAATTATCTATTCCATAACACAATAAGAAAATAAGTTATTCGTAAATGAATAAGTTGACGCACAAGATCACAAAGCGTAAATTGGGTATTTGAAGTAATTAGATTCAAATTAAGATTTCTAATTAATAATAACTCTTATAAAGCAACGAGAGTCTGAGTTTAATTGAATATGAAATTGAGCGTAGGTTCTAGGTAACCGTTGGATTTTAATAGAGAATAGATACAAGATATATACTTCAACTTCGACTTGATACATACACAATAGAATGGACATATACAAGGAAAATCAGTGAGTATTCGGCTAGATATCAATTAACACGAGTATGTAACGTATAACGTGGAAAGAGGTGTCATCAAGGCTAATGTGGGTGAGAATGCGGTTTAACCCTCCGACCCCGGCTAGGGAATATCGTGACTGTACTTTGTGTCCGGGGGTTTTCAGGAATTTTGGTCCCTGTTGATTCACATGTTACTCCTGAAATACATTACACAAAGTTATAAAAAAAACAGAAAAATGTAGCACAAACCTTCATGTGTAGAATGCCGTTGAGTAGAGGTCTCTAGCCCAAGTGATTGCATAATGGTGAGCGCGGGAAGTGGAGTGATTTTTATGCGTGAAAATCATCCCGCGTTCGGATGCGTCGCCTTTGCCCAGGCCCCGGCTCGGCTAACCTACTGTTTTCTTAGCCACTCGTCGCGCAAAACCTTTTACCTCCCGGAGGCGATTTTATGTATTGATAGTGATGTTATTATAGTTATTTGGAGTCCAATTATATAAAATATGTTTATTAGGCTATGATTGTAACAAATATTTCACATTTTCACTCGATACCGTAGTTTTTATGAGTAATTGAGGTAGGTTATTGTTATATTAGGCACTGATTATTCGTTATCACAGGTGTTTATTATACTTTGGCCATCTAATATTATGTCATGTGTCACTTTCACTTAGTTATATGCTTTGTAAACGTTTTATATACAATTTATTGTGTCTTTGTTCACTTATTTATATATGTTTTCATAATACATGATTTTTTTATCACAATACACCTGTACATTGTTTTATTTCCACTTGTTGCCTATATACATACATATTGTCAGTCTTTGGTACTTTCACTATGATTATTAGTTAGTACTCCTGCTTGCTGTGGTATTCAGCAAAGCACGGTATAGTACATAGTGACACCTGGCACTCCACACACTGCATGGTGGTCTTTTTGTGCTTCCTCGGCCTCACCTGGCTGTTCCAGCAGACATGGCACCGCCTTCTGCTAATGGTGACTCCATCTCGTTCCAGAGGCAGGTAACCGTGCTTGTGCACATTTACATACTGTGCACACTGCAGGCGGTCCTGAACGGGGCGCCCAGGTTGTGCCACTGCCCTCTGTGGAGCTAGAGCGGGGGCAGCACGCCCACGAACTTTGGCGGCGCGCACCCTAGGGCGGCCAGGAGCACGACGGCGCCCAGGCCCAGCCCGGCGGCCAGCCCGGCGGCCAGGGCGGCCAGGAGCACGACGGCCCTGGGCAAAGCGTCTGGGTTGAGGGTCGTCGATGTCCATAAAGTCGTCGTCATCGTCGTTGTCGTCAGAGCTGTCATCTTGCCCTGACGGTGGACCCAGGTAATCATGGCCAGAGTCATCTGTGAGGTGCCCTTCTTCTTCAGAGCCCCCCTCATAATCTCGCGGGGAACGAATGATGCGTGGGCGGCGTGTAGGTCGGCGAGGTGGGGAAGGAGTGGGTAAATAGGCCGAAAGTGGGGGGTCCTCAACCCTAGGGAGTGCTGGTGGTGGTGGGGAAGAATGGCGGGAGCCTGGGGCAACTTGGGTGGCGTGGGTAGATAAGGAAGACAATGGCGGGTCAACCTCAGCCTCCCGCTCAGCCTCACTATCATCACTTTCATCGTCATGGTCAAATCCACTAAAAAAGGCGTATCTTTCATGGATTTCGTCTAGATCGTCAAAATCTTCACTATAGTGAGACTGATAAGACTCGGAGCTATCACTACCCAACTCATCAACACTATTTTGGCCTTCACCACGTTCATAACTCCTCAAAGCTATCTCAATACCTCCGGGAGTCAACGCATCTTGTACGTGCCTTTGCGTTAGGGCGCGACGAACATGGGCAGGCGTCGAAGGGAGCGTAGAATCGGACACAAGGGAATAACTTTTTGGGCTAGTATCCATGTTGGCGGCAGGGTAGAGACTGTTTTGGTGGCGTACATGCTGTCTGGTGGCGTCGCCTAGCGACGCCTGGTGACCACGGAGCGAAATTTTTACGCGCGCCATTCGAAAGCACACACGCAAGCAATGGTACAGTGTTGTACCACCCGGGTTCCTCGGGCCAAAAAAAAATGGTACACACGTGTACCACCCGGGGTCGAAGGGTTAAGGGTGAAAGGTGGGTTTTTGTAAGTGCGTATGGACCAGGAAGTGAAAGAGAGTTAGACGAGGTAGAGGGTTTCTGGGAGGATTTGAGAGATTGTCTACAAGGGTTTGATGAAAATGAAAATGTTATAGTTTTAGGGGACCTAAATGCTAGGGTAGGAAATGAGCCTGTTGAGGGAGTCCTCGGTAGTTTTGGTGTGGATGGTGTAAACGAGAGTGGAGAAAGACTGAAAAATGTATGTGAAGAGTGTAGATTGAGTGTAGGTAATACGTTCTTCAAAAAAGGCGTATACACAAGTACACCTGGCATAGACTTGTGAGGGGAGAGATTGTAGAGAGGGCATTGATGGATTATGTGCTGGTGACAAGGGAAAGATTGTGTAGACTGCTGGATGTGAATGTGATGAGAGGTGAGGCGGAGGGTATGTCAGATCATTACCTGGTGGAGGGAAAGCTAAGAGTTAAGAGTTACAGGAGAATAAGAGACAAGCGTGAAGTAAGAGAGGTAATAAAAGTTAGTGAGTTAGAGACGAGTGAAAAAGAGAGGGAGTACAAGGAAAAACTAAATGAAAAGTGGATGGAAGTGAGAGAGATGGAAGAGAGAGAAGTAGAGGTTGAATGGCAACAGTTTAAGGAAGGAGTGAAAGCAAGTGCAGAGGTAGTATGCGGCAAAAGGAAAGTAGGAGGCAGAGGTATCAGGAAGGGAAGCGAGTGGTGGAATGATACGGTGAGAAAGGCAGTTGAGGAGAAGAGACAGTGTTTTGAGAGGGTTTTACAGGATGGTAGTGTTGAGGTATGGGAGAGGTACAAGGAGAAAAGGAGAGAGGCAAAACGGAAAATTAGAGAAGCGAAAAAAGATGCAAACGAAAGGTGGGGCCAAAGGCTGAGTGAGAATTTTGAAGAACGAAAGAAGATGTTCTGGAAGGAGGTAAATAAAGTAAGGAAAGGAGGACCAAAGAGGGAAGAGTCAGTGAAAGATGAAAATGGAGAATTACTAGTGGAACCAGTTGAAGTGAGGAAAAGATATGCCAAGTATTTTGAATCTTTGTTAAATACAAGAGATGGAAGAGAAGCAGTGATTGAAGCAGAGGTGGATGGAGATAGGTTTCCCAGGCCACCCAGGTGGCAGGGAATGAATGAAAGGATTGAGGAAAATGAGGTGAAAGAAGCAGTGAAACAAATGAGAGCGGGAAAAGCAGAAGGTTTGGATGGTATTGCTGTGGAGTGTATAAAGAAGGGTGGAGATGTGATAATAGATTGGTTGGTGAGACTTTTCAACGTGTGCTTTGTTGTGTCAAGGGTACCAATAGACTGGAAGAGTGCATGTATTGTGCCGTTGGAAGGGAGATCGGCAGGAGTGTTCAAGTTATAGAGGTATTAGTTTATTGTCAGTGGTTGGAAAGCTGTATGGCAGGGTGTTGATAGAGAGGATAATAAAGTGTACGGAAGTTGCAATAGGAGAAGAACAGTGCGGTTTTAGGAGGGGAAGAGGGTGCGTGGATCAGATGTATGCAGTAAGACAGTTATGCGAGAAGTATTTAGAGAAGCATAAGGAGATATTTTGGGCTTTTATGGACTTGGAAAAAGCGTATGATCGTGTGGACCGTGAAGCAATGTGGAAGGTGTTAAGGATTTATGAAATAGGAGGAAATTTGTTAGAAGCAGTTAAGAGTTTTTATGAAGGGAGCAGAGCATGTGTGAGAGTAGGAAATGGTGAGTTGAGTGAATGGTTTGAGGTAAAGGTAGGTTTGCGACAGGGTTGTGTAATGTCACCATGGCTGTTTAATATGTTTATGGATGGTGTGGTGAGGGAGGTGAAAAGGAGAACTATGGGAAGAGGATTGGGTTTAGTAGGAAAGAATGGTAGAGATTGGGAGTTGAATCAGTTGCTGTTCGCTGATGACACAGCATTGGTGGCGGATTCTGATGAGAAACTGCAGCGGGTAGTCAAAGAGTTTGGTGTGGTTTGTGGAAGGAGGAAACTGAAGGTGAACGTCAATAAAAGTAAAGTAATGGTGTGTAATAGGGGAGAGCATAGGGTGAATCTAGATGTGAGGCTGGATGGGGAAATATTGGAACAAGTAGAGTTTTAAATATCTAGGAGGAACGATAAGCAGGAGTGGAGGTATGGAAGTGGAGGTAAAACAGAGAGTGTGTGAAGGAAGGAAGGTTTTCGGAGCAATGGGAAGTATGTGGAAGACGAGAAATCTCGGAGTGAAAGTAAAAAGTGCACTGTATCAAGGAATTGTTGTGCCAACAGTGATGTATGGGGCTGAGACATGGGCTCTGAAGAAAAAGGAGAAAAGAGGGCTGGATGTGATGGAGATGAGCTGCTTGAGGAGTATGTGTGGAGTTACTCGTAGAGACAGATTGAGGAATGAAGAGATACGTAGGAGAGTGGGGCAGCAGGAACATTTGTCAGCCAGAGTGGACAGAAGGGTGCTGAGCTGGTATGGTCATGTTGAACGAATGGGAGATGAAAGGCTTACAAAGAGAATATGTGAGTCAGGTACAAGGGGAGATAGAAGGGCAGGAAGACCCCCATTGAGATGGAGAGACTGTGTAAGAAAGGCTTTGGATGATAGAGGAATGACTTTTGATCAGGCAGGGGAAGTGGTGGTGGACAGGAGTGAATGGAGAATGCTTGTGAATAGTTGAGTGAACACGTGGTCATTTGGAGTAAGGGGTCGGGCGCAAGTTCGACTAGATAATAGTCCATCAGGCGCCTGGCCGGGGGGGACGATTAATATGAAGGGTGTGCCTGGAAGTGTGGTGGGAGGGCTTGTGGCTTTGGCTCCGCTGCATGTCTGCCTGCCGAGATCGGAACCTCTCCGGGTGGTCAGGGGCCGGGGGAGTGCTGGAGCGACCTTGGTAACCCTGGTCTCTGGGTCTTCTCCTGGGTGACCTGGATGTGTGTGAGTTTGTGTTTTTTATCTGTGTTTATTTTTTGTTTTATGTTGTTTTTGTGTTTTCCCTGTTCTTGCTCTGTCTTGAGTCGGCTACCCCCAAAATGGGGATTGGGCCTGAGCATATAGATAGATAGACCCTCTTATGTAATGCATAAGGTGTTGATATTCGGTGTGAGCGTCCTGGGTTCGAATCCACGGACTGCCACATGTGTTTGTAATATTTCATTAATCGATTTTAGAAGTAGAGTTGGTTGTTGGATAGAACATAATAAAGGTCAGAGGCAGTCGAGTTAGGCAAGACTGGTCAACACCATATTGTCTTCTCGCGTTAGCCCAATATAGTGCTAATCCGTCAACACTGAGGCACTATATTTAAGACCACCGAAGCCTGCTTATCACTCAAATCAACCCTAAGCAAGCCGGCCTAAGTTTGTTCCAAACCAACCACGAAGAGTCTACCCCAGAAATCCAACCACCGGACGTTTTTCCTACAATAACTACAGAGGTAGGGACCAACCTTTAGTGATAATAAATCTGTTCAATTTTCAAGCATGTAACCCCAAGTGCTCCATTCACGACATCAGGGACTCAGTAAAATATAAACAAGCAAACCCTCGCATCTCTGCCACCGAGGAAGTTTCGACCAGTTGGAAGAACATGAGACAGAAGAAGATCTAGAAACTGAAGAAGTCGCCCAGATCTTGCCAAAAGAAGAGGAAGATATCCTGGAGGACGAAGAAGAAGATCCTCAGGGTTTTTAAAACCTCCCCCGCACACTATGGCTTCGGCGGGGGAGTCTACCATTGAGAGGCCACCCGGGCCTACTGTATATATAATTTTACCAAGATCAAGAATGTCCCTGTAAGGCTACTCATAGATACGGGCGCTGCACGCTCGTGTCTCTTCAACTCTTTTTATGTCAAACATAGAACAAGATTTGGAGAACTACAAGCCACAACCACCAACTTAATAACTGCTGGTGACACCCCACTGCAAATTAGAGGAGAGACCAGACCCCTCCATGTCACCACCCCTCAACCTCACGCCAACTGTTATCACCCATTCGTAGTATTCTATTCCGAATATCGCCACTACGACGGTTACATGGGTTTGGACTTATTACAAAAACTTCAAGCCCAAGTAGACTGTGGACAGAGGTTGTTAGTTTTCAAGGAAAAAAAAAAACTTGAGCAACCACAACAAACTTAGCAACGCAAGGACAACGATCAAATTGTAGAGAGACCCCAGCTCGCTAAACTCAGCCACGCCAACCAAGCAAAAAATGTTTTCCCCATCACCAAGAATTTAACCACCGCACAGCAAATGACACCAATTCCCACTAAGAAAACACCAACAAACCCTCCTCATCATCAGAAAAAAAAAAACAACCTGCCTCAAAAACTGCCTTGCTCCCCTTAACCCTTTGGCTGCGGCCATTTTTAGGCTATTTAGGGCATATTCAGGCACTCCTGAATGATATATCAAGCATCTGCATTAAATGAAGTGTATTCTGCCGAAAACTAGGCGAGAATAGCTTCAAAATGACACCAGAACGGGCCCCGTACGTGGTCTGGTTCACCCGCAGTGGTGCCAGTGAAACGCGGGAAACCCGCTATTATGTAACACTCGCTCGCTTGACTACACTGCTGGGAGACACAGAGAGAGACCCGCGCGAGACACAGTCAACCTCAGTGAGCCGCTCGGTGCTCTGAGGGTCGGAGGTGGGCCACTCACGCTCCCGCCCACTGACACTCAATTTTTACGTTTTTTACAGGCTTTTAAAGCCTGAAAATTGCTGTAACTTGCCAAAACATTCCAGAACGTCACCCGCAGCGATTGGGTTAAGAAAGTTATCCAAGCCTCCAAACAGCCACAAATAAGAAAAAAATTTTTTTTACAAATTCCACCATCATAAGTTCTGCTGTAACCAAACAAAAAATCTCCATTCCCCCCCCCAACATCAACAATGGGTACCTCTACACCCGATTCCACAAAATCACATGATCTTTACCCCCATAACTCTCACCATCGGCCAAGATCGTTGTCGGATTCAACCAGCCATAATATCCTCCCATCAAAACGCCATATTGATAGCAAATATTTCTGAAGACGTGTTGACTCTACCCAAAGGCCTCGTGATTGGGGATCTAGAGACATTTGATGAAATAGCCCCAACTCAGCAGGAAACCAACCTACCCGAGACACTACCTCCCATTCCCTAGTAGTGGCCCCGAAATCATTGACGATTTGCCTATTAACCCGGGAACTGCAGAGAGACTCTTAACCCAGGAACTGCGGGAAGACTCTTTAGAGTTCGGCCGGCGGACTGCGGGAAGACTCTCTGGAGTAAGTAAAACTAAAAATCAACTTTTTACATCGAAAAAAAAAAAAAATTTTATTTTTTTTTTTTTTTTTTTTTTTTTTTTTTTTGGCCCCTGGGCCATGCAAAATCTCAGTCCTCTACCTCCCCTCCTTCCCCACTTTCCTCCTATTCCTCAGTTATCACCTATTTTCCCTATTATTCCCTTATTCTGAGGTATATTTTCGTGCTAACATTAGCGAGTTGCAAGCAGGGTGTTGTCATCACTGATGGCCATCGAGTGCAAGAGAGAGAGAGAGAGTATCGATCGACTGTGTCTCAGTGGCCTTGGGGGAAATTGGCGGGAAAGGAGTTTGCCTCACCCATAGATTATACAACTCGCGGGCTATATCTCCGATTTTGACCATCCAAACGCTGTTTTCACTCGTTTTATTGTTGTTTCAGGTTAATACCTTTATAATCAACCCATAATAGGCGCATATGGATAATTATTAATGCTATTAATGGTACAATGAATATTTTAGTGACGAAAAACCTCAAATACGTCAGCACAGGGGGACGTTTTCATTTACCCCCGTGCGCACTTCAGAGGTTAAGAGTCAGAGAAAAAAAAAATCAACTTTTGACATCGATTTTTTTTTTTTTTTTTTTTTTTTGGCCCCTGGGCCATGCAAAATCTCAGTCCTCTACCTCCCCTCCTTCCCCACTTTCCTCCTCTCCTTCAGTTATCACCTATTTTCCCTGTTATTCCCTTATTCTGAGGTATATTTTCGTGCTAACATTAGAAATCCGGTTACAGGGTGTGGTCATCACTGATAGCAAGCGAATGCAAGAGAGAGAGAGAGAGTATCGATCGACTGTGTCTCAGTGGCCTTGGGGGAAATTGGCGGGAAAGCAGCTTGCCTCACCCATACATTATACAACTCGCGGGCTATATCTCCGATTTTGACCATCCAAACGCTGTTTTCACTCGTTTTATTGTTGTTTCAGGTTAATACCTTTATAATCAACCCATAATAGGCGCATATGGATAAGTATTAATGCTATTAATGGTACAATGAATATTTTAGTGACGGAAACACCTCAAATACGTCAGCACAGGGGGACGTTTCCAATTACCCCCATGCGCACTTGTTAGGTTAAGTAATAGCTCTCTTTTGAACACCCGCGGTCAGCCTGTTTGAAACACCCGCCACAGGGGAAAGAGTGCCAACATAATAATAATAATAATAATAATAATATTTATTCAGTTAGCAATTTACAGAGTTGGTACCACATAGTTTGTTACAAATATGACATGTACCAGCCTTGCATAATTCCAACTAAGGATAGCCCAATAAGGCCGTTAGGCGTATTTCCATTGGGGTCCTTGTAAGTGCAATCATAAGTGCAACGCTCATTCTCTTATGGAATCGTCTTTATGATTGGGTACTCACTACGAAAACAAATTTGTAAAAAAGAAAAAAGAAAAATTAACTTAAGAATTGTTATAATAAAGCTTTCCAACTCGTGGATATCTTTTGTGGATTCTATCCGAGACGCTGAACCAGGCAACGCCATTCCTCCTTCAATGATATATCAAGATTAAACTCAAGACATCAACGAATGGGAAGGGGATGGAAGGGAGGGCCTACATCATCAATGATATCGGGGCCACTACTAAATAGTAGGTTTTCCTGCTTCCCTTCGGGACTCAAACCTATAATTTATTAGTGGCCCCTCCATCATTGACGATATGCCACAGTCTTGGTGGTATAATGGTTAAGGTATCTAAAAATCTGTGTGTGATAACCTAGGTTCGAATCCCGGTGGATCACATTCAGTATATGCTTTCATTAATTTCATTGGAGGTGTTTGGTGGTGTGGTGAAATTAATAAAAGATAGAAAATCTCAAGACTGGAGGGGGACATTCGTGACAATATCTAACCCACTAAAAATTACCATAGGTAGAGAAAAAGAACCATATAACAATCTTAAATTTATTGTAGGCTATACAAACAATATTTTTGGTAAAAAAATGGAAAGAAAGCAGATTGCGTGCTTCAAAGAAGTCTGCTTATGAAGAACCTTGCAGGTACATCAATAAATGAATATCACATTGAGAGTCAATAAAATATATTGTTGTATTCTTGTCCAAAAACATAAGAAGTCTTTGACCCTTCCTCGGCGTCAAAGTTCTCTAGGAACAAACAACTCATTTGATTATGTACATTTGGTCCTTAAGATTAATTTGTTCAAACTTTATATTGTGTACAACTTATCTTCTATATCTCATAGTGTAACTATTAATGATATATATTCCAAAAATAGTGTTTTTTGGACTGTATAACCAGTCCGGCTTATCAAGTATCACAGCTCGTATACTTATCACATTCTCCGGCGGAGGGTCTGAGGGTCTTGGCTCTCATTACCCCCCCCCCCCTTTCTTTTTACATATAAGATAATTCTTATAACTAGTAGTACACAAGACCAATTAGACCCACTGCCGTAATGCCACACAGGTAAGTTTTGGTTTATCTAAGGCCACCTATAGGTAGCATGTCAGAAAAGTATGATTGGATGACCACAATTGTGTCTCAGCAATATCATCTATGGAATAATTATGCAAGAATCTTAATGAAACTGCCTACTTTCTGATGTCGTGGGCCCTTTCCACTACGCCGAGATTACTTTATCGGATTACATGTACAAGCAATGATGCCAATTTTCTTCTTGTGACACGCTTACCTGCACCATTAACCCATAAAGCTCCCTGTTGCTGATGTAGTGACACTCTCAAAAACTTTATCAGAGATTGTACTGGGCATAAATTATGGTGTGTGTCTCCGCATTTGAGCGCTGGGACAGTAAATTCAGAAAATCATGATCGGAATGTTCATTTTTTACGACAAAGGTGGGGGAAGGAGCAATTTGTACATTAATATTGCGTCTCCCAAACCTGAGGCAATTAGGTTCGTTGCTCATCGCTGCCAGCTCAGACACCCTGTTACCTGTGGCCAAAGCCATAAGGAACACAGCCTTCTTTAACAGTGAGTCGAAATCCGGCGCATGATTATACTTGTGCGAATGAAGCAAAGACAATGCTTTGTCAAGTGACCAGGTAGGCATGGGAGAAGCTTGAAACATGCCCTCATAAACCCTTTCTCCTCTGCCTGCGGTATAGATAGCCCTGTTAAGTCATAAAAGGGAGTTCTGATAGCTGACAAATGATTTTTCAGTATAATTACAGAAAGGCGTTTTTCTCAAATAAATAATCCAAATACTTGAAGATCAAAGCTACTGATGCATCAGTTTGCGCCGTTTCTACTATCCAGGTCGTGAAAGACTTCCAATGCGAGTGATATTGACTCCTGGTAGAAAGAGTATACTGATTGAGAAATTTATTAGTGACGCTCTCTCCATACAGGGTTAACCATTTGGCATTCTGAATGTCCAAAAGGCAAAAGTCAGCAAGGTCTTTAGGTTGCTAATTGTCTCCAAGTGGAAGTACGAGATCGGGAGTGACACCGGGGTCTCGCACCACATTTTCAACTGGTGGTACCACACCTGAGCCGGCCATAGAGGCGCGATCATCGAGACTAAGCCCCGGTAACCTCGTAGTTTCTGAACTACCTGACAAATGAGTGAAGCGTCTGGAGGCGGAAACAGATAGATGGAACTCCACCTGTTCCAGGTCCTCCATCAATGCGTCTGGACCCCCCGCCAAAGACACTTCCCGGCGGATTAGGTAGAAAGGAAGCCTGTGGTTTTCCTTGGACGCGAATAGATCCACTTGTGGACGGTATGGCTCTGCAATCATCTGGTTGAAGATGTTTTGCTTGATCGCCCATTCTACTTTGGTGCTCTGTCTTCTTGACAGGGCGTCTACCCAGACGTTCGCTACGCCTGGGAGGTATGATGCATGGAAGTAAATGTTCAACTCTTCGGCCAAAACAAATATCTCCTCTGACAACTCTAGCAACTTCCGAGACCTCGTTGACCCTTGCTTTTGAATACAGGATACCGCATTCAAATTATCCATTCGAAAAGCTACTGATTTCCCCCGCAAGGTGGAACCGTGAGCCTGAAGGAAAAATAAAGGGACTAATAGTTCTTTCGCATTGATGTGAACATTCTCGGATTGGGACCAAAGATCTTGACCCTGATGGCCTAGGTTCGACTGATAACCCCAGCCTATTGTCCCTTAAGCATCCGTGTCTATCCATACCGTAGGTGGGGGAGATGTCCGCGTCATTATTGAGTGCAATGTTTCTCTCCTCGCCCAGACCGATAATTAATAAGTTGTGAATTAATTTCGCAATTCGCCGGCAACATTGGGAAATGTTTGTTTCCTTCCAGGATTAATCTCTTTACTTTCAACCGGCCCAACTTCACAGTTAATTGAAACCAGTTGAGAGAGCCAACCATGGATTCCCATGTCCTTCTCGTGGTAGTCAGACTGTGGAGAAACAAATACAATTTCTTTCGAAATCTGTTGCGGTTGTCCACACTCTGACTGAGAGTAAGATATGCTGTGTCCCAGACCAGCCCTATCCACTGAATTACCTGTGTGGGAACAAGGTTCGACTTTGCCAAGTTGACCTTGAACCCTAGGGATTGAACATGGTTTATAATTTGAGTAACATGAATTTTGCATTGACTCTCTGATTCTGCCACCACTAGCCAGTCGTAAGTACCACAACACCTTGATTCCTTGATTCAATATTCGCATGAGGGCTTGCCGGACTAATTTTGTGAATATTCTCGGTGCAAGGTTCAATCCGAATGGCATTCTCTGAAAGACATAAGTCTGATGCTCTATCCTCAAAGCGAGGAATTTTTGGAACCTTTTGTTTACCGGGACGTGCCAATTATAGGTTTGACTCCTGTAAGGAGATAAAGAAAACCTAATATTTAGTAGTGGCCCCGTAATCATTGACGAACATGCCTATTACATAAGGCACCCTCTTCAAACACTCATCCGCCGTAGTTTGAATCTACCACGCAGAGCATTTAAAATTTGAGGAGCCTTCATCATGAGCGCACGCGACCTCACTCATGGCTTCAGTCATAATGAATTGGGTTCTCACTACGAAAAAACTTCGTAAAAAATAAAAACAAAAAGAAAATAAGAATAACTATTCAATAAGCTTTCCATCATATCGTGGATGTACTTGTGTGGATCTTTTGACCAGACGCTACTGCAGGCGTCATTCTTCCTTCACTGACATATCAAGTAAACCAAAATCCTCAATACATCAACGAATGGGAAGGGGATGGTCGGGAGGGCCCCAGTCGTCAATGATTACGGGGCCACTACTAAATATTAGGTTTTCTTTATCTCCTTACAGGAGTCAAACCGATAATTTATTAGTGGCCCCTCCATCATTGACGAACATGCCTGATTTCTAAGACTGGAGGGGGACATTCGTAATCATATCATAACTCTAGAAAAGCAGATAATCAAACAACCACATAGTATTCTTACTTTTGTAAAAAAGAGATATTCGGGTGCATAAACTTTATACAGCCTAAATCTTCAAAAAGGGGTACAAGCAGGAGCGTACTTCAAAGAAGCCTGCTTGAAAAAGGGTTAACTCTGAGACTCTGTACACAGATCTGCTAGTTAAGAAGGCACCCCACTTAAAGTAAGTGGTGAAAACTAAAAACTTATAAGTTTACATGTGCACATATAAACCCCATTAACTAATGGATATATTCCTAAAAATAACCAAACAAAAATGAATTCTTGTACATTCGTAGAAGTACTGAACTTGTGTACTTATGGAGAAGTAATTACTTCAAAAGTAAAAGTCGTAGTTGCAACTACCGAGATTTCTCAAAAATCTAATGCTTCACAGCCAAGGCTACTTACAACAAGAATTGTTGTAACACTACTATTGGCCATTAGCACAATTTCCTGCAATGAATACTACAGAGAAATTTTATAATACAATGCCTACAAACAGTATCACAGCTCGTATGTTCCGAACATATACTCCGGAGGGGTCTAGGGTGTCTTATGTCACACTGACTGCACCCTCCCCCCCCCCCCCCCCTTTGTCTTGAATTTAAACAAAACGTGACTAAAAGGGCCACCTAGACCCTCTGCCGTAAAGCTATACATGGCAAGGAAGGTTTGTCTAGAGCTACTGAAAGGTATTGAGTCAAAAACTCCTGATTAGAGGCCCACAACTGTGTGGACTTAATAACTTCCATCGAAAGATTATTAAGGAAACGTAAAGAGGCTGTCCCCTTGCGTAAATCGTGGGTCTTACCCACAACGCTGGGATTCTTCTCTTTAAAGTCCTCGACCAAGAGAGAAGCCAGTGTACGCTCCATCAAGCGTTCACCCGGACTTGCGACCCATAAAGCACCCTGGTGATTTAGAGGTGCCATTCTTAAATATTTGGTTAGAGCTTACACTGGGCAAAAAAGATGGTGCACCTTTCCCCTTTTTAACGCCGGCACCGTGAACTCTGAAAACACGTGTTCACTGTGCTCATTCTTAACAAGATAGGTCTACGACCGGTCTCATCTGAATACTGTCCCTCTTTGGTACGAGAAAAAGTCTGGACGTTTAAACTGGGCAAGTTGGATTGACCGGGACAATGATATGCTTGGTGATCATTTCCTGAACTAGTGACTCCACCTCTAAAGACACATGATTTATTTCTAGTGGTTGATGTAAACGAGGTCGCCGGAGCCACCGCCAGGTTATGCCCTTGCGTACCACTGTCCGTGCCCAAGTTCGACGGGGCCAAGCCCGGTGACACGCCCGGAATGACCCAGTTCGTTGACTGGGCTTGTCCGGCGTAACTACCCTCGTATCCAACTCGCCCACAACAGGCCCC
Organism: Lithodes maja; assembly: GCA_037953745.1. Classification (NCBI taxonomy): domain Eukaryota; kingdom Metazoa; phylum Arthropoda; class Malacostraca; order Decapoda; family Lithodidae; genus Lithodes; species Lithodes maja. The sequence continues at coordinate 119,682 of JBAKBP010002069.1, read as the reverse complement.
GGGAGTGAGAGAGTTTGTGATATGACTAGTTTTTTTATGGTGGTGGGGTAGGGTTAGACGGCTGACTAGCTTTGGCAGATGTCGATCCCTGACCTGATTTATGTTTTGGTTGATGCTTGTGCCATTTACCTGACTGTTTTCCCTGCTGATACTTGGGTGGGGTGCTTCCTTGTGGTGGAGGTGATTTATGGCTCTGAAAGGGTTTAGACCCACTAGGTTGGGGTTTAGCACTGCTCTTGGGCTAAGAATAAGGCTTCTTAAAATGATCCTTCCTAGCCTGGGAAGCACCCTGCTTGACAGTATCTACCATATTGAAGACTGCTTTCGAAGTGTTGGGGCAAAGTAAAGAGGGCGTCAACACTGGTGAAACGATTACCCAGCGACCAATGTCTTCCGGTAATTTCTTCACCATGTAGACTCTTAAGTCTTGACGTGCGCGGACAGCCTCCAACAAGGCTATCCTAACGTTGCCCAGAGATTGTATTGAGTTCTGTAGTAGGAGCCAGCGTGACAAATCCGTGGCTTTCCTAACATCTGTGTCATTTATAGTATCAATTGTTCTAATGAGTGACTGGGCTATTTGGTGACTGAGTAAGAACTGGGAGAAGAGCCTGAAAGCTTTATGTCTCAACTTAAAATCTCTGTCCAGATGTGCCGGAGGAGGCATTGAAAAGGGCTCCTGTAAGTCCCATAAAGCTAATTTAGGGGCGGCAAGAAAATAAAAAATAGCATAGGGAACTCATACGGCTTTTGTGATGGGCAATGAGAACCAACTATGATTCTCCTGAGGGATTTGGTGGGAGGATTTTGAAGTTATTGTAGCCGCAAACTGTTGCGCCTCAATCTTCCAAACCACCCAAGGGCCTGAGCCTACCTGTCCCACCTGCAGGACCGGATTGCCGGACTGGTCGCTCACCGGAAGTGTATCCAGTTCCGGCGTGAGCGTGGCTAAGACTTTGATGTCATTCATGCCGTCAGTCTTGGACAAATCCGCAAATAGTCGTGCAGAGGAGGCAGGAGGAATAGCCGGTGTGGGAGAATACACGAAATACTCATAGGAATAAACATTGGGATGGCTTTGACAGCAACATCCAAAATTTGACCCTGTGTGTCTTTTGCCCTTAATTTTCTACTCTTATTCATCTGGATTACCCAGTCACTAGGGACTGGGAGCTCCCCCACGATTGTCGTTTGTGCTATAATTGGATTTGATGCAATGATAGTCACCCATGAACAGTCCGGTCCGTAAAGAAGAGGCATAGGGCTTTTCTTTATCGGTACCTTCTCTAAAGTAGGGGGATTAATGTCCGTAATTACACGCACGTTAGTGGTGGTTAAAGCCGGACTTTGCACACTACTAGTAGAAGCAGCAGGTTGAGTTACGTTAGGTAGGGAGGGTGCCAAATTAGATGGAACAACGACTCTAGTTGGCACTATTGGCCGCACAACAGACCCAATCGGAGGAGCTCCCGGTATAGCTGTGGGAGTTTCCTGTGACTTAGGTGGAAGATTATATTGTTGCATCATATAATGGAGAATGTAATCTACAGTAGATCCTCCTTGGTGAAATATTTTTTTGAACCCTTGGATGAATCAGACCCTACCTCTGACCCTTCCTCAACTGGCTCAGGCTGAGCTGAAGACAACTGTTCTACGTCTTCCGGCTCTTGCCCTGTAACTTCCATCTCTTCCGGTTGTTGCCGGGATTCAGATGTAAACTGTTCACTACCTGGCCATACTAGTTCAGGGACGGAAGAGGTAATATTGTCAACATTGTCACTACCTCTATTATCCGCCGGGTATTGTTGTAAGGGCTGTGTTCGCACGGTCTCAGGGTGTCTCCACACACTGCGGCCTTGCTCTACATTAGGTTGTGAATCAGGGATAAATTGAGAACTCTGACTTAACTGTTAACCCGTATCATAGCCATGTGGCTCACTCACTGTGTAACCACCGTACTGTTCAGCAAGAACTCTTTGAGACACTATAGGAGCCCGGCTACGTGTAGTATCTAATTTAGGTATAGCAAAGTTCACATTATGGTCCACATATCTATCACTAGCCCCATCCCTGGGAGTTGACTCAGCTCCCTCCGTCCCTACCTCGGAACTGCCATATTGGACGTTAGGCATGGTAGAGATATGGGCGGAGGGCGATGGACGCCACCCCGGTGATTGCCGAGACCGCGAGCGCGTCGCCTCCTTGCGGGAATATTTATGTCCCTTCCCCTCTGACTGTGTCACTAGACGACGCCGCGTCTGTCTTCCGCCTCTTGAGCGACCTGGACGTCTCTGTGAACGACTTGTAGGACCGCTTAAGTGGCGATCTGGAACGGTCCTCTTTCGGTGACGTAGTAGATCGCGCTCTCTTAGGGCGGCCGGGGGGGGGTGTTGCCCTACTTGAGTCACTATTGTCACTACTGCTCACTTTTTATTTAGAGAGAATTTTGGGCTTATGTATTACTTTAGCACTTAGAAGGTTGAGTTTTAACAACTGGTGATTTAATTACTAATTGGTCCCAGAGTGCCTCATCATCACAATGGAGGGCTTTATGAGCAATGTCGTTTGAATAAGAATTAAAAGTGTTTTTAACTTCTTGTAGTACAACTAGACATGATTGATCTCTTTGAGTTAATAAACCATTCCTCAGGTTTGTGCATACTCCGCACCTCTTTGAAACCCAGACTCCCCTGGACCTATCGAGGCACTTAACACATTTTACGCATAATTTATGGTAAAAGACCGGGATGTTTGAACAAGTTGGGGTTGAGCATAACGTGACTAAGGGCATGATAGAGACTAACACCCTCCCCCCCCCCCCTCCCCCTGCCGGGATCGGCCCCTCCCCCTGGTGTCCGGTGCCCGTACAGATGTGTTGTGATCTGGAAAGAACATTTCCAGGAATCAATGCTCATAAGGATAAACCGAGACATTTACACATCATATCACCCCCAAATGCGCCGGAAAATTAGACGTAGCCACACCGCTACTCTAATCTTCCTTCACACTTGTTGTCGAAAAGATCTCGGATATCCTTTCTCGGTTTGAACTGCTTACCTGTGACTAAGTGTTACTGACCCATACTTTAGAGAATTCCATTTGGATATAAATTAACACCAACACTGTACCTGCTGAACTGAAGGAAGCTATTGTAACCCCTCTATTCAAGAAAGGAAATAAACTAGAAGTTGGCAACTACAGACCAGTTAGCATTATTATGTATTGTATCTAAAATCCTTGAAAGAGCGGTATACACCCAAATTGAACACTACCTCAAACAAAATGATCTATTCTATAAGTTTCAATCAGGTTTCAGATGCATGTACTCGACAGACTCCTGTCTCATCCACTTAACGGATCACATTCGTAAAGAAATGTCTAAAGGTAACTACACCGGTATGGTTCTTCTTGATCTACAAAAAGCGTTTGACACAGTAGACCATGATATCCTATGTAATAAACTACAAGCAATGGGCATAGGGTTTGTGAACTGGTTTAAATCTTATCTTAGTGGTAGAACCCAAAGAGCCAAAATTGATGATAATATAATTATCTGATCCTATGCCAATTAACTGTGGAGTCCCGCAGGGAAGCATCCTTGGTCCCTTACTCTTTCTCTGTTATGTGAACGACATGGAACTGAGCGTCTCATGTAAATTATTACTGTATGCAGATGACAGCGTGCTTCTGGTTTCAGGAAAAGACCCAATAAGTATTGCCGCTTCACTTTCCAAAGAACTAGAATCATGTAGTGAATGGCTAGTGGACAATAGACTATCTCTTCACCTGGGCAAGACGGAAGCCATCTTATGTGGAACAAAACGCAAACTGAAAGACGTTGTGGGCTTCTCGGTCAACTGTAATGATATTCCTATAACAACAGTGTCACAAGTTAAATATCTCGGACTAAAACTGGACGCGAGTTTGTCAGGTGAAACAATTTTGGAATCTATCCTGAGTAAGTGTAGAGCACGTATAAAATACCTGTATAGACAGGTGGGATGCTTGCCCGCGGCGACCAAAAAGACCCTCTGCCAAGCGCTTGTTCAATGTCATTTTGACTATTCTGTGTCATCCTGGTACTCTGCATCATCTAAATCAGCACAGCACAAACTTCAGGTCACTCAAAATAAAATGGTTAGGTTCATGCTGAACCTAGGACCCAGATCACATGTTGGCCAGGAACAACTTCAGTCACTAGGTATGCTCAATGTCTCTGACAGGGCCAAACAAATCAGGGTCACTAATGCCTTCAACATTTTCTATGACAGAGCTCCAGAGTATCTAAAGAATGATTTTGTTAAAGCAAATGAGAGGAGCGGACAGAATACAAGAAACAGGATGTTTAATTTTAAGGTCCCGAGAATCAAAGGACAGGGTAAGCAAACATTCTTCTTCACTGCCATCAAAGACTGGAACGACCTACCCCAGTCAGTCCGTGAAAAGAGAACACTGTATTCCTTCAGACATAGCCTGAAGGAACACCTGAACCGGACAGCTGCGAGAAGGGAGCACCAAGCTTATGTCTACTACTAAATACGACATAAGAGATAGACAAACTAAACTGAAATGATTACTGATTACGGATTACTGATATTTACTATAGGATGTAAGGTATCTTAAAATAACCCCTAGAAATACTTTCTCTAAAGTATCTATTTCTTTATCCTCCCCATTTCCCCAGCTAACCTAATCCCACAAGGACCCCAATGGAAATACGCCTAACGGCCTTATTGGGCTATCCTTAGTTGGAATTATGCAAGGCTGGTACAGGTACATGTCATATTTGTAACATACTATGTGGTACCAACTCTGTAAATTGCTAACTGAATAAATATTATTATTATTATTATTATTATTATTATTATTATTACAGTATTATTATTATTAGCTAACACATTGTCTCCCATGACCTGATAGTTAATTACGTCCCCACTGGACTTTTCCGCTGGGCGGATTCATAGTCATGTCATGCCGTGAGGCTCTTTGTATAGGCGAGTTCTCTCGGCCGGGCCGAGATCACCCCCTTAGGAATCTGCATTTCCGCCGGGAGTCTAGTGGTACTCTAGACCACGCTGGGATCCTTGGATCTATTCCCTGCCCGCCTGCAAGGCGAGCCTCTGGCATCAATACCCGGGTAATTGCTGAGGGGCACAGGGCCCTGGGTGGAGCTTTGGTTTCCCGGGCGTTTCTGTCGCCCTCCTCAGCTCCCCGCCATGGAGTGACTTCGGTCACCCATGCTTTATTGTGGTCGGCTGGGAGGGTTCTGTGGGGGCGCTCGGTTATGGCCTTGGTCTTGCTCGGGGCCTTGGGGCTGTTCGGCCAGGCAGCTTGGGGAACAACAACAACAACAACAACAACATACCCGGTAAAGATCGCCGGAGGGAAAACCAAGCTAATTTAAGAGTATTGACTTGTCCGGGCAAGGCAACTACCTTCAAAAACTACCCGCATAAGTCAGAACGCCTCCTGACACCTTCCAAACATGTATAATACACACCACATGAAAGTGAAGGTCACATCTTAGGGCTAAAACATATTAATAATTAAGCAAATAATAATAACCCCTTGATGCAAGTAAGGCTTTTGATAGGGTGTGTCACAAAACCTTATTTGAAAAATTAGTTAACAGGGGAGTGCCTAGCTATATTGTTAGGATACTTATTTTCTGGTATGCTAATCAAAAAATGTGTGTAAGATGGGGCAACATCCTGTCAGGCTCTTTCGCCGTAACCAATGGTGTTAGGCAGGGGGGGATATTGTCTCCGTATCTTTTCAACGTCTACATGGATGATCTTAGTCTGGAGCTGAACAAGACTCGCACTGGGTGCTGTATTGGCAGCACCATTGTAAATCATCTCATGTATGCTGATGACCTAGCCTTAATCGCGCCCTCTGGAGCAGGACTGGATAAATTATTAAGAGTATGTGAAAAATTTGGAATCGAACATTCAGTCAAATTTAATCCTATAAAGAGCAATATCATAATATTTAAATCTAACCTTCTATTGAAATCAAAGCTACCTAAATTCCATTTGTATGAAGAAATTATAGAAGAAGTAAGTAAAGTAAAGTATCTAGGACACTATATTTCATGTGATCGCTCAGATGATGAGGATATGGGTCGTCAGCGAAGGCAACTTTACATGCAGGGAAATTCAATATTAAGAAAATTTCATATGTGCACATGGGATACAAAAATAACATTGTTCAACTCCTACTGCTCACCAATGTATACAGCACAACTATGGTGGAACTATAAGAAAATTACAGTGAATAGACTAAGTATCTCATATCACAATATCATGAAAATGTTTCTGGGGCTCTCAAAATATGAGAGTACAAGTACGCTATGTGCCTATATGAACTTACACTGTTACAAATCACTCATTAGAAAGCTAACATATAAATTCATTCAGCGCCTTAACACTTCTGAGAACAGGATCATTAAAATGCTACAAACTCCAAGCATAGTGTACACCTCCAGGATCCAGGCACACTGGAGGAAGTTGCTCTATATTTAACCTTAAGTAATGATTTCAGGTCTGCTACTCTACAGAATTAGCATACCGGTACTGATCCTCATAGTGCAGTACAGTACCGATATTCCTATACTGTACTGTAGCAACATACTGTACCGGAAGCTAAATGATGTGAGGCATGGTACTGTACACAATTAGGACAGTGGTTTTGGTAACACAGTAGTTTGATGACCACTGTTTTTGGTTGAGGCAGTGCTGTGAACTACATGATAGCAAGCTGGGTATTATTTAATTTCTTTTTACTTTATGTAGCCTATGTACAGTAGCTTATATATATTTATATATATTTATGTTACTGTAAGGTATATATGGACCCCAGTATGGTCCCCTCTGTACTGTGTGAGTCTGAAATAAAGTATTATTATTATTATTATTACTGTATATTATTATACCCTCAAAAACTACCCGCATAAGTCAGAACGCCTCCTGACACCTTCCAAACATTTATAATATACACCACATGAAAGTGAAGGTCACATCTTAGGGCTAAAACATATTAATAATTAAGCAAATAATAATAACCCCTAGCCTACTAAGAATACCCCTAATGAGGCTGGCCACGAGGCTCAAGGTAGATATTTCGACAAATAATACACCCTTACCTCCCAAGAAGACACAGCAGCAGCAGCACGCGAGGCGCCCCAGCCAAAAGGGGGAAGACAGCAAACTCGGCTTCTGGAAAGTTCCCCAACCATGTGGGACAACTCTTATACCATCCTGACAGCTATAAAGCACAAAATGCTACTCCATCATAAGGATAGCTGGTAACATAGTTCTGCGGATATATTATAACCTCCTAAATAACTAGGTTATAGCCGGGACAATGATATGCTTGGTGATCATTTCCTGAACTAGTGACTCCACCTCTAAAGACACATGATTTATTTCTAGTGGTTGATGTAAACGAGGTCGCCGGAGCCACCGCCAGGTTATGCCCTTGCGTACCACTGTCCGTGCCCAAGTTCGACGGATCCAAGCCCGGTGACACGCCCGGAATGACCCAGTTCGTTGGCTGGGCTTGTCCGGCGTAACTACCCTCGTATCCAACTCGCCCATGACAGGCCCCGGGAGTGAGAGAGTTTGTGATATGACTAGTTTTTTTATGGTGGTGGGGTAGGGTTAGACGGCTGACTAGTTTTGGCAGATGTCGATCCCTGACCTGATTTATGTTTTGGTTGATGCTTGTGCCATTTACCTGACTGTTTTCCCTTCTGATACTTGGGCGGGGTGCTTCCTTGTGGTGGAGATGATTTATGGCTCTGAAAGGGTTTAGACCGACTAGGTTGGGGTTTAGCACTGCTCTTGGGCTTAGAATAAGGTTTCTTAAAATGATCCTTCCTAGCCTGGGAAGCACCCTGCTTGACAGTATCTACCATATTGAAGACTGTTTTCGAAGTGTTGGGGCAAAGTAAAGAGGGCGTTAACACTGGTGAAACGATTACCCAGCGACCAATGTCTTCCGGTAATTTCTTCACCATGTAGACTCTTAAGTCTTGATGTGCGCGGACAGCCTCCAACAAGGCTATCCTAACATTGCCCAGAGATTGTATTGAGTTCTGTAGTAGGAGCCGGCGTGACAAATCCGTGGCTTTCCTAACATCTGTGTCATTTATAGCATCAATTGTTCTAATGAGTGACTGGGCTATTTGGCGACTGAGTAAGAACTGGGAGAAGAGCCTGAAAGCTTTATGTCTCAACTTAAAATCTCTGTCCAGATGTGCCGGAGGAGGCATTGAAAAGGGCTCCTGTAAGTCCCATAAAGCTAATTTAGGGGCGGCAAGAAAATAAAAAATAGCATAGGGAACTCATACGGCTTTTGTGATGGGCAATGAGAACCAACTATGATTCTCCTGAGGGATTTGGTGGGAGGATTTTGAAGTTATTGTAGCCGCAAACTGTTGCGCCTCAATCTCCCAAACCACCCAAGGGCCTGAGCCTACCTGTCCCACCTGCAGGACCGGATTGCCGGACTGGTCGCTCACCGAAAGTGTATCCAGTTCCGGCGTGAGCGTGGCTAAGACTTTGATGTCGTTCATGCCGTCAGTCTTGGACCAATCCGCAAATAGTCGTGCAGAGGAGGCAGGAGGAATAGCCGGTGTGGGGGAATACACGAAATACTCATAGGAATAAACATTGGGGATGGCTTTGACAGCAACATCCAAAATTTGACCCTGTGTGTCTTTTGCCCTTAATTTTCTACTCTTATTCATCTGGATTACGCAGTCACTAGGGACTGGGAGCTCCCCCGCGATTGTCGTTTGTGCTATAATTGGATTTGATGCAATGATAGTGTGACGTTGACCACTCCGTTAGAACCGCATGGCTTGTCCTACAGTGACTCACTAGGATCGCCAGGGCAGTGGATGGGGCTACAGTTTATGTATTAGAGTGTGCTTTATTTCATATGAAAGCTCGTGTCATGGGCAGTCCAGAAAGGCTCTTTGTTTTCGCCCATGTCAAGGCTTTATATATTTAATTGTAAAGTATATGTTTTGTCATTAACTAGTAATGATAGGATCTGGGAGAGAGAGAGGGAGTAGAACAGAGTGAGAGGGGGCGCGCAGTGTTTTTTGTCCCGCTCGATGACGTCACGGCTGGCTGCCTCGCGGGGGTTGGTGGAGGGAGGTCCTTACCATGCTGTGAGCTCTTGTTAGTGGCCAGATCACTTGTAACCGTTTTTTTCCCACGCGGCTCGAGCTAGTGCGAGTATATATACTGGTTCCTCGCCACTCTCTCCCTCAGATCTGGTTTCTAGAACACACTCATCTTTTTTCCCTTGCTATCTGTCCCCACTCCGTTCCTGAGAATCTTTTCCTCTGCCTATCTCTCTCATTCTCCATATCTTTCACCACCTCTTTATTAACAGTATATCCCCTCTGGTTAACTCTGCAAAAATCAGCTTCATGCTGGCCAGTTGTATTGTGTGTTAAGGTCTGATATAACCTGTGTATGTTAGTTGTTAAGATAAGTGGATCACGAAGCATTGGTTGGCTTTCATATTGCCGCTTCCTATAATTATTAGTGTTCTGCTGGATTAGATAATGCTAGACTACGAGTCTGATATTAAAGGTATTGTTTCCTATGAGTGCTGGCTTCAGTTAAAAGCGGCACGACATACCTGAGAACTGGAGTTGATTGAGTAAATTCTAGTCTGTGTGCCATTGAGAGTAGAGCATGCACGAATGAGGGCTTTTTGCCTATACCATTCTGCACTGTTCTAGTCTCGATTGTTTGTCTTTGAGGTACGCCAGGAGAACGCTTAATACTTCGGTATTAAGGTTTCTCAAGAGAGCTACCCTTCATTATAACGTAATATTTGACGCACAGACTTGAGATTTGCACTAGGCTATGCAGCATGCCATGCGCACCAGTATCTCGTATCATTGACTCTAGCTAGACTTTATCAGTCACAGTAGACATTAAGTGTATTAACCTAATTACTCTTTTTATGCATACCCATTTATGATTACACAAGCATTTCGCAGCCTAGTTTGATGTATTGAGACACAAACGACTTAGGCTCTTTTTGTTGATAGGAATACTGCATTGTGGCGATTATTATTAGTGTTGTAGTGTTTAGGATATTCTTGGCTCTGACGGCATTATATATTCTGCCTTTTTGTGTGCATAGCCTGCACGAGCATTGTTCCGCTGCCTGCCTTTTTGGGTTCCATTTCCGATACGAGCATCTTTATAGCATCTAACATTTAAAGAAGATTCCTTGTTAGTGTTGAAGGACTTTTGTGCACTTTCTTTCATGCAGGAGTGCCTGACATTTATTGATTAAAGTAACGTAAGCTGTAACTTCTCTTACCACCTTACTTTGCATACCATAACCAAGCACCTTCGGTTATAGGTAGTAATAGGCCGTTTTCACATAACATTAAGCCTAGAGTAGACGCACATTTATTGAGAGTTTGATAGCCTATTATTGCATATAGAACTCTGTAGAGTATTTGTGTTCTTTGTTCACTGGGAATATACTTCAGAGGTTGGAGCTAGCGCTTTCCGTTGTAACATTTATGCCATTACTAGTCCAATGAATAAGAGCCCTGATATATTTGAACCCCAGTCGTAACAAATGGCGACCTTACCTAGAATTTGGTGAACCTACATTTATTAGCAGGGAACATTTGTTGTTTTGGAGAATATTTTGCGGGGATCAGCAAGAATAATTTTTTTTTTGCAACATAGTATAGCCCTTGAGTATTTCCGAGAATTTTTGTGTGTATATTGAGGTATAAGAGTTTGGGGTGCTTCTTTTCTGAATATTGTGGTGAGACATTTTTGTGAGCATCATGTCTTATACCGGATCAGAGGAGAATGGAGACACAGTACGTCATGTCGAAACGGAGGAACAGCAGCATGATGAAATGGTTAATCAGGTGAACTGTGAGGAGGATGCTAGGATATTTTTGCAATGGCCTGTTACTGCCGAGCGGTTGGAGGGTATGAATCGGTACGGTCTTCAATGCCTGGCCACAGCTATCGGTCATGCGGTTACTAGCAGCATGACCAGGGATAACTTGATAACGTGTGTACTGGGCAGGGTGACTGGTGAGCGAGATGGGTTGAGTGCTCAGAGCCCTTCGGCCATGCTTCCCCTACACTCGACTCCCAGCCATCCCAGTAGTTTGCCGACCCCGGGTACGCTTCCGCAGTTGGGTGGTGACTGGCAGGGTGGGTTGCCCCTGGGGGGACCACCGGTAATTTCAAACATTGTAGCACCTTCACCTCCTCAAGGGTTAACTCCAGAATTATTGCTTCAGCTCGAATTAGCTAAGATCGAAGAGAGAAAGGCTATCAGGGTATCTGAACTTCAGCTTCAGCAGCAATTAGAATTAGCCAAGATAGAAGAGAGAGCCAAGATAGAAGAGAGAAAAACTATCAGTCAGCAGCAAATAGAGCTAGCAAAAATCCAAGCTGAGTCGACTAGGTACTGTGCCGACATGGACGTAGAGAAGTCGCGAGTAGAGACAACGGGACAGCGACTTGGGGCTGGTAACCGTGTTCATGAGCAATCTCTCTCGCACTTATTGAAACTGGTTCCAGTGTTTGATGAGAGTGGTGTAACAGAATTTTTCACACGCTTTGAGAAGAAGTGCCAGGAACACCGGTGGCCAGAGAATAAATGGGCAGCACTTGTATCCTCTAGATTAATAGGCAAGGGTCTTAAAGCCTACGATGCGTTACCTTTGGAGTTATGTATTGTGTACGAGGATCTCAAGGAGGCTGTCCTGAGGGCTTACGAATTGCAACCAGAAACGTACCGTTTGAAGTTCCGGGGTGTAACTAAGGGAAGAGATAGCACCTTTTTGGAACACGCCCGGGACTTGTCCGATGCTATGGGAAACTGGCTCCGATCTGAGAAGGTCACAACATTTGATGAAATTAAGCAGTTAATGATGTTGGAGCAGTTCTTTAAGAGTACGGGCGGTGATCTAACTTTGAACTTGAAGGAGAAAAACCCAAGAACTCTAGTCGAAGCAGCAGACATGGCTGATCGACGGCTGTCGTTGATTCGGGGTTGCGGGTCCTCACAGAAGTACGATGTAAGTGCTAAGGACCGTTATCCTCCCCCTCCCCGTAACAATGACACATTTAAACAGAAGAGCCATGAAACTAAAACTGAATCCAAACCTTACACCACACCGTATGTGAAAAGTCAGGGGCCTTTTACATCACAGTATAAGCCGAAACAGAAATTTATGTGTTTTAGTTGCCACCAGGAGGGTCATAAGGCAAATGAGTGCCCTAGTCGACCTCTTCCGGCAGCCGTGTCTTTTGCTCACGGCATTGGAGTGTTCAAGAGGACATCAGAGTTTGTTAGAGGCATTTCTTCCGAGGTAAATACACTGCCAGTGCAGAAGGATCCGGAAGGCTTATTCCCTGTCCGTGATGCCTTTAGTGACCACAGGGGACTCGGTTGTGTGAAGTGGGGGGGTAGAAGACATGAGGTGAGAATTTTGCGTGACACTGGGGCATCGCAAACACTGTTGAGAAATTGCACTGGTAAACCTGTCAATACGGCGCGGGTGGTTGTGGTTCAGGGAGTTAATGCGACAAGGTCATACCCGCTTGTGAGAATGAAGGTGGAAGTTGATGGTGTGACTCATGACCTGGATGTGGGAATTGTGGAGAAGTTGCCTGTTGGGGGCGTCGACCTCCTTCTCGGCAACGACTTTGCGGGACCTACTTCTGAGGCTCCACCCTTGGTCGTTGCCGAGAAGCTGGCCGACGTGAGTAGGGAGGAGCAGGAGTGGGTTGAGAAGTGTCCGGTGCAGCCTATGGCGTGTGTTGTCACCGGAGATCCTGCATCCAGGGAGTTACATTCTGGTCAACAATCTTTAGATCAGCGGAGGAAGGGTACCGAGAAGGGGTTGAAAGTTGATGCGGTTGAGAGTTTAGTATCAGCGGACATTCTCGGGGACTCAGTATTAGGACCAAATATCGAGTCTGAAGAAGACCCAGTAACTGTTCCTGAAGGGGCAGTGGATGGGCTTAAAAAGACGATGAGACAGCAACGGTATGCAGAGAGAGAGCAACGGGAGGCCAAACTTAATGTAGGAGGGGGGCATGAGTTGTTTCGCAAACACTTGGATAGGCTTGCTCCTTCGGACATTCGTAAGTTGCAATTGGAAGACCCGGAGGTTCTTGAATGTGGTACCGGTGCTGTCGAGTTGAAGGAGGACAGTGTTGCACAGTCGAGAGATGTAGCAACGAGGTACCCTGACGCGTACCCTATGAGAAATGGGTCAGCGAAGACGGTGGTCCGAGGCTTGCTAGTGTATTTTTCCCGCAGGAGATTCGTGTTGTTTTGTTTGCTGCACGGGAGGTACCTGGGGAAAGTTTGGGATTCAGCCCTAATGAGCTCGTCTTTGGACACCGTGTCAGAGGCCTCTCCATATGGTTGACGAAGTATGGGAGGGCGCAGAAAAACCTTGTTCTATGCTCAAGTGTGTCCTCAACAGTCGAGAACGGATGTTGCGCAGTCTGGAGTTGGCTGGCCGTAATTTGACTAGCTCTCAGGCCCTCATGAAGGACAGGTACGACCTCAAGGTTGAACTCAGGGAGTTTCACGTGGGTCAGGAGGTGTTGATTCTACTGCCCCTTGTAGGTCACCCCTTATCCGCGAAGTACACTGGTCCTTATAGGGTGGTGGAGGAGCTATCGGACCTGGTTTACTTGGTAGCCACTCCAGACAGACGGAAGCGAAATCAGTTATGTCATGTTAATCCCATGAAGGAGTATGGGAGGCACCCCCCTGAGCCTCTCACTGTGCCTGTGATGACGTTTAGCAGTCAAGGTGGAGAAGGAGAACGGGACAGTCAAGCTCAGGTGGAGGATAACTGGAAGGATAGGAAGTTCAAATGGGCGCCTGAGTGTGAGAAGGTGTTTGGAGAAGTAAAACACCTGTTGTGCACTCACCCGATCCTCAGGGCCCCTGACTTTAGCCTACCTTTCCAACTAGCAACGGAGGCTAGTGGTGTGGGGGCTGGTGCCGTCCTTGTGGAAAAGGACGATGATGGGCTGGAGCATCCTGTTAGTTTCTGCTCGGAGAAGTACAATTCGGCCCAGGGGAGCTGCTCTGTTGTCGAGGAGGAGCTGCTGGCGGTTGTACTTGCTCTGAGGCATTTCGAGGTCTGTGTTCCAGCCTATGGTCCGGTCGTTGTAGTTTACCCAGATCATCACCCTCTCAAGTTCTTGGACCAGTTTCACAATCGGAATATGAGGCTGACCAGGTGGTCACTAAGGTTATTGGTATATAACCTGGACATACGCCATATTGCCGGTTGTGACAACTTGGTTGCAGATGGTCGTTCAAGGGTATATGATCCTGGGTAGATTGACACACGGGTAGCCTCCTGCTTTAGTTTGAATAGTATTTTGCGCTTGGTGCTTGTTGGCTCGCGGTTGTAGCCCAGCGTATTGGGTCGTAAAGCAGGAGTTGAGCGTTTGGTATAGAAGAAAAACCTAGGCTTGCCCCTATAGTGCAGCCGAAATAAACAAATTAAAAACATAAAAAATCAAATAAAAAACTTTCTTTGATAGTTGAATTTTTTCAGTATGTTATAGCAGTAATTCTGAGTTGCACTCCTCTCAGAATGCTGGGCTAGAGAAGCTCGCTCTTGAGGAGCATAACTACATATAATTTAACCTATTGTGTTGGGAGGGTTATAATTTTGAAAAAATGTTTTGTTGAAGAACTGTGCCAGATATTTTACTGCCGCTGGGTGATGGGAAGTGGAGATATAGCATGGGTTCTAACCATCAGATTTTTGTGAGCCTTGGGGCCTCTGAGAAAAATCTTGGGGGGGGTGTGACATTGACCACTCCGTTAGAACCGCATGGCTTGTCCTACAGTGACTCACTAGGATCGCCAGGGCAGTGGATGGGGCTACAGTTTATGTATTAGAGTGTGCTTTATTTCATATGAAAGCTTGTGTCATGGGCAGTCCAGAAAGGCTCTTTGTTTTCGCCCATGTCAAGGCTTTATATATTTAATTGTAAAGTATATGTTTTGTCATTAACTAGTAATGATAGGATCTGGGAGAGAGAGAGGGAGTAGAACAGAGTGAGAGGGGGCGCGCAGTGTTTTTTGTCCCGCTCGATGACGTCACGGCTGGCTGCCTCGCGGGGGTTGGTGGAGGGAGGTCCTTACCATGCTGTGAGCTCTTGTTAGTGGCCAGATCACTTGTAACCGTTTTTTTCCCACGCGGCTCGAGCTAGTGCGAGTATATATACTGGTTCCTCGCCACTCTCTCCCTCAGATCTGGTTTCTAGAACACACTCATCTTTTTTCCCTTGCTATCTGTCCCCACTCCGTTCCTGAGAATCATTTCCTCTGCCTATCTCTCTCATTCTCCATATCTTTCACCACCTCTTTATTAACAGTATATCCCCTCTGGTTAACTCTGCAAAAATCAGCTTCATGCTGGCCAGTTGTATTGTGTGTTAAGGTCTGATATAACCTGTGTATGTTAGTTGTTAAGATAAGTGGATCACGAAGCATTGGTTGGCTTTCATATTGCCGCTTCCTATAATTATTAGTGTTCTGCTGGATTAGATAATGCTAGACTACGAGTCTGATATTAAAGGTATTGTTTCCTATGAGTGCTGGCTTCAGTTAAAAGCGGCACGACATACCTGAGAACTGGAGTTGATTGAGTAAATTCTAGTCTGTGTGCCATTGAGAGTAGAGCATCCACGAATGAGGGCTTTTTGCCTATACCATTCTGCACTGTTCTAGTCTCGATTGTTTGTCTTTGAGGTACGCCAGGAGAACGCTTAATACTTCGGTATTAAGGTTTCTCAAGAGAGCTACCCTTCATTATAACGTAATATTTGACGCACAGACTTGAGATTTGCACTAGGCTATGCAGCATGCCATGCGCACCAGTATCTCATATCATTGACTCTAGCTAGACTTTATCAGTCACAGTAGACATTAAGTGTATTAACCTAATTACTCTTTTTATGCATACCCATTTATGATTACACAAGCATTTCGCAGCCTAGTTTGATGTATTGAGACACAAACGACTTAGGCTCTTTTTGTTGATAGGAATACTGCATTGTGGCGATTATTATTAGTGTTGTAGTGTTTAGGATATTCTTGGCTCTGATGGCATTATATATTCTGCCTTTTTATGTGCATAGCCTGCACGAGCATTGTTCCGCTGCCTGCCTTTTTGGGTTCCATTTCCGATACGAGCATCTTTATAGCATCTAACATTTAAAGAAGATTCCTTGTTAGTGTTGAAGGACTTTTGTGCACTTTCTTTCATGCAGGAGTGCCTGACATTTATTGATTAAAGTAACGTAAGCTGTAACTTCTCTTACCACCTTACTTTGCATACCATAACCAAGCACCTTCGGTTATAGGTAGTAATAGGCTGTTTTCACATAACATTAAGCCTAGAGTAGACGCACATTTATTGAGAGTTTGATAGCCTATTATTGCATATAGAACTCTGTAGAGTATTTGTGTTCTTTGTTCACTGGGAATATACTTCAGAGGTTGGAGCTAGCGCTTTCCATTGTAACATTTATGCCATTACTAGTCCAATGAATAAGAGCCCTGATATATTTGAACCCCAGTCGTAACAATAGTCACCCATGAACAGTCCGGTCCGTAAAGAAGAGGCATAGGGCTTTTCTTTATCGGTACCTTCTCTAAAGTAGGGGGATTAATGTCCGTAATTACGCGCACGTTAGTGGTGGTTAAAGCCGACTTTGCACACTACTAGTAGAAGCAGTAGGTTGAGTTACGTTAGGTAGGGAGGGTGGCAAATTAGATGGAACAACGACTCTAGTTGGCACTAATGGCCGCACAACAGACCCAATCGGAGGAGCTTCCGGTATAGCTGTGGGAGTTTCCTGTGACTTAGGTGGAAGATTATATTGTTGCATCATATTATGAAGAATGTAATCTACAGTAGACCCTCCCTGGTATTATATTTTTTTGAACCCTTGGATGAATCAGACCCTACCTCTGACCCTTCCTCAACTGGCTCAGGCTGAGCTGAAGACAACTGTTCTACGTTTTCCGGCTCTTGCCCTGTAACCTCCATCTCTTCCGGTTGTTGCCGGGATTCAGATGTAAACTGTTCACTACCTGGCCATACTAGGTCAGGGACGGAAGAGGTAATATTGTCAACATTGTCACTACCTCTATTATCCGCCGGGTATTGTTGTAAGGGCTGTGTTCGCACGGTCTCAGGGTGTCTCCACACACTGCGGCCTTGCTCTACATTAGGTTGTGAATCAGGGATAAATTGAGAACTCTGACTTAACTGTAAACCCGTATCATAGCCATATGGCTCACTCACTGTGTAACCACCGTACTGTTCAGCAAGAACTCTTTGAGACACTATAGGAGCCCGGCTACGTGTAGTATCTAATTTAGGTATAGCAAAGTTCACATTATGGTCCACATATCTATCACTAGCCCCATCCCTGGGAGTTGACTCAGCTCCCTCCGTCCCTACCTCGGAACTGCCATATTGGACGTTAGGCATGGTAGAGGTAGGGATGGAGGGCGATGGACGCGACCCCGGCGATTGCCGAGATCGCGAGCGCGTCGCCTCCTAGCGGGAATATTTATGTCCCTTCCCCTCTGACTGTGTCACTAGATGACGCCGCGTCTGTCTTCCGCCTCTTGAGCGACCTGGACGTCTCTGTGGACGACTTGTAGGACCGCTTAAGCGGCGACCTGGAACGGTCCTCTTTCGGTGACGTAGATCGCTCTCTCTTAGGGCGGCCGGGAGGGGGGTTGCCCTACTTGAGTCACTATTGTCACTACTGCTCACTATTTCTTTAGAGAGAATTTTGGGCTTATGTTTTACTTTAGCACTGGGCTGAGAAGGGTGAGTTTTAACAACTGGTGATTTAATTACTAATTGGTCCCAGAGTGCCTCATCATCACAATGGAGGGCTTTATGAGCAATGTCGTTTGAATAAGAATTAAAAGTGTTTTTAACTTCTTGTAGTGCAACTAGACATGATTGATCTCTTTGAGTTAATAAACCATTCCTCAGGTTTGTGCATACTCCGCACCTCTTTGAAACCCAGACTCCCCTGGACCTATCGAGGCACTTAACACATTTTACGCATAATTTATGGTAAAAGACCGGGATGTTTGAACAAGTTGGGGTTGAGCATAACGTGACTAAGGGCATGATGGAGACTAACCCCCTCCTCCCCCTGCCGGGATCGGCCCCTCCCCCTGGTGTCCGGTGCCGTACAGATGTGTTGTGATCTGGAAAGAACATTTCCAGGAATCAATGCTCATAAGGATAAACCGAGACATTTACACATCATATCAGCCCCAAATGCGCCGGAAAATTAGACGTAGCCACACCGCTACTCTAATCTTCCTTCACACTTGTTGTCGAAAAGATCTCGGATATCCTTTCTCGGTTTGAACTGCTTACCTGTGACTAAGTGTCACTGACCCATACTTTAGAGAATTCCATTTGGATATAAATTAACTAACACATTGTGTCCCATGACCTGATAGTTAACCCGTAAACGGCAGCAAAGCTCATAAGAGGTTTTTGTAATGCCCTCGAAAATGTCCTGCACCCACAATAATACTAACCCGAGTTGACGTCAGGTATAGCGTAAAATAGTCGTAGATGGTAAGTCCAATAAACTCATCTCGAGAGACTATCACCGTGGTTCTTAAAAATCGGACTAAGGTTGCTATACTTTTGTACGTCCGTGGTAGTACAGTGGGTTAGCGTGCGGGCCTGGTGGTGATGGTGGTGCGTCACTAACCAGGGTTCGAACCCCACCCAAGGCATCTCAAAACCTGTGGGTTTTTAGGGGGGTTAAATTCCCTTCAGAGGTTCGTACCCCGCGCCAGGTACCAGGAAAGGTTGATTCTAAAGGTAGCCTGGGGATAATTCCCATTCCTATTTAACCTGGAAAAACCTAGCATTTCAGTTTTACTGGGCAACGGCGGCAAAGCTCTTAAGAGGGAGGCCTAAAAAAAACATTTATAGAGCCCCAGTAGCACTAAACAATTTTTTTTTTCCCCTGTACCTCATATCACTCCTCCACATCCCCTCCTTCCTCCCTTTCCCCTCCCCCTACAATTATCACCTATTTTCCCTGTTATACCCTAATTCGTTGGTATATTTTTGTGCTAACATTAGCAAACTGTGTGGAGGATGTGCTTACGTGCCTAGCAGGTGTGTTACATAACCGAGTGTGTGTATGAGTAAGCTTAGTGTGGCTTGAGGCCTCGTGGAGGGAGGGGTTGCCTCAATTTTCTCCATAATTCATGAATGGGCTGGTCCATCTATATTCGCGATTTTGACCAGAAAAATTATATTTTCACTTGTTTTATTGTTGTTACAGGTTACTATCTTCATAGTGAAGGTAAAATAGGCTCATATGAATAAGTAATAACGATATTTATCGTAAAATGACGATTATAGGCCTGAATGGAGCCAATATGCTCGCCCATGGGGAGCTAGTTCAATACCCCCCCCTCGCCGTTTTTGGGTTAATTACGTCCCCACTGGACTTTTCCGCTGGGCGGATTCAAAGCCATGTCATGCCGTGAGGCTCTTTGTATAGGCGAGTTCTCTCGGCCGGGCCGAGATCACCCCCTTAGGAATCTGCATTTCCGCCGGGAGTCTAGTGGTACTCCAGAACACGCTGGGATCCTTGGATCTATTCCCTGCCCGCCTGCAAGGCGAGCCTTTGGCATCAATACCCGGTAAAGATCGCCGGAGGGAAAACCAAGCTAATTTAAGAGTATTGACTTGTCCGGGCAAGGCAACTACCCATAGGCCTACAACACCACCACCAGCAACAGCAGGCTGAACTACAACAGCAACAGCTGCAACAACTCCAAACACAACAGCCCCAGCAACAACAGCAACCCATACAACAACAGCATCAACAGCAACAACAACAACAGCAGCAACAACCACAACAGCAGCAACAACCACAACAGCAGCAGCACCAGCAGGTGCAACAGCAACAACAACAGCAGGTGCAGCAGCAACAACAGCAGATGCAGCAGCAACAACAGCAGGTACAGCAGCAACAACATCAGCAGGTGCAGCAGCAACAACAGCAGCAGGTGCAGCAGCAACAACAGCAGGTGCAGCAGCAGCAACAGTATCAACAAAAACAACAACACCAGCGACAACTACAACAATCCAAACTAACCCAGCAGCAGCATTCATATCAAAGGCAACACCAGGTGTGGCAGCAGCAGCGACCACAACAGCAACAACACCGAACACAACAGCAATCTTTATCGTCGGCAACGAGAGAAGATAATACAGTGCCAGCTACACCATCCTCAAATTTACCTACACAAACTGAACCAAATGAAGGAGCCAATGCAAGGGAAAACCCATGGACTATGGTCAAATGGGTGAATGGCAAGCCTCGCTACTCTAGGGAAGGCGAGCAGGTTCACCCTAGACCGAGAAACCAGCCAGGAATTAAAGGTAGGGTCAAGGATACTGGCCTCAATACCATCAAAAGGCCCCGACTAGCTAGGGTGTTTGCCACAGGATTCAACCCTAGTGTTACTGCTGAGAATCTCAAGACATACTTGGCTGATAATCTACATATAAATATAGAGGTAAGACAGCTGACCACCCTCTCCAGGTCCACTACCTGTGCCTCCTTTTGTATAACTAGCGAATGTCCAGATCCAGATGTTTTCATGAATCCTGACCTGTGGCCAGAAGATGCATATGTCAACTGGTACAGAGAACCAAGACAATATCCCAATGAGGACAGTGCAGAGGCTTCTGGGACTTGGAGGCATCGCACACCACTATCCAACTCGCAGTAATGGAGGGGATACCAACAACAGCAGCAAGTATAAAAGTAACTTCATACAATTGCAGAGGACTCCCCAAAACAAAGAGGAATCTCCTGTTGCGACCTGACATCGTATCTACATTAAGGACCAGTGACATAGTCTGCCTTCAGGAAACCTGGTACACAAAACAGGACTTAGGTAATTTGAACATATTAGATAAAGATTTCCATGGGTACGGGGTCTCCACTACGGACACACGTGATGTATTGTGGCAGGTCACCCCCCAGGGGGGAGTTGCAATAATGTGGAGATCGTGCCTAGATAGTGTAATTAAAACCATTGAGACAAATTTAAGCTGGTGTGCGGGAATACAGCTGGAAGTGGGACACACAAAATTTGCAATATTTTGTGTTTACTTACCGTATCAGTGTGCAGAAAATGAAGAACTTTATTTGGAAAAGTTAGGGGAGCTTGGTGGCCTAATTTCTGAATTAGAGATAACGTGTTACTCAGTGGTAGGTGATTGGAATGCTACCCCTCACGAGTTGGGTGGTTCCATGTTTGCTAAACATATGTTAAGGTTTTGTGAGGAGCAAGGTTTAATTTTGTCCTCCAAAAACCTGCTTCCAGAAAATAGCTATACATATGTTAGTGAAGCATGGGAGACCAGGTCGTGGCTTGATCATGCAATCTCTAGCTCTGACTTTCATGACTCTATCTCAGAAATGGCCATAAGATACGACATTACGGATGACGACCACATACCTATAGAATTAACAATCCAAATTAATAAAGCACCGGAAATAACAGAAACTAGCAATAGCATCAAGGCAAAAGTTCCATGGAATGTAATCTCAAATGAAGAGTGCCAAATGTACTGTGATAAAACCAAAGACTTATTAAATAGGGTGCAATATGATGGTAATGGTGTAGCACAATGCAGGGATCCAAAATGTAGTGATGCACAACACAGAAAGGACATTATTAAATTTTACAATAGTATAATAGATTCTTTATCAAAAGCGGGGAAAAGTATTTTTAATAGCTGTAAATATAAGTCCTCATTCAATAAGCCAGGTTGGCAAGACTATGTGGCTGACCTGTATCAGGCCTCCAGAGATGCTAGGTCTCATTGGCTTGAAGTAGGTCAGCCTAGACAGGGGCCTATATTTGAACTTCACAAAAGAGCAAAGGCTAGGACCAAATATGCCATTAGATTTATTAAGCAAAATTAAAACCAATTAAGGAAGGAAGCCCTTGCAAAGAGTCTGGCAGAAAAGGATACTAACTGTTTTTGGAAGGACATCAGATCCATGCAAAATTGTAACACACCATTACCTGTCAGTGTTGAGGGGGTTACGGGTGAAGAGAACATTGCTGACTTATGGAAAACTCATTTTAAGGAACTACTTAACAGTGTAAACCAAAGGTCTACTAATGGTGCAATTCAATATGTGAAAGATAGTAATTATGAAGACATTAAAGTGACTGAAAGTGATCTTGAGAATGCCATAAGAAAACTTAACCTAAATAAAGCTTGTGGGCTGGATGGTATATATGCAGAACATCTTAATATGCAGATAAGTTGTTAATAGATAAACTTAGTTCTTGCATCACCAGTCTATTTACGCATGGTGTCCTGCCGGAGTCTATGATATCCGTAATACTTGTTCCTGTCATTAAAGATAAATCAGGTAAAATTACAGCTAAAGACAACTACCGCCCAGTAGCACTTGCTAGTGTGGTGAGTAAGGTAGTTGAAATGATAATGCTAGAAAGAATGTCTGCATATATTGTCACCAGCAGCAATCAGTTTGGCTTTAAGAAAAATCACGGCACAGACCAATGCATATATGTGCTGAAAGAAGTGATTGATACATACAACAAACTAAATAGCTCAATTTGCTCTTGTTTTCTTGATGCAAGTAAGGCTTTTGATAGGGTGTGTCACAAAACCTTATTTGAAAAATTAGTTAACAGGGGAGTGCCTAGCTATATTGTTAGGATACTTATTTTCTGGTATGCTAATCAAAAAATGTGTGTAAGATGGGGCAACATCCTGTCAGGCTCTTTCGCCGTAACCAATGGTGTTAGGCAGGGGGGGATATTGTCTCCGTATCTTTTCAACGTCTACATGGATGATCTTAGTCTGGAGCTGAACAAGACTCGCACTGGGTGCTGTATTGGCAGCACCATTGTAAATCATCTCATGTATGCTGATGACCTAGCCTTAATCGCGCCCTCTGGAGCAGGACTGGATAAATTATTAAGAGTATGTGAAAAATTTGGAATCGAACATTCAGTCAAATTTAATCCTATAAAGAGCAATATCATAATATTTAAATCTAACCTATTGAAATCAAAGCTACCTAAATTCCATTTGTATGAAGAAATTATAGAAGAAGTAAGTAAAGTAAAGTATCTAGGACACTATATTTCATGTGATCGCTCAGATGATGAGGATATGGGTCGTCAGCGAAGGCAACTTTACATGCAGGGAAATTCAATATTAAGAAAATTTCATATGTGCACATGGGATACAAAAATAACATTGTTCAACTCCTACTGCTCACCAATGTATACAGCACAACTATGGTGGAACTATAAGAAAATTACAGTGAATAGACTAAGTATCTCATATCACAATATCATGAAAATGTTTCTGGGGCTCTCAAAATATGAGAGTACAAGTACGCTATGTGCCTATATGAACTTACACTGTTACAAATCACTCATTAGAAAGCTAACATATAAATTCATTCAGCGCCTTAACACTTCTGAGAACAGGATCATTAAAATGCTACAAACTCCAAGCATACAAAGGAGTACAAAGGAAATCAAGCAACAACAGATCTAGTGACCCTTCTAGGCTGCTTGTCCTCCAAAACACTGAGGATCAAGTGTCCAAACAGTGGTTTAGAGTGGGTAAGGGAACATTGGAAAGGGAACTACTGCCCTGCCACTAACGTGGCAGGACTAGGAAGTTAGTAGGGGACATATGGGTTAGTAACTGAGGGGAGGATAAAGTTATTCATTTACAAACGCAGTCAGTCGCGGGTTTGATGCGAGATATTTGTCTAGGCGGAATTTAAATGAATCAACGGTGCTGCAGTCTATAACGTTTCGGGGAAGCCCATTCCACAAGTTGACAACTCGATTGAAGAAGAAATTCTTAGATTCGTGCGAGTTAAAAGATTTACCAATAATTTTGCAACCGTTTCCCCGTGTGTAATTAGATTGGTCGATAGTGAAGTACTTACTACAGTTCATATTGTCGATGCCTTTGATGATTTTGAACACTTGAATTAAGTCGCCTCTTAATCTGCGCTGGGTTAAAGGAAATAGATTTAATTCTCTAAGACGCTCTTCGTATGGTTTGTTCTTTAGGCTAGGTATCATTTTGGTAACTCTACGTTGAACTCGTTCTAGCTTGTTTATATCTTTTTGGTAATAAGGGCACCAGGATTGAACGCAGTATTCCAGAAGAGGGCGGACTAAGGAATTGTAAAGGGTTAGGATAACTTCTTTGGATTTATGCTCAAATGACCTGCCTATAAAGCCAATTATTTTGTTTGCCTTCTTAACAACTTCTGAACATTGTTGACTCGGTTTTAGGTTACTCGATATTGTTACTCCCAGATCAGTTTCTCTGTTTACATTCTTAAGCTGAGTGCCATTCATCGAATAGTTTGCTTTCTCATTTAGGTATCCGACATGTAGTACTTTACATTTATCCGCATTGAAACTCATTTGCCAAATTTGGGCCCAACATGACAATTTATCTAGATTGTGTTGCATATCGTCAACTTGTTCTTTTGAGAGTACGCTATTTGCAATTTTTGTATCGTCAGCAAATTTTGAGATTGTGCAGGTGAGACCCTCATCTATGTCGTTGATGTAAATTAGAAAGAGAATTGGTCCTAGTACCGATCCCTGGGGTACCCCGCTACTTACATTGGTCCATTTAGATGCCTTACCGTTTATGACTACTCTTTGCTTTCTGTTGTTGAGCCAATTTTCTATCCATTTCAACACACCGTCTTGTATTCCATGCGCTTTTAGTTTTAGCAGTAAACGTTTGTGGGGAACTTTGTCAAAGGCCTTTTGAAAATCAAGGTATATAATATCTACAGCTTTACTCTCATCGTAGAGGTTGAGGATATCGTGGAAGAAGTCTAAGAGGTTTGTTAAACAGGAACGTTTTTTACGAAAGCCGTGTTGAGTATCTTTAAGTATGTTATTTTCCTCTAAGTGATTTACGAGTCTGTCTCGTATGACCGTTTCTAGCATTTTACATACAACTGAGGTTAAGCTAATTGGACGATAGTTACTGGGTAGGGATTTGCTGCCTTTTTTGAATATCGGTGTTACGTTGGCTAGCTTCCACTGATCAGGCATAGTTCCAGACTGCAAGGATTTATTGAATAGTAATGTCAGTGGTTTGGAGAGCTCATTCTTAGCTTCCTTTAGAACTCTAGGCGAGATTGTATCAGGTCCTGGCGTTTTATTTACTTTGAGTTTATCTAAACAATTCAATACTTCTCTCTCTGTAACGGTGATATTGCTTAGAACATCTGAATTATCAATCTGAATCGGCGATGGTGTAGGGATATCACTGAGGTCTTCGGTTGTAAAAACTGATGCAAAGAAGGTATTGAGGGCATTACTCATTTGTACTTCGTCTTTGGTGTATTCTCCTTTTTCATCGACTAACGGTCCAACAGTTGAAGTAACTACTTTTTTCTTTCTGATATAACTATAGAATTCTTTCGGGTTTGTTTTACTTTGATTCGCAATATGTAACTCTAAGGTCTTTTTACTTTGCTTAATTAACTTTTTGGCTTTGCGTCGTAGCTCTACAAATTTCACCCGTTCTTCGTCATTTTGTGAGGATTTTAATCTATCATTAGCAAATTTTTTAGCAAGCAGGCAGTTTGAAATATCTTTATTCCACCATTTGGGCTTATTATTATGGCCTGGACGCCGTATTTTCGATGGTATGCAGTCTTGCACTGCTTTTAGGTAAGTGGTTTCGAATAACTTCCAAGATGTATTTATGTCGTTATTGTTAATTAAAAAGCTCCAGTTAGTTTCTTTAAACATAGCTCTAAGTTTATGGAAGTTTGCTTTCTTGAAATTAGGGACTTTTTCGATGCTACTATTTGGTTCGTTACTAGTAAACTTTAAAGTGAAAGTTATCGTACGATGGTCGCTGTTACTGAATTCATCACCAACATTCAAATTCTCTATCAATTCTTCTTTTGTTGCAAGTACAATGTCAAGAACGTTATTACCACGGGTCGGCGTTCGAACAAATTGATAAAGCGAACTCTCTTGCAAGTTCGTATACAAGTCATGTCCGGAGTGTGAAGTAAGAGTATCGCCCCACTTGGTCACAGGTAAATTAAAGTCGCCAAAAATTACGGTATCTTGTGAGTTACTTACATCTGCAATTTGTTCGTAAATTTCTCGGTCAGTTTGCACTGATTGAGCTGGAGGTCTGTATATTAACGCAAGTATTATTTTTGTACCTTTATTATTCTTTATTAGCACAAAAGATGTGTCGACGTTCACAATTTGAGGTTTTGACACGAGGGTCGGGTTAAGACTTTCTTTGATATAAAATAAAACGCCAC
The DNA here is from genome assembly GCA_037953745.1 of Lithodes maja. Lineage (NCBI taxonomy): Eukaryota > Metazoa > Arthropoda > Malacostraca > Decapoda > Lithodidae > Lithodes > Lithodes maja. The sequence goes on along the minus strand of JBAKBP010002069.1, from coordinate 93,205 downwards.
CTCCATTTTTATTTATTCGGCTGTTCTCAAACATTACATAACCGGGAAGTGAATACTCTGCTAAAAAGTCTCTATCTTCTGTATTGAGCCAAGATTCTGTTATGCCAATCACATCATAATTTTCTGTAAACACTAGTTCCTCTAAATCTGAAAATTTATTGCGTATGCTACGAGCGTTTGCATAGAAAACCTTTAAAGTTGCGGTTTTAGAACTCGCATTACGTTCTTTCATCGAATTATTGGTTCTGGTCGGATCTACATTTACATTCATGGCTGTCCTCGGTCCTCGGTCGTTATCCCTGACGGTTTTGAATTTGGGTCGTGTTGGTGGAGATTTATCCAAATTCGCGGTTCTTGACGGATTAGTATTTTAATTCCTTTGTAGGTTGCCGTCCTCGCTGTCTTCGGTCCTCCTTCCTGGTTGTCCTGTGCTGAGTCGATTTCTTCTCCGAAAATCCTTAATTGTGTACACCTCCAGGATCCAGGCACACTGGAGGAAGTTGCTCTATATTTAACCTTAAGTAATGATTTCAGGTCTGCTACTCTACAGAATTAGCATACCGGTACTGATCCTCATAGTGCAGTACAGTACCGATATTCCTATACTGTACTGTAGCAACATACTGTACCGGAAGCTAAATGATGTGAGGCATGGTACTGTACACAATTAGGACAGTGGTTTTGGTAACACAGTAGTTTGATGACCACTGTTTTTGGTTGAGGCAGTGCTGTGAACTACATGATAGCAAGCTGGGTATTATTTAATTTCTTTTTACTTTATGTAGCCTATGTACAGTAGCTTATATATACAGGTATTTATATATATTTATGTTACTGTAAGGTATATATGGACCCCAGTATGGTCCCCTCTGTACTGTGTGAGTCTGAAATAAAGTATTATTATTATTATTATTATTATATTATTATACCCTCAAAAACTACCCGCATAAGTCAGAACGCCTCCTGACACCTTCCAAACATTTATAATATACACCACATGAAAGTGAAGGTCACATCTTAGGGCTAAAACATATTAATAATTAAGCAAATAATAATAACCCCTAGCCTACTAAGAATACCCCTAATGAGGCTGGCCACGAGGCTCAAGGTAGATATTTCGACAAATAATACACCCTTACCTCCCAAGAAGACACAGCAGCAGTAGCACGTGAGGCGCCCCAGCCAAAAGGGGGAAAACAGCAGACTCGGCTTCTGGAAAGTTCCCCAACCACGTGGGACAACTCTTATACCATCCTGACAGCTATAAAAGCACAAAATGCTACTCCATCATAAGGATAGCTGGTAACATAGTTCTGCGGATATATAGCCTCCTAAATAACTAGGTTATAGCAAAGCTAAGGCGCAGAAACAAAAACAAAAACACATGGCGCGTGTGTCCGATGCGGACCGACTGGGCGCCTACACACAAATACCCTATTTTAACACTTCCTGTGGACATACCAATGGGGCCGACCGTCCTGGCTAATCTAAACCTATTCTATAACATCTCAAATAAATACAAATGAGCAAAAGACTCACTAGAGGTGAACGAATGTCGAATGAAGCGGAGGACAGGTTAGGCACACCTTGTCGAGACGGCCACAGGGGAAGGAAGGAGGAATGGCGTTGCCTGGTTCAGCGTCTCGGATAGAATCCACAAAAGACATCCACGAGTTGGAAAGCTTTATTATAAAAATTCTTAAGTTAATTTTTTTTTTTTTTTTTTTTACGAAGTTTTTTTCGTAGTGAGTACCCAATCATAAAGATGATTCCATAAGAGAATGAGCGTTGCACTTATGATGTTGGCACTCTTTCCCCTGTGGCGGGTGTTTCAAACAGGCTGACCGCGGGTGTTCGAAAGAGAGCTATTACTTAATAGGCATATCGTCAATGGAGGGGCCACTAATAAATATAGATAATCAATCAGTGCCTTTCATTCCACCACTGTCTTATCCTTATCCTTCATCTTCCACACCACTTTCCTGTGTACCTGTGTATCATTCTTTGTCGGAAGAAGGTGTTGGCTATCCACAACCTCCTCCCCACACATACGTCCCCAAGTGCACTACCATTGCCATTCACCTCTGACGGTACCCCCCACCCTCCCACCACTCCATCAACTTTCCTATCACCCACCTTCCCATTCATATCCCCAATCAGAAATATTCTTTCGTTCCTGTCAAACTTATCCAGGCATGCCCACATTCACCCAGAATTCCTCTTTCTCTCTTACAAGTTTACCCTCTGTCGGAGCATACACACACACAATCACCCACGTTTGTATTCCTACTTTCATTCTCACCCACACAATCCTTGAACCCACAGACACATAGTCCCTTACACGCTCCTTCCATTTGTTACTTACAAACAAACACGCATCTTCTTTCGGTCCCTCACTCACTCCAGCACACTCACCCATTCCACACTCCCACTCTCTCACATTATGTACCCCTCCATTTGGTCTCAGTCATTCCGCATATATCCAGCCTGGCATTCACTAACACTTCCAGGACCTCTCTCTCTTTTGTGTCATCATTCATGCCTCTTACACTCCAAGTTGCAATTCTTAGACTGTCCATCGTAGGTCGGATTTCGTCAACATTAGGTCCGTCCAGATCCGAGGCTGTTCGTTCGTTCATCGTTGCTCTCTTTAGTCACATTTTATGACACGCAGGAGGCACGTGGGGCATATTCTATTCCCTTACCCCCAGGGGGGGTGAGATGATGAGGCCTAACAGAGAAAGGTCAAATACCACTCACAACCTGCTCCCGTCATCAAACAACCCATGTAGAATTGCGAGCATAAGGACACAGCCGCCACAACCCAAACCAGCCGAGGACCACTACCAACTTCAACACCAGCTCGTCCCCAGCAAGCCAGAAAACGCTCCCTCAACTGTTGAAAACACGATCACCCCAGTACAAGAATATAACGAGGCGATGTTTATGCTAATTTCCCACCAACCCCCTCCATATCTACCCATCCAGTCTGACCACATTCAGCCAAGCCATAATAGCCATGCTAGGCAACAAGCTAAAAATCAATACCAACATTCCCCCAAATATGTTACCATAAAGTACCTGAATTTCCAAATCAGTCCTCAACCACATAAGGTAATGTTTATCCCTCAATAGGCCATGCCTAGGGATAACTTCCTAACTACAAATAGTGGAATGACCTCAGACCTAATAAGACACCCTAACCAGAATTTTAATGCAATTTCCAACTATATAATCTGCCAGAAACACTCACCCATGCCCCTACTACCCTGGGAAATAAGCCCCTTGACGCCCTCCCAAAAAGGGTTACTACCTGGCCGAAACCCAAGAGAAATTAAGCAACACTGGGATCCCTAGATAGAAAGGGAACCAGAGATCGGTATCACAGTGCTGCCAAATCCTACATCTCCCCTCCAAGATCATTACATATTTGTTGTTGTTGTTCCCCAAGCTGTCTGGCCAAACAGCCCCAAGGCCCCGAGCAAGGCCAAGGCCATAACCAAGCGCCCCAACAGAACCCTCCCTGCCGACCACAATAAAGCCTGGGTGACCGAAGCCACTCCATGGCGGTGAGCTGAGGAGGGTGCGGAAACGCCCAGGAAACCAAAGCCCAACCCAGGGCCCTGTGCCCCTCAGCAATTATGAAGAGAAAGTTGAGGGGCAAAGGAAAAATGTGACACTTTAGCTTCCAATCTTGGTAGATTGGGAGGTCAATCCACGGAAGAGACGCCGTCACTTGAGATCTAGAAAATATATAAGTAAAAGGAACAGTCAGAGTAAGCTATGGGTATGGCAGAGATCGCTCAGCTCTCACTCTGATAGACCAGCCCATCACCACATGACTAGAACCCAATCCTCTCGGCATCAGCTAGGAAAGGCCCTAGAAAGCCGCCTTTGGCGGGGGGATAGCTCCCCTATTTCAACCCCTTTCGGGATTGGGCACCCGCCTTACATGTTTGTTAAAATGGATGGAATGAATCTGAGAAAATAAAACTCTTCTAGAATGAGGGAGAAAATAATACATTGTAGCTAAGTAATATGAAAAATAAAAACAACTCGCCTAAAGTGACTGATAAAGTCTGAACAAAAAATCAATACAGTATAGTATATAGTATAATTATAGGCTATACAGTACTGGTACGGCATAGTAAGTCTGAAAAAATCAATACAGTACTGGTATGACAAGATAAATCTGAACAAATCAATACAGTACTGGTATAATGATGAACTTTGTACAGTAACTCTTAATTGTTATCCCATTATAGTATAGGCCTAGTATAACGTTTGATAGATTAATACAGTACTGGTATAATAATGAAAATTATAATTTAGTATTGGTTCCTTCGTCAATAACGAAGAGCCTATACTATATATAGGCTGAGATTCCGGGACCCGTTCGGGATTCCCCGGAGTCCTTATCACAACCGTTGCGTATATAGCATAAAAACAATCCTTGGTTAATACCCATTAAATCTTACCAAGGGCTCGTCATTGAAAATGAATACCACTAGAAATAAAATTTAAAGAAGAATCTATCATTTCAAACCTCCCGGTGCCTCAGCCCTCCAGCTGTGCTGTCGTTATGCTTCCCTTGCACGTGATGCCAGACTTTCTAGCGTGTTTATCTGCTTCTTTACGGTTGTGATCCAGGCGAGTCGGACGTGTGCCCCCTTGCTCTGGGCGTCTCAGCGTTTGCCTGGCTTTCTCACTCCTAGTGAGTCCTTGTTATATATTATTTGAGTTAGGTCCAAACATGAATTGAGTAATCGCCCTGTATGTTTCAGAGGGCCACCGTCCACGCCTGTCCACACCGAAAGTATATGGATACTGTTTCGCCATTCTTAATATTTGTTGTTCGTCGTAGTAAGTGATTATTGTTATATTAGGCTATATCCTATACAATGCTTGCCTTTAATTATTTACTTATCGTAGGCTATTATTCATCTTATTCGTGTGCCCTCAGGATACACGTTGAACTCTAAGGATATTAATTCAAAGTTTTCTTTGTCGTAAAGTAGCCTACATTATTTCCTGAAATTCTACTAGTATTAAATTTTTCAAAGTCGCTTCACTTTTAAAAGTCGCTTCACTTTATAGTTTGCATGCTTCTAGCATTACTTCGAGCTGATAGGGTCTTAGCTAGACTTATTGATTCCCTTATATGTCCCATTCTTGTACCAGTACTTATTTATAAGGCCATGCTTGTTCGCCACCTCGGGCAAGTGTCCACGAGGGCGGCCAATAGGCCTAGCTAGCTCGGCTTCCCTCTACTGAATTTTACATGAGGGACCAATTATTCTCTTCCTATATGAGTAATATGTTATGAAGTGCTTCGATACCAATGATTCCTAAGAGTTTGCATGACCAAGTTCAAGAGCACCAACTAAACCTATACAATTTGCATGCTTCGAGTCCCGGAGTCGGCAGGGCTCCTGTGTCCCTCCGTTCTCTCCGGGTCTCCGGGTTTAGAACTCCGGGTACTAAATGGTTTCGAGTAAATAAAGTATAAGCACCAACACAATTATATGTTAATTTCTTAAATAGAAAGAGTTTGCATGAAACCAAATGGAGCAACAAAGTTTCCTCCAGTGCAAGAGCACCAACTAACCCTATACAATTGCATGCTTTGAGTCCCGGAGTCGGCGGGGCTCCTGTGTCCCTCCGTTCTCTCCGGGTCTCAGGGTTTTAGACCTCCGGGTACTAAATGGTTTCAAGGAAACCGAGGAACAATAATAATAAAAAGAAGTTCCGGTTAAATGGAGAAACAAAGCTTTCCTCCAGGTGCACAAAACACCAACAAAACCAAGGAACCAAAAGGTTCAGGTTAACATAAAGGAACGAGTGCTTCCTCCGGGTACTCCGGATACTCCGAGTAATACAAAAACCAAGGAACTAAAAGTTCAGGTTAAATTAAGGAACGAGAGCTTCCTCCGAATACTCCGGGTACTACTGAAAACCAGGGAACCAAGAAGTTAAGGTTAAATTTAAGAACATGGCTTCCTCCAAGTAGGCCTACTCCGGGTACTAGGGGTACTCAGGGTACTCCGAGCAATACTGAACTCCGGGTACATACTGAAAACCCAGGAACCAAGAGGTTCAGGTTAAAATTAAGGAACAAGAGCTTCCTCCAAGTACTCCGGGTACTCCGGGTAAACACTGACAACCCAGGAACCAAGAGGTTCAGATTAAAATAAGGAACGATAGCTTCCTCCAAGTACTCCGGGTACTCCGGGTACTCCAGGTAAACACTGACAACCCAGGAACCAAGAGGTTCAGATTCAAATAAGGAACGATAGCTTCCTCCAAGTGCTCCGGGTACTCCGGGTAATACTGAAAACCAAGGAACCATGAGGTTTAGGTTAAATTAAGGAACGAGTTTCCTCCAAGTACTCCGGGAACTCCGGGGGGGGGGGGAACAATGTTTTCCTTCAGAAACAAACATCCGATGTACCAAAAGGTTTCGGTTAAATTAAAGACCAACGTTTCCCTCCGAGTTCTCAATGTAGAACAATGAATGGAAAAAGAAGGGAGGAGAGTACTCCAGTGGCATTTATGATAGCCTATCCCACTTAAATCCATTCTTATATACGATGTAGCGAATATGCTACCCTACGCTAAATTCTTTAAATCATTCATAGGGCCAGCAGGCTACTCGACATTACATGAGCCTTATACATAAGGAACTGCTTTGGTTCTTTGCTCTTATATTATGTAACATCGATTCTTGGCCTTTTTCTGACAGGTGGGCTATAGCTCTCCTCAGTAATCTCCGCCCCCTCACCTGAGCCACAACTGACGAGGTATGTACACCAGATGTCTTGTGTGAATCGTACATTGGCTAAGTGGGCTCCTAAAAAATGTACAAATTGTGCACTCTTCGTGTAACACTACCACAATCCGAGTGGCCACATAACAGCAGCGGGGGCGACTCAGGTATTACTAAACATTTGGGATGAAGTGAAAGTTTATTTCTCGCGCGAGCGCGCGATCACGGAAGCGGCCAATAGGCCTAGCTCGAGCATCACTACTGAATTTTATAATATAAGAGATAGATGATCTATTATATTATGAAGTTTTTCGAGGGATCTACTTCATTTTTCAACATATAAGCGGGGGGGGGGGGGGGGGGAATGGTTCCGATATTGTTGACCTATAAGGAACAATGTTCCTCCGGATACTATTCCTATTTTTAAGCCAAATATTGACTCGATATTATGAAGTTTTCTCACGCTCGTCACATCGAGCGCGGAAGTGGCCAATAGGCTATAGCTCAGAGCCTCACTCTACTGAAAGTTACAGCACAAGAGATAGATTGGTATCTTCCTAGATATAAGTAATATATGAAGTTTTTTGGTGGATTTACTTCATTTGTCAATAGATGAGCTGGGGTCCAATGGTTCCGCTATTATCGAACTATAAGAAACACCGTTTCCTCCGGGTACTATCCCTATTATAAACCAAATATTGAATGTATATTAGGAAGTGGTTAGAGGGATTTCCTTCATTTTTCAATTTATAAGCGGGGTGCCAAGGGTTCCACTGTTGTTGAAGGGTAAGGACCAACGCTTCCTCTGGGTACTATCCCTATTATAAGCCAAATATTGACTTTATAATTCGAAGTTTTTCCATGGATTTACTTCATTATTCAATGCATAAGCGGGGGGCCAATGGTTCCGCTATTGTTGAACTATAAGGACCCTTTGTGAAACATCACAATCTGATTGGCCACATAACTGCGGCTGGGGCGCCTTAGGTTTTGCTCAATATTTGGAGTGATGTAAAAGGTTACATATCCTAAGTCCCAGACATTATCCATAATGCCTACGTGAGTTTCCTAAACATTCTTTTGCCCACGTCCCAACGAAGTTGGAGACCCTGTTCCAAACAAAGGTTCTAGCAGCAATTAAGTCCAAGTTTAGTCAGAGACAAGAGTCTCTGACTCCCCAGGTTAGGCTGTCCTCTAAGCTAATGCCTTCTACGCTACCTACTGTTCCTTTACAACCTGTCCTTATATGAATAAAGACCACCACACCGCCTCGTCCCTCAGGGTCAATTGGTCCTAGTGTTCCCTAACCGGTGAATCAGTAGCGATTCCCACCCTTGACAGGTGGGGCTATTCCTAACCCCTTCACTCCGGGTGCCCTTGAGGAGGATGAGGAACATAGATTTGCTGCTTGTCATATGTGATCTGCACAACAATAATAATAATAATAATAATAATAATAATAATAATAATAATAATAATAATAATAATTCTTTATTCCAGACACATAAGATAGATACAGTATAAATACAGTACGACCTAATGGTCCATATCACATGCACTTCTCGTCAGAGCAGATAATAATTATACACAAAGATATATTAATAAAGACACAATAAAATAAAAAATACAGTAGGCCTATTTACAGAATAGAGCACATATCACATTTTGTCACAATATAACACAGATAGGCTAACTAAGGCTATTGCTCAATGTTGGTTAACACCTATTGCACAGATCATTGCTCATAGTTCAATTAGACCTACCGGTATATATTACATTACAGTACATACTATGTGTGCAGCAGCTTCTGCCAGTGAGATATAATACGGGATTCATAGATATGATCACTAGACCAAAGAGCTACAATCAGCGTGTTACTGGAGGATTGCAGTCGCTGCGAAAAGCTGTACACCAGTCTCCTGATGACAGCCCGACATCACTGCACATCCAACAGTGTGCACACCATACTAGTGCTTTCATATTTAGAGAGACCAATGAACATCTTGAGTATATTATGATAGGATGTACACAGACCATTTATGGTGGCTCTCTTATACTTCCACCACAAATGGGCCGTGTACATAGAGGAACAATATGTCCGGAACAAAGTGACTTTAGTTTCCCAATTACACATGTGGAATTTTCTCAAGATGGTGTTACCACGTAAATATAGCTGTCTGCGCTGACGGCCGATATCTGCATCATCTGAGCAATCGTTTGAGATAATGTGTCCCAGGTATTTTATTTTGTTTACTTCTTGAATAATTTGATTATTGAGTGAGAAATTTGGCAGTTTACTTTTATACAGTAATTTTGATCTAAATATAAGAACAGCACTTTTCAGTGGGTTGAATTTAACACAATGTTTACTACCAAAAGATTCACATATATCAAGAAGTTTGCTCAGACCCGCAGAAGACGGTGCAATAATGACCAGATCATCAGCATACATGAGATGGTTGATGATTTTATTCCCACCATAACATCCAATCTGCTCTTTATTCAATTTATCACTTAATTCATCCATATATACATTGAATAAGTAAGGTGAGAGAATACTACCCTGTCTCACTCCATTGGTTACTGTAAAGGAATCCTGTTATGCCCTGTTTTTCTACAGGTTTAACTTGGGTAATGTGAGTTCTAATTGACTGGGTATAGAAGGCTGCATGCACAATAAAGATATGAGGAATAGAGAACACAAAGAAACACATGGTAGCAAGTTACACGATCACGTTTATTAATATACCACTGCAGAATACTTGTGTAAGACAATATAATAGAATGGAACAACACTAGCATAAGTGGATCTGGATGGAGCCTAGTCTCCCACTTCCAACGTTCAGGTACTAATCTTCTGATCACTGGCTTTGATTTAACAGGTTTATATACCGAAGACCATCAATGTTACTTGTAGATTCCTATTCACTGTTAGATTTATTACTGGTAGCTCTGGTGCACAAGTAGTAGTTCACAGACTAGATTAGACACGCGTATTTTAGAGCACGGGAATTCTATTGTAACCTCAGAGGGGTACTGATCTAAGTTTTATATCCTTGTTTCAGAAATACATAGAACGCAAATCAGTGGGCGAACGTTAGATATCACTAGAGTTTTAATATCTGAATAAGGTAATTACGAGAGTCAAGGTCGCCTGTTAATTAATGAGCACTGATCGCTTAGTACGTCCCAAATGGAATGGTTAAGTCTGTATTACACTGGGCAAGGTCTTAGCCACTTCGTAGAAATATTTAATTAGTGAAATCTCTAAACAGCACAGTAAGAGGTAGTACTGCTAAAGAGAATCTTGGGTAGTATCTGATGGGTCTGGTCCTGGTTATCTTGCGTCCATGATGTTGGGGGCTAACGACTGGTTCCGCGGCCGTCCAGGGTGTCCATATGTGTGAAGTTCTTAAATACGTGGGCAGGTCCTTCCATCCAAATCTGCCACGGAGTCTGCCGGCTCTGGGATCTCACTCCGGAACAACACAAGGGCAGAGCTAGAGGTTAACTGCAGGGTAGTGACCCCTGGTTGGTGTCTAGCTTTCAACTGATTTGACTGGGGGCGGGAGTTAGATTTATAGGCTCGGTTCTGGACCCTGTAGACAGTAGGGATCTCGAGTCTTATGAACTTAATTGAGCTCTCAATAGAAATGGAGACTAGGTAAGATGGTATTTACTGTTGTGGCACAGGGCTATAGGAAAACCTTTATGTTATGCCCTGTTTTTCTACAGGTTTAACTTGGGTAATGTGAGTTCTGAATGACTGGGTATAGAAGGCTGCATGCACAATACAAGGTATGAGGAATAGAGAACACAAAATAAACACACGGTAACACGACACAAGTTTACGTTTATTTAAGTAAAGAAATAAAGAGCATAGAAAGATAGTTATATTCGCACAAAACAAATGATAGAAGGGAACTGCTAGCATTAGCGGATCTGGATGGAGCCTAGTCTCCCACTTCCAACGTTCAGGTATAATCTTCTGATCACGGGTTTAATTAGCAAGTTTATATTTTTACTGGAAGACCTCAATATATTCGTATAATTCAATGTCACTGATTTGACCTCTTGCTGGCTGGTCGCGTGCCCAAGTAGCAGCTCACAGTTAGGATTAGACACGCGTATTGTAGAACACGGCAATCTCTAGTAACCTCATGGGGGTACTGAACTAAGTTTGATATTCTTGAAGCAGAAATACGTAGAACACAAATCAGTGGGCGACGTTAGATATCACTAGAGTTTGAATATCTGAATAAGGTAATTACGAGAGTCAAAGTCGCCTGTTAATTAAAGAGCACTGATCGCTTAGTACGTCCCAAATGGAATGGTTAAATATGAATTGCGCTGGACAAGGTCTTAGCCACTTTATAGAAAGTTAATAAGTGAGTATCAAGCTAGTACTATAACACTTAGTACTAGCAACATGAATCTTGAATAGTATGGGTAGATCTGGTCCTGGTTATCTTGCTTCCGGTGATGTTGGGGGCTAACGACTGGTTCCTCGGCCGTCCAGATGGTCCAAAATGTAGGAAGTTCTCAAGTCGGATCTCTTGATGATCGTTGCTGGCTACACACTTATATACCCACGAATTTGTGTGAAGGTTATAAGGTGCACGTTAGGACTTGTACATGGACAGATGCTTCTATCAGTCTTCTCTGCCACGGAGTCTGCCGGATCTGGAATCTCTCAACTCCGGAACAACACAAGGCAGAGCTAGAGGTAAACTGCAGGGTAGTGACCACTGGTTGGTGTCTAGCTTTCAACTGATTTGACTGGGGGCGGGAGTTAGATTTATAGGCTCGGTTCTGGACCCTGTAGACAGTAGGGATCTCGAGTCTTATGAACTTAATTGAGCTCTCAATAGAAATGGAGACTAGGTAAGATGGTATTTACTGTTGTGGCACAGGGCTATAGGAAAGCCTTTATATTTCATATAACTGAGACTTAGTAAGAGGTACTATTTTGGCTATACTGGACGTATTTAGGGGAGAGAGACTGGATCTACTTTGCGAGGAGGATGGGGACAGCTGTGATAGGAACGTCTCTCTAGATTGTTCAATCTTCATTCTATGGTATAGCTGAGGTGCTAATTTAGTGATCAGAGCATGCAAGAAAGGTAAATGGTTTATTGTGAGCTAATAGAGGTTAGTAAAGGTGTTAGTCATTCATGGTTAGTTCATTGACAGGAAGAATTCCTGTGCTACCTGGCAATGACTCGAAAGTCAAAACAGGGGCCAGGTATACCTCCGCGGGGGTGGGGGTCTCCCTCCTCGGGTGGGCCAAAAGGGGGAGCTGGGCGCACTCTCTCTGTGATCGTCGTCCGGCGGCTGTGGCTAGGGGCTTGCCATATCACCAGTGTTTATAATAACCCTCTGTGTATGAGACAGATGTGGGTGTCTTTAATACCAAAACCGAAGGTGCCTTAGCTAGCTGGTTTTACTCGGCTGGTTGTTAATTGTAGAGTTTGCTGGATGTGGTGGAGACTGGGTTGCTAACTCTGCCACATTTATCTGGAAGTATGGCAATAGAAGTTAGTAACTGGCGGGGCGGCTAGCCTCGCACCGACGACCATTGGGTGCAGGGTTGTGAATGTGTTGTAAGAGAATAGATGGCATGCAAGGGGCTAGTAAAGTTCTAATGTTGTTCTGGCCTACTAAGTGAAGGTAGGCTGGATAGGAGTATATATATAAAAGGTTGGAGAGCGTTAGCAACGGACAATTCAAGGATCTTCAAGAGGTATGAGAGAGAGGCTAGGTCGGACAAGAGTCGAGAAGCGCGGGAATTCTTACTGAGAGGGGGGGAGAGTTCAAGGGCTACAGGGAAATTTTGCCCCTAAGGTCCCTGGGCGTGGGGGTGGCATTAGGCTACACTTGATATGGAAAGTTTGAAAAGGCAGTAGAATACGTTAGCCAAAATATGCTACCGGGGAATGCAACTATGGGATGGTATATGAGTCTGGAAAAGATAGAGTTATGTGATCAGTCCGAGGGTTATGGATACTATTAGTTGGTCCTGGGAACTGCGTTTTCTATTAAATATAAATATAAATACCAACAAAAGCGGCAGTTCGTAGGGGTACTTAGTTATTGTTTCGGGGTACTTATGACAGATACTGGTAACCAGGTTATCTTATACAATCTCTGGTTGGGGTAAGAGGTGTAAGACACGAAGTAAATTGGCGTAGTGTGGGCTGTGGATACGAAGGAGGCAAGGGGAAGACGTATGACAATTGTGGAAAGTAAATGGAAAAAGGTGAACACAATGGCGGATAAAAATACTTAACCTAAGGATTGCATGCATAGATTTATGGGGCGATGGGTCTTCATAAAGCTTAGTCTGGCAAGACAAGATGTTAGGGAATGTTAATATTGATACTTAGTTACTAGAGGAACAATGCAAGGGGCGACTGAGCACGGGTTACATATATCTATTGTTATGCCCTGTTTTTCTACAGGTTTAACTTGGGTAATGTGAGTTCTGAATGACTGGGTATAGAAGGCTGCATGCACAATACAAGGTATGAGGAATAGAGAACACAAAATAAACACACGGTAACACGACACAAGTTTACGTTTATTTAAGTAAAGAAATAAAGAGCATAGAAAGATAGTTATATTCGCACAAAACAAATGATAGAAGGGAACTGCTAGCATTAGCGGATCTGGATGGAGCCTAGTCTCCCACTTCCAACGTTCAGGTATAATCTTCTGATCACGGGTTTAATTAGCAAGTTTATATTTTTACTGGAAGACCTCAATATATTCGTATAATTCAATGTCACTGATTTGACCTCTTGCTGGCTGGTCGCGTGCCCAAGTAGCAGCTCACAGTTAGGATTAGACACGCGTATTGTAGAACACGGCAATCTCTAGTAACCTCATGGGGGTACTGAACTAAGTTTGATATTCTTGAAGCAGAAATACGTAGAACACAAATCAGTGGGCGACGTTAGATATCACTAGAGTTTGAATATCTGAATAAGGTAATTACGAGAGTCAAAGTCGCCTGTTAATTAAAGAGCACTGATCGCTTAGTACGTCCCAAATGGAATGGTTAAATATGAATTGCGCTGGACAAGGTCTTAGCCACTTTATAGAAAGTTAATAAGTGAGTATCAAGCTAGTACTATAACACTTAGTACTAGCAACATGAATCTTGAATAGTATGGGTAGATCTGGTCCTGGTTATCTTGCTTCCGGTGATGTTGGGGGCTAACGACTGGTTCCTCGGCCGTCCAGATGGTCCAAAATGTAGGAAGTTCTCAAGTCGGATCTCTTGATGATCGTTGCTGGCTACACACTTATATACCCACGAATTTGTGTGAAGGTTATAAGGTGCACGTTAGGACTTGTACATGGACAGATGCTTCTATCAGTCTTCTCTGCCACGGAGTCTGCCGGATCTGGAATCTCTCAACTCCGGAACAACACAAGGCAGAGCTAGAGGTAAACTGCAGGGTAGTGACCACTGGTTGGTGTCTAGCTTTCAACTGATTTGACTGGGGGCGGGAGTTAGATTTATAGGCTCGGTTCTGGACCCTGTAGACAGTAGGGATCTCGAGTCTTATGAACTTAATTGAGCTCTCAATAGAAATGGAGACTAGGTAAGATGGTATTTACTGTTGTGGCACAGGGCTATAGGAAAGCCTTTATATTTCATATAACTGAGCCTTAGTAAGAGGTACTATTTTGGCTATACTGGACGTATTTAGGGGAGAGAGACTGGATCTACTTTGCGAGGAGGATGGGGACAGCTGTGATAGGAACGTCTCTCTAGATTGTTCAATCTTCATTCTATGGTATAGCTGAGGTGCTAATTTAGTGATCAGAGCATGCAAGAAAGGTAAATGGTTTATTGTGAGCTAATAGAGGTTAGTAAAGGTGTTAGTCATTCATGGTTAGTTCATTGACAGGAAGAATTCCTGTGCTACCTGGCAATGACTCGAAAGTCAAAACAGGGGCCAGGTATACCTCCGCGGGGGTGGGGGTCTCCCTCCTCGGGTGGGCCAAAAGGGGGAGCTGGGCGCACTCTCTCTGTGATCGTCGTCCGGCGGCTGTGGCTAGGGGCTTGCCATATCACCAGTGTTTATAATAACCCTCTGTGTATGAGACAGATGTGGGTGTCTTTAATACCAAAACCGAAGGTGCCTTAGCTAGCTGGTTTTACTCGGCTGGTTGTTAATTGTAGAGTTTGCTGGATGTGGTGGAGACTGGGTTGCTAACTCTGCCACATTTATCTGGAAGTATGGCAATAGAAGTTAGTAACTGGCGGGGCGGCTAGCCTCGCACCGACGACCATTGGGTGCAGGGTTGTGAATGTGTTGTAAGAGAATAGATGGCATGCAAGGGGCTAGTAAAGTTCTAATGTTGTTCTGGCCTACTAAGTGAAGGTAGGCTGGATAGGAGTATATATATAAAAGGTTGGAGAGCGTTAGCAACGGACAATTCAAGGATCTTCAAGAGGTATGAGAGAGAGGCTAGGTCGGACAAGAGTCGAGAAGCGCGGGAATTCTTACTGAGAGGGGGGGAGAGTTCAAGGGCTACAGGGAAATTTTGCCCCTAAGGTCCCTGGGCGTGGGGGTGGCATTAGGCTACACTTGATATGGAAAGTTTGAAAAGGCAGTAGAATACGTTAGCCAAAATATGCTACCGGGGAATGCAACTATGGGGTGGTATATGAGTCTGGAAAAGATAGAGTTATGTGATCAGTCCGAGGGTTATGGATACTATTAGTTGGTCCTGGGAACTGCGTTTTCTATTAAATATAAATATAAATACCAACAAAAGCGGCAGTTCGTAGGGGTACTTAGTTATTGTTTCGGGGTACTTATGACAGATACTGGTAACCAGGTTATCTTATACAATCTCTGGTTGGGGTAAGAGGTGTAAGACACGAAGTAAATTGGCGTAGTGTGGGCTGTGGATACGAAGGAGGCAAGGGGAAGACGTATGACAATTGTGGAAAGTAAATGGAAAAAGGTGAACACAATGGCGGATAAAAATACTTAACCTAAGGATTGCATACATAGATTTATGGGGCGATGGGTCTTCATAAAGCTTAGTCTGGCAAGACAAGATGTTAGGGAATGTTAATATTGATACTTAGTTACTAGAGGAACAATGCAAGGGGCGACTGAGCACGGGTTACATATATCTATACTCGTCATGGAAAATGATATAAGAGGTCTAGGGACAATCGTGGGTGTTTTAACTTCTAAAATATATAACATCTACTTCTCGGATGCAAGAACATACATAGATATAATTATGGCTGTCTGATGTGTTGGCATTGGCTCAACGTCGGGACAGGGCATGGTTGTTTTTTTTATATGAATGTATATTCCTGTTCATCATCTTTGTAGCAAGGACAGTGCCGCTATGTCGTATCAATGCTGGTGGCAGTTAATATTATAGACTTAGTTACTAGAGGAACAAATGCAAGGGGCGACTGGGCAGTGGGCACGGGTTACATATATCTATACTAGTCATGGAAAATGATATAAGAGGTCTAGGAACAAACGTGGGTGTTTTAACTTCTAAGATATATATAAAATCTACTTCTCGGATGTAAGAACATACATAAATATTATGGCTGTCTGATGTGTTGGCATTGGCTCAACGTCGGGACAGGGCATGGTTGTTTTTAATATGAATGTATATTCCTGTTCATCATCTTTGTAGTTAGGAGTGTAGGACACGAGGGGGTTAGTGTACGTGAGGTGTGGAAAAATGGTCAGTTTAGAAAAGGTAACAAGGTGTGGCCATGAGCTGCTTAGCCCTGCGGGCTTGGGCCTGTCTGAAATGGCTGGCTCGGTCAGCTGGTCCTTTCGTTCTGTGGACCTTTCTTCCGGGTGTTTCTGTGTGGTGTTCGCTTGTGGCTTCTGTGGTGGGCTTCTTGTTCTGGGGCATTTTACTTCCCTCTCCTTCATTATAGGCTCGTCCTCGAGCCTCAAGGGTGAAGTTAAAAGAAGCATAGTGATGGTGAGTCATTTCCAGGGTATTTAGAAAGTTCCACCAAACACGAGAGCGACGGTCAGGTTTCTTTTGCAGGTCAATGTATACCTGTAAGAATGTGTCCTCTGTGTTGTGGCGGGCAGCTGCCCGGGCTTGGTGTGGGTGTGGTACACGGGCCAAGTGTCCAGTGGGGGTCTTTACTTTAACCTTTCGTATGAATGGTTTGTAGCTTTCCCCCGTGGGGGTCGGAGTGAGGTGTGTGGGATTGCCAGGAAGTCTGTTTAGTGTGGTGAATGGGTTATTTACCGAAAGGGGATTCGCGCGTGACAACAGAGCTGGGGATGAAGGGGGAATGTGAGTCTGGTTTTTATTTGGTTTTCTTGGGCGATGTTGTAGGTTGGGAATATATAGTGAGGCAATGCGCACAATCGGTTTAGGTAAGGGGGGTGAAGGAGGTGTGTGGGAAGGAGGGGGTGTGTGTGTTGTGTGGCTTGGGTCCTTAGTGTCAGAACGGGGTGTTATTTTTGTATCGCTGTCTTTAAATCTGATGGGTCTGTTGATTATTCTACCTCTGGCGGTCCTGGTGGGAAGGTAGATGTTTGTCGTGGGACTTGAGTCGCTCGACGATGTTTTATAGTGAGGGGAAGCACGTTTTATAGGTAACTGACATGCGGGGGTTTTCTCGGGGGTGATTTTGGGGGGGGTTTTCTTAGGGGGGGGTTGGTTGGGGGTTCGGTGAGATGAGGAGGTTGGTCGGTGTGTGGGTGGGGTGGTGGGGATCGTGGAGGGGAAAGGGGCGGATGCGGGGGGGGCTAGACGGGTGGGTAAGGAGTGTAGATTTAAGTTGGAGGGTTGGGGGTAGGGGCGTGTGTCGTTTGATGAGGTTGGTGATTTGCTGGTGATTATTCGTTTTCTTTCCCTTTGTGGGGGAGAATTCGACAAAGACGAAGAAGAGGAGGAGGAGGAGGAGGAGGAGGAGGGTAGTGGTCTGGCAGCCCTACGGAACTTGGTTAGTAGGGTGTGTTTTCTGGAGGTTTTAAACGATGTTTGTCGTGGGCGTAAGTTGTAGCGTGAGGTTACTGAGGTAGATTGTGTGGTGCGGTTGGGGGTGTACTTGGTTTGGGGTGGGTGTGGTGGTTTTCTCACTGTGGTGCCTGGTGGAGGTATGTCAGGGCTAGACGGGAGGGTTTCTGTTGTGGTCGGGGTTGTGGGTGGAGGTTTTTGTACTTGGATAAGTTGGGGAGGAACTTGAATATCAGAAGTGAAGGAAGGTGTCATGGTGGAAGAGGGTGTGATATTGGGGGCTTGGGGTTTGTGGAGGTTAGTTGGGGGGGTATGGTGAGAAAAGATTTGTCGGTTCGGTGTTGGAGGGCTTAGGTCCTTAGGTGTTTGCATGGGAATATTTGTAGCCTGAGTGAGGGGGTGAGTAGGGGTGTTTAATTTAGGGTCGGACGTGTGGGGTGGGGTAATGTCTTGTGGCTTTAGGGGTTTAAACGCTCGGACGAATCTAGTTCGGAGCGTGCGAGTTACGCCGTGATAGTCGATGGTGACTTGAAAGGCATTTGGGACTTGTATTACGGTGTAGGGTCCGACATAGCGAGGGCCTAACTTGTTGGTGATAGGGAGGTTGGCTATCATTACGGTGTCATGGATGGCGAAAGGGTTTTTGTCATCGATGTTATCAGTTTTGGTGTCTTGACAGATCTGGGCGGTATGGAGGGTGTTTTGCAGATGTTGCAATGGGTCAATTGTGGAGGTGGTGGAGGGAAGGTGAGCGTGGTGGTGGAATGGCAGTAACAGGGGTGGTACACCGTAAACACGTTCATGAGGGGAAATACCGTCTTCCCGAGGACAGGTGTTCATACCCCACTGTATCATCTTTAGTTGTGATGGCCAGTCTAAGGTATTAAGAGCAATCATTCTTGTACGTAACTGGTTGTTGATGGTGCGATGGCTGCGTTCGCAGATAGCATTTCCTTGAGGCCAGTACGGGGATGAGTGTTTAATCTTGATACCGCATTGTTGGGTGAATTGTTGCCAAACGTGTCCACTAAACTCGGGGGCATTGTCCGATAGAAGAGCAAGGGGAAGGCCGAATATAGGGAACACTTCGGTGGCAAGCAGTGTGGCGACTGTGGTGGCTGTGTGGTCTTTAACTGGGCAGGCTATTAGAAATTTTGAATATACGTCTACAAATGTGACGATATAGCGGTTGCCAGCGTAAGAAGGGAACGGGCCCATGATGTCGAGGGATAGGACTTGGAACGGTTTGTTGGCAGAAATGGTACCAGCTGGGCCTGGGGTGCGTGATCTATCCTTTCCCAATAAACACGGTTTGCAGGATTCTGTCACTCGTTGTGCAATTTTGGAGGGGTTGGGGGTCCAGTATTGGTCTGTGAAGATCTTTAACATTTTCTTTTGTCCAAGGTGTATGCCGTTTCCCTCGTCGATGGCAATCATGTAGTCGTGGGCTATGGTGGGGTCCAAGATTATGTGACCAGTGTCTGTGGCAAGTTGATCTCCCCAGCGAGTCAGTCTCCTGAAGACGTTTAACGGTATCCAGGGGGGTCTGATTCGTGCTTCCCAAGATTGAATTAGGGAGGGGGCTGGGGGGGCATTCTGTTGGGAGGTGGGGGTAGATACCAATTGAGTGTTTTGTAAGGCGGCCAGGTTGGTGGGGGGGTCTTTTGGTACTGGCAAACGTGACAGGGCGTCTGCATTAGTATGGAGTTTGCCGGGACGATATTGTATGGTAAAGTCGTAGTCCTCTAGGGTCTCTCTCCAACGTACCAAAATGGCTGAGTTGGTTTCGCACCTACGCAGCCATTGTAAAGATTGATGGTCGGTAATTATTTCGAGTTTTGCGCCCAACACAAATGACCGGAAGTGGCTGAGTGCCCAAATGATCCCTAAGCACTCTCTCTTGGTGGCTGCGTAATTTTGTTGGGGTGGGGTGAGTGTGCAGCTGGCATACGCTATCACATGTTCCTTTCCATCTCTGATTTGAGATAATACGGCACCTATGGCGTACAGAGATACGTCGGTATAAAGACGGAAAGGTTTCTGGTAGTCAGGGAAAACGACGATAGGGGCTTGGATTAGCTTTTGCTTCAAAGTGTTAAACGCGAGGTCTCTTTCAGGTGTCCAGGCGAACGGGGTGTCTTTGTGGGTAAGTTGGTGGAGGGGTCTGGCTATGGTGGCAAAGTGGGGGACGAAACGTCTGTAGTACGTGGCTAAACCTAGAAACGAACGTATTCCTTTAACCGTGGTGGGTGGGGTTTGGTTTTGTATGGCTTGAAGTTTCTTTGGGTCTGGCGCAATACCATGTTCAGATATCACGTGTCCGAGAAAATCTACCTTATTCCGGGCAATCACGCACTTTGAGGGTTTTAATTTCAACCCGGCGGCTCGGATTCTTTGCAGGACTTGTCTCAACCTGAAGAGGTGTTCTTCCCAGGTTGGAGAGTACACAATAATATCGTCCAGATAGGCTAGGCAGGTTTCCCAGGTTAGGCCATGTAATACCGTTTCCATCAAACGGGAGAAAGTGGCGGGTCCGTTACAGAGGCCAAAAGGTAGGACGTTAAATTCATAGTGATGGCCACCACTAGTGGAAAATGCTGTTTTCTGTTGGTCCTCGGCCTTGATAGGCACTTGCCAATACCCTGCTTGCAAGTCGAGGGTAGTGAACCATTTGGATCCGTATAGGGAGTCAAGGGAATCGTCTATGCGGGGTAAGGGCGTAGCGTCTTTAATGGTTATGTCATTTAACCTCCTGTAATCGACGCAAAAACGAGTTGTCCCATCTTTCTTTTTGACTAAGACAACAGGGGAAGACCAGGGGCTAATGGACGGGGTGGCAATCCCGGCCTCTAACATTTCCTGGACTTGGCGTTCCTCTTCCTGACGTTGTATGGGGTTCTTTCTACGGGATGGTTGTCGTATGGGGGGGCCTGTGGTGTTAATGATGTGTTGTTCTACATCCGTCTGTCCGATTTCGGTGGGTTGTTGGGCAAAGACGTCACTGAATTCCAGCAGTAGGTTGTACATGCCGTTCTTTTGGTGGTCAGATAGTGTCTCAGGAAGAGGGGGCAATTGGAGGCTGGTAGGGGTGTCGTTACAATGTATGGGGAGGTCATCGAAAGTTTCGAGGTCTCCTATAATGAGACCTTTCGGTAATGTCAGGGGTTCCTCTGAGATATTAGCCACGAGAATGTGGTTGATACGAGCGGGAATGATGGCGGGTTGTAAGAGGTAGCGATGGGGGTTGGGGGATGTGTTAGTGGGGGAAAATACCATGTGAGTTTGGGGTATGGGCCGCAGGTTCACCCATTTTTGATGGTGGGGGGGAATTTGGCATTTATCCTGAACTACCGCTGGGCTAATGATGGTGGGGGACTGACTGGTGAGCAGGTGCTTGGTACTTATAAGGGGGGCAAGGTCACTTTGGTGGGGGTCACGCGTGAGGGGGGAATTAACGGCGCGTGTGAGAGGATCAGTGGGGCGCGGTGTGAGGGGGTTAGAAAACGGGATTTGTTGGAGGGACTGCGGAGGGTTGGTGGGGGGAGCGTTGTCGGTGGCAGTAACTGTTTGTTTAGAGGTTATCTGGGGTTGGTGGGTTTGTCTGTCATGAGGGGGTGAGTCAAGTGTGGGGTTTTGAAGTTGATTAGGGGTGTGAATTGTGGGGGGGTGGAAGGGAGCTACTGACTGAAAACGGTCACAAGGGAAATTTTGTTGGTGGGAATTGGTGGAGGTTGAAAGTTTGGTTGGGCTCATGATGGTGGGGGACCGACTGGTGAGCAGGTGTTCGGTACGCATGAGGGGGGGGAAATCACTTTGGGGGGAGTCACGCGTGAGGGGGGGGTTACAGGCGCGTGCGGGCGGTTCAGAAGGGTGAGAGGGGAGCGAGTTAGAAAACGGGATTTGCTGGGGGGACTGCGGAGGGTTGGTGGGAAAAAAATTAGGTGTAGAACATGGGTTATTGGTGTAGGACTGGTGTATTGATTTGGGGTTGTTAACATTTCTGGGGGCATGGGGGAAACATTGGGTACATCGGTCGGCATTTTCTCTGGAAACATGTGTACATAAACATTGGATAGAATTAGGGTTACCTATCTCAGAGTCTGTCCTGAAAACATGGGAGGATTTATTCTGGACAGAGTTACGAGAATTGAGGGGATTACCGAGGGGGAGTTGCTTGGACTTGTCTTCTTTCGTTTGTTGAGGCATTTTTTTACTGAATTGAGTGAGGTTTTGAGAGATCTCGGGGCAAGGGGAGGTTTTAGGAGTCACCTTAGTGCTAGCTGCAACTTGGTAACCCCGAATCAGGGTTTGTTGAGGGGGAGGTTGTTTTTTCTTTTTGTGAATGGGTTTCTGTGTGATTGGTTTGTCAGAGGCTTTGGGCTGGAATTTATTTTTGAATGAGATCAGCCTTTGGCCGCAGTCAATCTGGGCCTCTAGTTTTTGAAGGAGGTCAAGTCCAAGGAAACCATCATAATGTTTACAGTTGGAGGAAAATACTGTAAATGTGTGATAACAACAAGCATGGGGGCCAGGAATGGTTACTGATAGGGGTAAAGTGTCTCCTAGGAGATTTAAGTAAGTATCAGCAGCTGAGATGAGTTCTGTTTTGGTGTTTAACAAAGGGCCAAATCGTCGGGGATGTTTTTCATAGTAAGATTTGAACAAACATGACTTGGCAGCTCCCGTGTCAATTAGCAAGCGGACAGGAATGTCCTTGATTTTGGCCATGTAATAAATGGGGGCAGTGCGACTAGTTATGGCGTCCCCCGCCGAGCCCATCGTGGGCGGGGGATACTTTAAAAATCCTGGGGGTCGGTATTTACCTCTTCCAGGATTTCCTCGGTATCGTCTGAGGTCATGGTATGGGGGGCAATTTCTTCCTCTTGTCCCCACTCCTCTTCATTTACAGAAATGCGAGGGGTAGAGGGGCGAGGTTTGGCAGAGTCACGAATTTGGTGGAGGGCACACTGAGCATTACAGGCAGGGAAATCATAGGGGTTGATAATAACTAAGGTAGGGTTTTTACTTTGGTAGGTGTTGTAGTTGCGGTTCCGGTTGAAGATTCTGCGTGGCTGGGACGGTTGGAACCGGGGTCTACTGGGTTGGGGCTTGCCGGAAGGGTAGGTGGGTCTGTTGTTGAAAGATGAGGCTGGGGAGGCATTGTTGGGGTTTTGGTGGTTGGTTTGCTGCGGGCGCGTGGGAAACCTCTTGATTGCAGCGATTTGGGTGGGTGCTTCTGTGCACACGGCCAAAATACGTCGGATCGTGATGAGGTCTTTTCTGTATCCGACGAAATCGTGCACCCGGAAATGGTCTGTTACTGCTGAGGGCAATATTGACACAAGGTTGACCAGAATTTGCTGTTCTTGTTGGATTTTGGTCAACGTGGGGAAAGAATGTTTTATGTTTTGGGCAAGCTTACTCACTGTGGTATCTAGATCGCCTTCGAATTTCGTGTCTAAGATACGGGTGTGGGCCACGAAAGCGCCCAACGAAGGTCTAATGGCTTCAATCACTATTGTGCGAAATTCGTTCTAGGTGAGGTCAGGGTGCACTTGATAGGCCACCAGGGGAACGGCTTTTCCCAGGTGTGGTACTGTTACGGCTATTTTTTGTGCGTCCGTGGTATAACTAACATCAAGTAAGGGTTTCACTACGTCCATGAATACTTCGATCCCATAATTTGTTTGATCATAATTTGGGATGGAAGTGTGGGTAGGTTGCGCCATGATGTTCTCGTGTTCTAACTGTTCCAAACTTGTAATGTAATGCAACCTTTTATCCGAATCAAGAACCACCGCTGCCGCCAATGTTATGCCCTGTTTTTCTACAGGTTTAACTTGGGTAATGTGAGTTCTGAATGACTGGGTATAGAAGGCTGCATGCACAATACAAGGTATGAGGAATAGAGAACACAAAATAAACACACGGTAACACGACACAAGTTTACGTTTATTTAAGTAAAGAAATAAAGAGCATAGAAAGATAGTTATATTCGCACAAAACAAATGATAGAAGGGAACTGCTAGCATTAGCGGATCTGGATGGAGCCTAGTCTCCCACTTCCAACGTTCAGGTATAATCTTCTGATCACGGGTTTAATTAGCAAGTTTATATTTTTACTGGAAGACCTCAATATATTCGTATAATTCAATGTCACTGATTTGACCTCTTGCTGGCTGGTCGCGTGCCCAAGTAGCAGCTCACAGTTAGGATTAGACACGCGTATTGTAGAACACGGCAATCTCTAGTAACCTCATGGGGGTACTGAACTAAGTTTGATATTCTTGAAGCAGAAATACGTAGAACACAAATCAGTGGGCGACGTTAGATGTCACTAGAGTTTGAATATCTGAATAAGGTAATTACGAGAGTCAAAGTCGCCTGTTAATTAAAGAGCACTGATCGCTTAGTACGTCCCAAATGGAATGGTTAAATATGAATTGCGCTGGACAAGGTCTTAGCCACTTTATAGAAAGTTAATAAGTGAGTATCAAGCTAGTACTATAACACTTAGTACTAGCAACATGAATCTTGAATAGTATGGGTAGATCTGGTCCTGGTTATCTTGCTTCCGGTGATGTTGGGGGCTAACGACTGGTTCCTCGGCCGTCCAGATGGTCCAAAATGTAGGAAGTTCTCAAGTCGGATCTCTTGATGATCGTTGCTGGCTACACACTTATATACCCACGAATTTGTGTGAAGGTTATAAGGTGCACGTTAGGACTTGTACATGGACAGATGCTTCTATCAGTCTTCTCTGCCACGGAGTCTGCCGGATCTGGAATCTCTCAACTCCGGAACAACACAAGGCAGAGCTAGAGGTAAACTGCAGGGTAGTGACCACTGGTTGGTGTCTAGCTTTCAACTGATTTGACTGGGGGCGGGAGTTAGATTTATAGGCTCGGTTCTGGACCCTGTAGACAGTAGGGATCTCGAGTCTTATGAACTTAATTGAACTCTCAATAGAAATGGAGACTAGGTAAGATGGTATTTACTGTTGTGGCACAGGGCTATAGGAAAGCCTTTATATTTCATATAACTGAGCCTTAGTAAGAGGTACTATTTTGGCTATACTGGACGTATTTAGGGGAGAGAGACTGGATCTACTTTGCGAGGAGGATGGGGACAGCTGTGATAGGAACGTCTCTCTAGATTGTTCAATCTTCATTCTATGGTATAGCTGAGGTGCTAATTTAGTGATCAGAGCATGCAAGAAAGGTAAATGGTGTATTGTGAGCTAATAGAGGTTAGTAAAGGTGTTAGTCATTCATGGTTAGTTCATTGACAGGAAGAATTCCTGTGCTACCTGGCAATGACTCGAAAGTCAAAACAGGGGCCAGGTATACCTCCGCGGGGGTGGGGGTCTCCCTCCTCGGGTGGGCCAAAAGGGGGAGCTGGGCGCACTCTCTCTGTGATCGTCGTCCGGCGGCTGTGGCTAGGGGCTTGCCATATCACCAGTGTTTATAATAACCCTCTGTGTATGAGACAGATGTGGGTGTCTTTAATACCAAAACCGAAGGTGCCTTAGCTAGCTGGTTTTACTCGGCTGGTTGTTAATTGTAGAGTTTGCTGGATGTGGTGGAGACTGGGTTGCTAACTCTGCCACATTTATCTGGAAGTATGGCAATAGAAGTTAGTAACTGGCGGGGCGGCTAGCCTCGCACCGACGACCATTGGGTGCAGGGTTGTGAATGTGTTGTAAGAGAATAGATGGCATGCAAGGGGCTAGTAAAGTTCTAATGTTGTTCTGGCCTACTAAGTGAAGGTAGGCTGGATAGGAGTATATATATAAAAGGTTGGAGAGCGTTAGCAACGGACAATTCAAGGATCTTCAAGAGGTATGAGAGAGAGGCTAGGTCGGACAAGAGTCGAGAAGCGCGGGAATTCTTACTGAGAGGGGGGGAGAGTTCAAGGGCTACAGGGAAATTTTGCCCCTAAGGTCCCTGGGCGTGGGGGTGGCATTAGGCTACACTTGATATGGAAAGTTTGAAAAGGCAGTAGAATACGTTAGCCAAAATATGCTACCGGGGAATGCAACTATGGGGTGGTATATGAGTCTGGAAAAGATAGAGTTATGTGATCAGTCCGAGGGTTATGGATACTATTAGTTGGTCCTGGGAACTGCGTTTTCTATTAAATATAAATATAAATACCAACAAAAGCGGCAGTTCGTAGGGGTACTTAGTTATTGTTTCGGGGTACTTATGACAGATACTGGTAACCAGGTTATCTTATACAATCTCTGGTTGGGGTAAGAGGTGTAAGACACGAAGTAAATTGGCGTAGTGTGGGCTGTGGATACGAAGGAGGCAAGGGGAAGACGTATGACAATTGTGGAAAGTAAATGGAAAAAGGTGAACACAATGGCGGATAAAAATACTTAACCTAAGGATTGCATACATAGATTTATGGGGCGATGGGTCTTCATAAAGCTTAGTCTGGCAAGACAAGATGTTAGGGAATGTTAATATTGATACTTAGTTACTAGAGGAACAATGCAAGGGGCGACTGAGCACGGGTTACATATATCTATACTCGTCATGGAAAATGATATAAGAGGTCTAGGGACAATCGTGGGTGTTTTAACTTCTAAAATATATAACATCTACTTCTCGGATGCAAGAACATACATAGATATAATTATGGCTGTCTGATGTGTTGGCATTGGCTCAACGTCGGGACAGGGCATGGTTGTTTTTTTTATATGAATGTATATTCCTGTTCATCATCTTTGTAGCAAGGACAGTGCCGCTATGTCGTATCAATGCTGGTGGCAGTTAATATTATAGACTTAGTTACTAGAGGAACAAATGCAAGGGGCGACTGGGCAGTGGGCACGGGTTACATATATCTATACTAGTCATGGAAAAATGATATAAGAGGTCTAGGAACAAACGTGGGTGTTTTAACTTCTAAGATATATATAAAATCTACTTCTCGGATGTAAGAACATACATAAATATTATGGCTGTCTGATGTGTTGGCATTGGCTCAACGTCGGGACAGGGCATGGTTGTTTTTAATATGAATGTATATTCCTGTTCATCATCTTTGTAGTTAGGAGTGTAGGACACGAGGGGGTTAGTGTACGTGAGGTGTGGAAAAATGGTCAGTTTAGAAAAGGTAACAAGGTGTGGCCATGAGCTGCTTAGCCCTGCGGGCTTGGGCCTGTCTGAAATGGCTGGCTCGGTCAGCTGGTCCTTTCGTTCTGTGGACCTTTCTTCCGGGTGTTTCTGTGTGGTGTTCGCTCGTGGCTTCTGTGGTGGGCTTCTTGTTCTGGGGCATTTTACTTTATATTTCATATAACTGAGCCTTAGTAAGAGGTACTATTTTGGCTATACTGGACGTATTTAGGGGAGAGAGACTGGATCTACTTTGCGAGGAGGATGGGGACAGCTGTGATAGGAACGTCTCTCTAGATTGTTCAATCTTCATTCTATGGTATAGCCGAGGTGCTAATTTAGTGATCAGAGCATGCAAGAAAGGTAAATGGTTTATTGTGAGTTAATAGAGGTTAGTAAAGGTGTTAGTCATTCATGGTTAGTTCATTGATAGGAAGAATTCCTGTGCTACCTGGCAATGACTCGAAAGTCAAAACAGGGGCCAGGTATACCTCCGCGGGGGTGGGGGTCTCCCTCCTCGGGTGGGCAAAAAAGGGGGAGCTGGGCGCCCTCTCTCTGTGAACGTCGTCCGGCGGCTGTGGCTAGGGGCTTGCCATATCACCAGTGTTTATAATAACCCTCTGTGTATGAGACAGATGTGGGTGTCTTTAATACCAAAACCGAAGGTGCCTTAGCTAGCTGGTTTTACTCGGTTGGTTGTTAATTGTAGAGTTTGCTGGATGTGGTGGAGACTGGGTTGCTAACTCTGCCACATTTATCTGGAAGTATGGCAATATAAGTTAGTAACTGGCGGGGCGGCTAGCCTCGCACCGACGACCATGGGGTGCAGGGTTGTGAATGTGTTGTAAGAGAATAGATGGCATGCAAGGGGCTAGTAAAGTTCTAATGTTGTTCTGGCCTACTAAGTGAAGGTAGGCTGGATAGGAGTATATA
The DNA here is from genome assembly GCA_037953745.1 of Lithodes maja. Lineage (NCBI taxonomy): Eukaryota > Metazoa > Arthropoda > Malacostraca > Decapoda > Lithodidae > Lithodes > Lithodes maja. The sequence continues at coordinate 65,398 of JBAKBP010002069.1, read as the reverse complement.
TATAAAAGGTTGGAGAGCGTTAGCAACGGACAATTCAAGGATCTTCAAGAGGTATGAGAAAGAGGCTAGGTCGGACAAGAGTCGAGAAGCGCGGGAATTCTTACTGAGAGGGGGGGAGAGTTCAAGGGCTACAGGGAAATTTTGCCCCTAAGGTCCCTGGGCGTGGGGGTGGCATTAGGCTACACTTGATATGGAAAGTTTGAAAAGGCAGTAGAATACGTTAGCCAAAATATGCTACCGGGGAATGCAACTATGGGGTGGTATAAGAGTCTGGAAAAGATAGAGTTATGTGATCAGTCCGAGGGTTATGGATACTATTAGTTGGTCCTGGGAACTGCGTTTTCTATTAAATATAAATATAAATACCAACAAAAGCGGCAGTTCGTAGGGGTACTTAGTTATTGTTTCGGGGTACTTATGACAGATACTGGTAACCAGGTTATCTTATACAATCTCTGGTTGGGGTAAGAGGTGTAAGACACAAAGTAAATTGGCGTAGTGTGGGCTGTGGATACGAAGGAGGCAAGGGGAAGACGTATGACAATTGTGGAAAGTAAATGGAAAAAGGTGAACACAATGGCGGATAAAAATACTTAACCTAAGGATTGCATACATAGATTTATGGGGCGATGGGTCTTCATCAAGCTTAGTCTGGCAAGACAAGATGTTAGGGAATGTTAATATTAATACTTAGTTACTAGAGGAACAATGCAAGGGGCGACTGAGCACGGGTTACATATATCTATACTCGTCATGGAAAAATGATATAAGAGGTCTAGGGACAATCGTGGGTGTTTTAACTTCTAAAATATATAACATCTACTTCTCGGATACAAGAACATACATAGATATAATTATGGCTGTCTGATGTGTTGGTATTGGCTCAACGTCGGGACAGGGCATGGTTGTTTTTAATATGAATGTATATTCCTGTTCATCATCTTTGTAGCAAGGACAGTGCCGCTATGTCGTATCAATGCTGGTGGCAGTTAATATTATAGACTTAGTTACTAGAGGAACAAATGCAAGGGGCAACTGGGCAGTGGGCACGGGTTACATATATCTATACTAGTCATGGAAAATGATATAAGAGGTCTAGGAACAAACGTGGGTGTTTTAACTTCTAAGATATATATAAAATCTACTTCTCGGATGTAAGAACATACATAAATATTATGGCTGTCTGATGTGTTGGCATTGGCTCAACGTCGGGACAGGGCATGGTTGTTTTTAATATGAATGTATATTCCTGTTCATCATCTTTGTAGTTAGGAGTGTAGGACACGAGGGGGTTAGTGTACGTGAGGTGTGGAAAAATGGTCAGTTTAGAAAAGGTAAAGAAGGTGTGGCCATGAGCTGCTTAGCCCTGCGGGCTTGGGCCTGTCTGAAATGGCTGGCTCGGTCAGCTGGTCCTTTCGTTCTGTGGACCTTTCTTTTGTGTTTCTGTGTGGTGTTCGTTCGTGGCTTCTGTGGTGGGCTTCTCATTCTGGGGCATTTTACTTCCCTCTCCTTCATTATAGGCTCGTCCTCGAGCCTCAAGGGTGAAGTAAAAAGAAGCATAGTCAGAAAAATGTAGGTTAATAAGAAAAGTAGTATGACTAAGGGAAAAAAAAATATATATACAGTATATGGAAAACATGTAAATTTATAGAATCATGCCCAATCGCTTAGGAATTAAAAATATTCAAAACAATTTAGTACAATAATCTCATCATCATCATCAGGGGGGGGGGGGTATTTAGAGTCGCCGTTAGTCTGGGTGACAGTCTGGTAATAGGGGGTGGTGGTTCACTTTCACTTTGGAAGGGCGGGGTGGATATACCGTTAGTTCTTGTCGTTAGGAATGTGGGTCTGGGGCGAGCTGGCCCGGGGCCAGTTTTGGAGGGGGGGTCTAAGTGGTTTCGGTCGGGGGTAGTGATAGGGGGGTTTTAAAAATGAAACGGGCAGGTCGAGTCGGGGTTGTTGTTGCGGAAGAGGTTGGTGCTGGGGAGGGGTTGAATTGTGTAGAGAGTTGTGGTCGTGAGTGGGGTTTGGAGAAGGGTGAGTAAGGCTGAAGGTTGAGTGTTTACTATGATCGGGTGGTTTGGAAGTTTGGTGTGTGGGGATTTGATAGGGAGATGGTGGGGGGGGTCTGGGCAGGCAGGGTTGTGGTTTGAGAGGGGTTGAATTGTGTAGAGAGTTGTGGTCGTGAGTGGGGTTTGGGGAAGGGTGAGTAAGGCTGAAGGTTGAGAGTTTACTATGATCGGGTGGTTTGGAGGTTTGGTGTGTGGGGATTTGATAGGGAGATGGTGGGGGGGGTCTGGGCAGGCAGGGTTGTGGTTTGAGAGGGGTTGAATCTAGACTGATTTTATTTCCGGGAGAGACATGGATGGGATTTCGAGGAGTGGTTGAAGTTGAGAGGTTGATTATGTTGTTTGGGGCGAGAGAGAGAGTATTTTGGGGTTTAGCCAAGGTGGAAAAAGTTTTGTGGTTGGATTGGAATGGGAGTGGTATTTTGTCGAGCGGGATCTTTGGGGGGGGAATTTGGGGCGGGTGGGGTAACGGTGAAGAGGGGGAGGTTGAAAGTTTAGCGGGGCTCATGATGGTGGGGGACCGACTGGTGAGCAGGTGTTCGGTACGCATGAGGGGGGGGAAATCACTTTGGTGGGAGTCACGCGTGAGGGGGGGATTAACGGCGCGTGTGGGAGGATCAGAGTGGTGGGGTGTGTCGGTGGCAGTAACGGTTTGCTTAGAGGTTATCTGGGGTTGGTGAGTTTGTCTGTCATGAGGGGGTGAGTCAAGTGTGGGGTGTTGAAGTTTATTAGGGGTGTGAATTGTGGGGGGGTGGAAGGGAGCTACTGACTGAAAACTGTCACAAGGGAGATTTTGTTGGTGGGGGAATAGCTGAGTATTTCTGGGGGAAGGGGGGGAACATGGTTGGGTCCCTAGGTCGTCACGCGTGAGGGGAGGATTAACGGCGCGTGTGGGAGGATCAGAGTGGTGGGGTGTGTCGGTGGCAGTGACGGTTTGTTTAGAGGTTATCTGGGGTTGGTGGGTTTGTCTGTCATGAGGGGGTGAGTCAAGTGTGGGGTTTTGAAGTTTATTAGGGGTGTGAATTGTGGGGGGGTGGAAGGGAGCTACTGACGGAAAACTGTCACAAGGGAGATTTTGTTGGTGGGGGAATAGCGGAGTATTTCTGGGGGAAGGGGGGGAACATAGTTGGGTCCCTAGGTCGTCACGTGTGAGGGGAGGATTAACGGCGCGTGTGGGAGGGTCAGGGTGGTGAGAGGTGAGTGAGTTAGGAAACGGGATTTGTTGGGGGGACTGCGGCGGGTTGGTGGGGGAAAAGTTAGGTGTAGAACAGGGGTTATTGGTAGAGGACTGATGTCTTGATTTGGGGTTTTTAACATGACGAATTTTGGGAATCTTCTTGGTGGCAGTCACGGTCTGGTTAGCGGTTATCTGGGGTTGGTGGGTTTTTTTGACAGGACGAGTTTGGGGAATTTTCTTGGTGGCAGTCTCGGTCTGGTTAGAGGTTATCTGGGACTGGCGAGTTCGTTTGACATGAGAGGGCGAGACGAGTGTGGGGTTTCGACGTTTTCTAGGGGTGTGAACTGTGTGGGGGTGGAAGGGAGCTACCGACTGAAAACGGTCACAAGCTACCGACGGAAAACGGTCACAAGGGAAATTTTGTTGGTGGGGGGATAGCTGAACATTTCTGGGGTCATGGGGAAAATAGGTTGTGGTAGGCCTACATAGGTAGGCATAGCTAGAATACGGGGCTTGTTGGGGGGGCTGCGGAGGGTTGGTGGGGGAAGAGTTAGGGATGGTCGGAGAGGATAGAGGCAAGGAAGAGTGCACTGGGGTTGGACTTTCACCGGAAGTCATTTTGGAAGGGTGCACGGAGTCTTGGATAGGGGCTGAAGGGTTGGATAGGGGATTCATCGAACTGCGTAGGCATTCTTCTCTGATGGAGAGCATATGTTCTTCGAATAAGCCATACGGGTCGAGATGGGCGGTGATGTGGGGTGGGAGGATGTTTAACAAAGCGGTGAATAAGAGTTCATTTTGTTGGTCGTAATCTTCATAGCTATACGTGGTCCTCACATATCTGTAGAGTTGTATGAGGGTCACATTTATATCCCCTTCATACTTGATCTCGTCGACTTTTATTATTTTGGGGGCGACGGGGGAACCCAAAAGTGGATCTAAGGTCCGGATCACGAAGGATCGAAACTGGTTCCAGGTACTCTCTGGCGTATTCTGTGCCACCATTTGGTGGATAAATTCTTTAAAGGTAGGCTTATCAACAAGTTGGGAAACGGCTTCTCCCAACTGTATAATATGCAAAATTCCCCAGGCGATTTTTTCGCGGTCATTATAAAATACCACATCGTATACTGGCTTTATTATGTCTAAGTAACTGGTGATATCATACGTGTTTAAATCATACTTGGGAATATGTGCGAGTGGCTGAAGATTTCGACCTGTTGCCATGCTTCTACTGTTCCAAACTTGCAGTGTAATGCAACCTTATATCCGAATCAAGAACCACCGCTGCCGCCAATGTTATGCCCTGTTTTTCTACAGGTTTAACTTGGGTAATGTGAGTTCTAATTGACTGGGTATAGAAGGCTGCATGCACAATACAAGATATGAGGAATAGAGAACACAAAGAAACACATGGTAGCAAGTTACACGATCACGTTTATTAATATACCACTGCAGAATACTTGTGTAAGACAATATAATAGAATGGAACAACACTAGCATAAGTGGATCTGGATGGAGCCTAGTCTCCCACTTCCAACGTTCAGGTATTAATCTTCTGATCACTGGCTTTGATTTAACAGGTTTATATACCGAAGACCATCAATGTTACTTGTAGATTCCTATTCACTGTTAGATTTATTACTGGTAGCTCTGGTGCACAAGTAGTAGTTCACAGACTAGATTAGACACGCATATTTTAGAGCACGGGAATTCTATTGTAACCTCAGAGGGGTACTGATCTAAGTTTTATATCCTTGTTTCAGAAATACATAGAACGCAAATCAGTGGGCGAACGTTAGATATCACTAGAGTTTTAATATCTGAATAAGGTAATTACGAGAGTCAAGGTCGCCTGTTAATTAATGAGCACTGATCGCTTAGTACGTCCCAAATGGAATGGTTAAGTCTGTATTACACTGGGCAAGGTCTTAGCCACTTCGTAGAAATATTTAATTAGTGAAATCTCTAAACAGCACAGTAAGAGGTAGTACTGCTAAAGAGAATCTTGGGTAGTATCTGATGGGTCTGGTCCTGGTTATCTTGCGTCCATGATGTTGGGGGCTAACGACTGGTTCCGCGGCCGTCCAGGGTGTCCATATGTGTGAAGTTCTTAAATACGTGGGCAGGTCCTTCCATCCAAATCTGCCACGGAGTCTGCCGGCTCTGGGATCTCACTCCGGAACAACACAAGGGCAGAGCTAGAGGTTAACTGCAGGGTAGTGACCCCTGGTTGGTGTCTAGCTTTCAACTGATTTGACTGGGGGCGGGAGTTAGATTTATAGGCTCGGTTCTGGACCCTGTAGACAGTAGGGATCTCGAGTCTTATGAACTTAATTGAGCTCTCAATAGAAATGGAGACTAGGTAAGATGGTATTTACTGTTGTGGCACAGGGCTATAGGAAAGCCTTTATATTTCATATAACTGAGCCTTAGTAAGAGGTACTATTTTGGCTATACCGGACGTATTTAGGGGAGAGAGATTGGATCTACTTTGCGAGGAGGATGGGGACAGCTGTGATAGGAACGTCTCTCTAGATTGTTCAATCTTCATTCTATGGTATATCTGAGGTGCTAATTTAGTGATCAGAGCATGCAAGAAAGGTAAATGGTTTATTGTGAGTTAATAGAGGTTAGTAAAGGTGTTAGTCATTCATGGTTAGTTCATTGATAGGAAGAATTCCTGTGCTACCTGGCAATGACTCGAAAGTCAAAACAGGGGCCAGGTATACCTCCGCGGGGGTGGGGGTCTCCCTCCTCGGGTGGGCCAAAAGGGGGAGCTGGGCGCACTCTCTCTCTGTGATCGTCGTCCGGCGGCTGTGGCTAGGGGCTTGCCATATCACCAGTGTTTATAATAACCCTCTGTGTATGAGACAGATGTGGGTGTCTTTAATACCAAAACCGAAGGTGCCTTAGCTAGCTGGTTTTACTCGGCTGGTTGTTAATTGTAGAGTTTGCTGGATGTGGTGGAGACTGGGTTGCTAACTCTGCCACATTTATCTGGAAGTATGGCAATAGAAGTTAGTAACTGGCGGGGCGGCTAGCCTCGCACCGACGACCATTGGGTGCAGGGTTGTGAATGTGTTGTAAGAGAATAGATGGCATGCAAGGGGCTAGTAAAGTTCTAATGTTGTTCTGGCCTACTAAGTGAAGGTAGGCTGGATAGGAGTATATATATAAAAGGTTGGAGAGCGTTAGCAACGGACAATTCAAGGATCTTCAAGAGGTATGAGAGAGAGGCTAGGTCGGACAAGAGTCGAGAAGCGCGGGAATTCTTACTGAGAGGGGGGGGGGAGTTCAAGGGCTACAGGGAAATTTTGCCCCTAAGGTCCCTGGGCGTGGGGGTGGCATTAGGCTACACTTGATATGGAAAGTTTGAAAAGGCAGTAGAATACGTTAGCCAAAATATGCTACCGGGGAATGCAACTATGGGGTGGTATATGAGTCTGGAAAAGATAGAGTTATGTGATCAGTCCGAGGGTTATGGATACTATTAGTTGGTCCTGGGAACTGCGTTTTCTATTAAATATAAATATAAATACCAACAAAAGCGGCAGTTCGTAGGGGTACTTAGTTATTGTTTCGGGGTACTTATGACAGATACTGGTAACCAGGTTATCTTATACAATCTCTGGTTGGGGTAAGAGGTGTAAGACACGAAGTAAATTGGCGTAGTGTGGGCTGTGGATACGAAGGAGGCAAGGGGAAGACGTATGACAATTGTGGAAAGTAAATGGAAAGAGGTGAACACAATGGCGGATAAAAATACTTAACCTAAGGATTGCATACATAGATTTATGGGGCGATGGGTCTTCATAAAGCTTAGTCTGGCAAGACAAGATGTTAGGGAATGTTAATATTAATACTTAGTTACTAGAGGAACAATGCAAGGGGCGACTGAGCACGGGTTACATATATCTATACTCGTCATGGAAAATGATATAAGAGGTCTAGGGACAATCGTGGGTGTTTTAACTTCTAAAATATATAACATCTACTTCTCGGATGCAAGAACATACATAGATATAATTATGGCTGTCTGATGTGTTGGCATTGGCTCAACGTCGGGACAGGGCATGGTTGTTTTTAATATGAATGTATATTCCTGTTCATCATCTTTGTAGCAAGGACAGTGCCGCTATGTCGTATCAATGCTGGTGGCAGTTAATATTATAGACTTAGTTACTGGAGGAACAAATGCAAGGGGCGACTGGGCAGTGGGCACGGGTTACATATATCTATACTAGTCATGGAAAATGATATAAGAGGTCTAGGAACAAACGTGGGTGTTTTAACTTCTAAGATATATATAAAATCTACTTCTCGGATGTAAGAACATACATAAATATTATGGCTGTCTGATGTGTTGGCATTGGCTCAACGTCGGGACAGGGCATGGTTGTTTTTAATATGAATGTATATTCCTGTTCATCATCTTTGTAGTTAGGAGTGTAGGACACGAGGGGGTTAGTGTACGTGAGGTGTGGAAAAATGGTCAGTTTAGAAAAGTTAAAGAAGGTGCGGCCATGAGCTGCTTAGCCCTGCGGGCTTGGGCCTGTCTGAAATGGCTGGCTCGGTCAGCTGGTCCTTTCGTTCTGTGGACCTTTCTTTTGGTGTTTCTGTGTGGTGTTCGTTCGTGGCTTCTGTGGTGGGCTTCTCATTCTGGGGCATTTTACTTCCCTCTCCTTCATTATAGGCTCGTCCTCGAGCCTCAAGGGTGAAGTAAAAAGAAGCATAGTCAGAAAAATGTAGGTTAACAAGAAAAGTAGTATGACTAAGGGAAAAAAAATTAATATATACAGTATATGGAAAACATGTAAAATTAAGAAAGGGCAGATAATTAAGAACAGGAAATTAAGAAGAGGTAAAGTGTTTAACAATGTATAAAGCAAATTTAAAAGATAGTCAGAAAAGTGTAGGTAACAAGAAAAGTAGTATGACTAAGGGAAAAAAATAATATATACAGTATATGGAAAACATGTAAATTTATAGAATCATGCCCAATCGCTTAGGAATTGAAAATATTCAAAACAATTTAGTACAATAATCTCATCATCATCATCAAGGGGGGGGGGGGGTATTTAGAGTCGCCGTTAGTCTGGGTGACAGTCTGGTAATAGGGGGTGGTGGTTCACTTTCACTTTGGAAGGGCGGGGTGGATATACCGTTAGTTCTTGTCGTTAGGAATGTGGGTCTGGGGGGCGAGCTGGCCCGGGGCCAGTTTTGGAGGGGGGTCTAAGTGGTTTCGGTCGGGGGTAGTGATAGGGGGGTTTTAAAGATGAAACGGGCAGGTCGAGTCGGGGTTGTTGTTGCGGAAGAGGTTGGTGTTGGGGAGGGGTTGAATTGTGTAGAGAGTTGTGGTCGTGAGTGGGGTTTGGGGAAGGGTGAGTAAGGCTGAAGGTTGAGTGTTTACTATGATCGGGTGGTTTGGAGGTTTGGTGTGTGGGGATTTGATAGGGAGATGGTGGGGGGGGTCTGGGCAGGCAGGGTTGTGGTTTGAGAGGGGTTGAATCTAGACTGATTTTATTTCCGGGAGAGACATGGATGGGATTTCGAGGAGTGGTTGAAGTTGAGAGGTTGATTATGTTGTTTGGGGCGAGAGAGAGAGTATTTTGGGGTTTAGCCAAGGTGGAAAAAGTTTTGTGGTTGGATTGGGATGGGAGTGGTATTTTGTCGAGCGGGATCTTTGGGGGGGGAATTTGGGGTGGGTGGGGTAACGGTGAAGAGGGGGAGGTTGAAAGTTTAGCGGGGCTCATGATGGTGGGGGACCGACTGATGAGCAGGTGTTCGGTACGCATGAGGGGGGGGAAATCACTTTGGTGGGAGTCACGCGTGAGGGGGGGATTAACGGCGCGTGTGGGAGGATCAGAGTGGTGGGGTGTGTCGGTGGCAGTAACAGTTTGCTTAGAGGTTATCTGGGGTTGGTGAGTTTGTCTGTCATGAGGGGGTGAGTCAAGTGTGGGGTTTTGAAGTTTATTAGGGGTGTGAATTGTGGGGGGGTGGAAGGGAGCTACTGACTGAAAACTGTCACAAGGGAGATTTTGTTGGTGGGGGAATAGCTGAGTATTTCTGGGGGAAGGGGGGGGAACATGGTTGGGTCCCTAGGTCGTCACGCGTGAGGGGAGGATTAACGGCGCGTGTGGGAGGATCAGAGTGGTGGGGTGTGTCGGTGGCATTAACGGTTTGCTTAGAGGTTATCAGGGGTTGGTGAGTTTGTCTGTCATGAGGGGGTGAGTCAAGTGTGGGGTTTTGAAGTTTATTAGGGGTGTGAATTGTGGGGGGGTGGAAGGGAGCTACTGACGGAAAACTGTCACAAGGGAGATTTTGTTGGTGGGGGAATAGCGGAGTATTTCTGGGGGAAGGGGGGGAACATAGTTGGGTCCCTAGGTCGTCACGCGTGAGGGGAGGATTAACGGCGCGTGTGGGAGGGTCAGGGTGGTGAGAGGTGAGCGAGTTAGGAAACGGGATTTGTTGGGGGGACTGCGGCGGGTTGGTGGGGGAAGAGTTAGGTGTAGAACAGGGGTTATTGGTAGAGGACTGATGTATTGATTTGGGGTTTTTAACAGGACGAATTTTGGGAATCTTCTTGGTGGCAGTCACGGTCTGGTTAGCGGTTATCTGGGGTTGGTGGGTTTTTTTGACATTAACAGGACGAGTTTGGGGAATTTTCTTGGTGGCAGTCTCGGTCTGGTTAGAGGTTATCTGGGACTGGCGAGTTCGTTTGACATGAGAGGGCGAGACGAGTGTGGGGTTTCGACGTTTTCTAGGGGTGTGAACTGTGTGGGGGTGGAAGGGAGCTACCGACTGAAAACGGTCACAAGCTACCGACGGAAAACTGTCACAAGGGAAATTTTGTTGGTGGGGGGATAGTTGAACATTTCTGGGGTCATGGGGAAAATAGGTTGTGGTAGGCCTACATAGGTAGGCATAGCTAGAATACGGGGCTTGTTGGGGGGGCTGCGGAGGGTTGGTGGGGGAAGAGTTAGGGATGGTCGGAGAGGATAGAGGCAAGGAAGAGTGCACTGGGGTTGGACTTTCACCGGAAGTCATTTTGGAAGGGTGCACGGAGTCTTGGATAGGGGCTGAAGGGTTGGATAGGGGATTCATCGAACTGCGTAGGCATTCTTCTCTGATGGAGAGCATATGTTCTTCGAATAAGCCATACGGGTCGAGATGGGCGGTGATGTGGGGTGGGAGGATGTTTAACAAAGCGGTGAATAAGAGTTCATTTTGTTGGTCGTAATCTTCATAGCTATACGTGGTCCTCACGTATCTGTAGAGTTGTATGAGGGTCACATTTATATCCCCTTCATACTTGATCTCGTCGACTTTTATTATTTTGGGGGCGACGGGGGAACCCAAAAGTGGATCTAAGGTCCGGATCACGAAGGATCGAAACTGGTTCCAGGTACTCTCTGGCGTATTCTGTGCCACCATTTGGTGGATAAATTCTTTAAAGGTAGGCTTATCAACAAGTTGGGAAACGGCTTCTCCCAACTGTATAATATGCAAAATTGCCATGGCGATTTTTTCGCGGTCATTATAAAATACCACATCGTATACTGGCTTTATTATGTCTAAGTAACTGGTGATATCATACGTGTTTAAATCATACTTGGGAATGTGTGCGAGTGGCTGAAGATTTCGACCTGTTGCCATGCTTCTACTGTTCCAAACTTGCAGTGTAATGCAACCTTTTATCCGAATCAAGAACCACCGCTGCCGCCAATGTTATGCCCTGTTTTTCTACAGGTTTAACTTGGGTAATGTGAGTTCTAATTGACTGGGTATAGAAGGCTGCATGCACAATACAAGATATGAGGAATAGAGAACACAAAGAAACACATGGTAGCAAGTTACATGATCACGTTTATTAATATACCACTGCAGAATACTTATGTAAGACAATATAATAGAATCGAACAACACTAGCATAAGTGGATCTGGATGGAGCCTAGTCTCCCACTTCCAACGTTCAGGTATTAATCTTCTGATCACTGGCTTTGATTTAACAGGTTTATATACCGAAGACCATCAATGTTACTTATAGAATCATATTCACTGTTAGATTTCTTACTGGTGGCTCTGGTGCACAAGTAGTAATTCACAGACTAGAATAGACACGCGTATTTTAGAGCACGGGAATTCTAGTAACCTCAGGGGGTACTGATCTAAGTTTTATATCCTTGTTTCAGAAATACATAGAACGCAAATCAGTGGGCGAACGTTAGATATCACTAGAGTTTTAATATCTGAATAAGGTAATTACGAGAGTCAAGGTCGCCTGTTAATTAAAGAACACTGATCGCTTAGTACGTCCCAAATGGAATGGTTAAGTATGAATTACTGGGCAAGGTCTTAGCCACTTCGTAGAAATATTAATTAGTGAATCTCTAAACAGCACAGTAATATGTAGTACTGCTAGAGAGAATTTTGGGTAGTATCTGATGAGTCTGGTCCTGGTTATCTTGCGTCCATGATGTTGGGGGCTAACGACTAGTTCCGCGGCCGTCCAGGGTGGCCATATGTGTGAAGTTCTTAAATACGTGGGCAGGTCCTTCTATCCAAATCTGCCACGGAGTCTGCCAGCTCTGGGATCTCACTCCGGAACACCACAAGGGCAGAGCTAGAGGTTAACTGCAGGGTAGTGACCCCTGGTTGGTGTCTAGCTTTCAACTGATTTGACTGGGGGCGGGAGTTAGATTTATAGGCTCGGTTCTGGACCCTGTAGACAGTAGGGATCTCGAGTCTTATGGACTTAATGGAGCTCTCAATAGAAATGGAGACTAGGTAAGATGGTATTTACTGTTGTGGCACAGGGCTATAGGAAGCCTTTATATTTTCATATAACTGAGCCTTAGTAAGAGGTACTATTTTGGCTATACTGGACGTATTTAGGGGAGAGAGACTGGATCTACTTTGCGAGGAGGATGGGGACAGCTGTGATAGGAACGTCTCTCTAGATTGTTCAATCTTCATTCTATGGGATAGCTGAGGTGCTAATTTAGTGATCAGAGCATGCAAGAAAGGTAAATGGTTTATTGAGAGTTAATAGAGGTTAGTAAAGGTGTTAGTCATTCATGGTTAGTTCATTGATAGGAAGAATTCCTGTGCTACCTGGCAATGACTCGAAAGTCAAAACAGGGGCCAGGTATACCTCCGCGGGGGTGGGGGTCTCCCTCCTCGGGTGGGCAAAAAAGGGGGAGCTGGGCGCCCTCTCTCTGTGAACGTCGTCCGGCGGCTGTGGCTAGGGGCTTGCCATATCACCAGTGTTTATAATAACCCTCTGTGTATGAGACAGATGTGGGTGTCTTTAATACCAAAACCGAAGGTGCCTTAGCTAGCTGGTTTTACTCGGTTGGTTGTTAATTGTAGAGTTTGCTGGATGTGGTGGAGACTGGGTTGCTAACTCTGCCACATTTATCTGGAAGTATGGCAATAGAAGTTAGTAACTGGCGGGGCGGCTAGCCTCGCACCGACGACCATTGGGTGCAGGGTTGTAAATGTGTTGTAAGAGAATAGATGGCATGCAAGGGGCTAGTAAAGTTCTAATGTTGTTCTGGCCTACTAAGTGAAGGTAGGCTGGATAGGAGTATATATATAAAAGGTTGGAGAGCGTTAACAACGGACAATTCAAGGATCTTCAAGAGGTATGAGAGAAAGGCTAGGTCGGACAAGAGTCGAGAAGCGCGGGAATTCTTACTGAGAGGGGGGGGGAGTTCAAGGGCTACAGGGAAATTTTGCCCCTAAGGTCCCTGGGCGTGGGGGTGGCATTAGGCTACACTTGATATGGAAAGTTTGAAAAGGCAGTAGAATACGTTAGCCAAAATATGCTACCGGGGAATGCAACTATGGGGTGGTATATGAGTCTGGAAAAGATAGAGTTATGTGATCAGTCCGAGGGTTATGGATACTATTAGTTGGTCCTGGGAACTGCGTTTTCTATTAAATATAAATATAAATACCAACAAAAGCGGCAGTTCGTAGGGGTACTTAGTTATTGTTTCGGGGTACTTATGACAGATACTGGTAACCAGGTTATCTTATACAATCTCTGGTTGGGGTAAGAGGTGTAAGACACGAAGTAAATTGGCGTAGTGTGGGCTGTGGATACGAAGGAGGCAAGGGGAAGACGTATGACAATTGTGGAAAGTAAATGGAAAAAGGTGAACACAATGGCGGATAAAAATACTTAACCTAAGGATTGCATACATAGATTTATGGGGCGATGGGTCTTCATAAAGCTTAGTCTGGCAAGACAAGATGTTAGGGAATGTTAATATTAATACTTAGTTACTAGAGGAACAATGCAAGGGGCGACTGAGCACGGGTTACATATATCTATACTCGTCATGGAAAATGATATAAGAGGTCTAGGGACAATCGTGGGTGTTTTAACTTCTTAAAATATATAACATCTACTTCTCGGATGCAAGAACATACATAGATATAATTATGGCTGTCTGATGTGTTGGCATTGGCTCAACGTCGGGACAGGGCATGGTTGTTTTTAATATGAATGTATATTCCTGTTCATCATCTTTGTAGCAAGGACAGTGCCGCTATGTCGTATCAATGCTGGTGGCAGTTAATATTATAGACTTAGTTACTAGAGGAACAAATGCAAGGGGCGACTGGGCAGTGGGCACGGGTTACATATATCTATACTAGTCATGGAAAATGATATAAGAGGTCTAGGAACAAACGTGGGTGTTTTAACTTCTAAGATATATATAAAATCTACTTCTCGGATGTAAGAACATACATAAATATAATTATGGCTGTCTGATGTGTTGGCATTGGCTCAACGTCGGGACAGGGCATGGTTGTTTTTAATATGAATGTATATTCCTGTTCATCATCTTTGTAGTTAGGAGTGTAGGACACGAGGGGGTTAGTGTACGTGAGGTGTGGAAAAATGGTCAGTTTAGAAAAGGTAAAGAAGGTGCGGCCATGAGCTGCTTAGCCCTGCGGGCTTGGGCCTGTCTGAAATGGCTGGCTCGGTCAGCTGGTCCTTTCGTTCTGTGGACCTTTCTTTTGGTGTTTCTGTGTGGTGTTCGTTCGTGGCTTCTGTGGTGGGCTTCTCATTCTGGGGCATTTTAAAGAGGTTAATTTCGATTATGAAGTTTAATTTTGTATTTTAGCAAAATAAAATGTCTTTGAATTGATAAATTCTTGTTTTTAGCAAATCCAACTCACATAATTTTAAGATTATGCCAATTGATATACGTGGCCGAACCATCCCACCCTTCTGACCGAACCATCACCACTGGTAGGGAAGGTTCGGACGATTTAGAAACTTGTGTTTCGGGAACTATAGCTCAAAATTGAAAAGAGCTAAGGGTTTGATATAATTAGGCTAAAGAACCAAATAACGAAGCAACATTTTAACATCAACTAGATTATACTACTGCTTAAACCTGAATTTCTACAAATATTTAAAAAAAAAAAAAAGTCCGAACCATCACCGCTCTCCCCTATTTGGTGTAATTTTACATATTTCAGATAAATTTGAAGAGCACATTCAATCTATTTGGGCATTTTCAGTCAGTATTGCTGGTAAAATATTAATCTTTTGGGGTATTTCTTCCATTTATTTATCCGGTTAGTGTATTTTATTGTTTTTGGTGCTACTGTAGTTGGTATTTGGTGTAATTTTACATATAGTATAGTGGGATTTCCTAAAAAAGGCCCTCTATAAGAATCAAGGAGCATTTTTGGGTAAAAGTTGGGAACCAGACTTTTTAGCATAATTCAGGCATGCCGAATTCGATAAACCCGGTTCCCAAGCGAAATTTTGAGTTTTGACCGTCTAATTTGCATAAACAAAATGGCTGCCAAATTGGAAATTTTTGACACTTCTTGAACCATTTTCTCCAATATCTCTCTAACTAGGCAAGCAAATATCACAAGTGAAGCATCTATACCTATGTTTTGAGGGTCAGGGAATGTCACTGAGGCATTTTTAAAGGAATCAGTAATAAGCCTAGACTTTAATATACATATTAGCGGCTGTCATTAGAGAAAAATCAATGGTTCCCAACTTTACCCCAAGATACTCCTTGATGCTTATGCAGGCAAAACAGGGCAATATCTGTCACTCACCTGAACTATTTATTGGAGTAGACCATATTCATGCAATACAAGGAGTTTGATCATCACTCTGTTGCTGACATGCACACATTGCTGTGCATCGTAACCCGGATTTGCGGCATTTGCACCGACGCGTCCTGCATTTGTTTCTGGCAGGCACATGAAATAATTTCCAGGCAACTTTGTGGGATCGGACTCAATGACATCAGAATGGGTTGTAGTCCTGAATCGCCATGTTTCCATCCCATGTCTGTGGGTGCAGGAAGCTCAGGTACAGCACAGTGAGCATTTCTCCAAATCATTGCTTGATAGTGTACTCGCATCAAATGGAAGCGGAGAGCATCACGTGTTGGTGGCATTGCTTCTGGTTTGGCAGTCTTTGAGAACAGTATATGCCTTGCTGCATCAACAGAGTCTGTTTTGTGCACATCATATATTCTGCAGACAAACGTTTCTGAAGATCGAATGGTCTCCTCTGTGAGTTCACCGATTCCCAAGTTTATGAGCAATTGATGGTGCTGTTTGAAGACTTTCCATGATGACCTTTTGGTGTGATTTGCGATGTAGGAGGTGGTGTCGCACCCGGTTAATGCATGAAATGGTAAAAGAGTTGTTGTTGAATCTCTTGGTAGGTTGTTGAAAACTGCATCAATGGGTATATATCGCCTTTTCTTGGTGGTACCAGACATCATCCAGAGGTGTTCACATTGTACACGTGGGAAGTGGGAAACCAAAAGCACGAGAACATCAGTGTCCCTTGATGACACAACAACTGTATTGAACTGGCTGTGCACAGCATGTAACACCAACCTAGTGTCAGCTTCTTCATGTGTGGCTCTCAGTTGAGTCAAATCAGTGATTGTCTTTGATGACCTAACCTCAATTTCTTCTCTGAATCCCCCGGCAACTACAATCTCCTTATCATCAGGTGCCTGAGAACACAGTTCCTCAGACAGGAAATTTGCAAGATCAGCTTTATTAGCAGGGAGCGACACAAAGTTAGTCCATTTTTTTGGAAGAGGCACATCACGTCCCTCAACAATTCGTCTGATTGGTCGATCTGCTTTTGTGCGTCGTGTCCTCGTACCACCCTTGATTGTCTCTTCTCTATATCTGTCGAACACAATGTCTACCCGTTGATAGTTAGAACCTGCCTTTAATACTGCTCTTACGTATGTGTCGGCCAAATCCCCAAAGGTCATTGCATTGTCAGGCTTTCCCAGAGCAACCACCAGTGCTTGTCCATCAATGATTAGGCAGGATGATGAGTCGTGAAGTTCAATAGCTTCAGGGCAGATTATGTCTTCCGTTAACTTATCTGCCAGTATGGACTTATTTCCAGTGCGGAGTGTACCATTCATTTCAGCGAGTGATACAGGAACTGGCAGAAGCTCGTGCTTTAGGACAGCTGGCAAGTCAACTGGACGACCTGCCTCATAGGCAGTAAGAAGGCGTTGAAGCACGTTTCTATCTGCCTTCAGGATAGTTCTCTTGTCTTTATCTTTATTGTCTTTGACCGCTTCATACAGAGATGCAAACGTTTTGGCATTACTCCTGTGTAGGGGTGCATGGATTCTGACATCTGGCTTGTCACCTTTCTCAGGTACAATCATCCTCTCCTCAACGAATGTATTCACTTTTTCTTGTCCGAGTTCTTTGGCACAAAGTAATGAGTTTTGGATTGCCTCTGTTGCTAGGTCTTTTGTGGCCAGATTCTGCAATGACGCTGGTGAAACCGATGCAAAAACCTTGAATCCCTGGAAGGCCGAGAGCAATGCCATCTCGTCATCATTGTCCCGCTTTTGCCGTGATTTGGTAGCTTCATTGTGAACACGGGCACTACCAGGACAGTTGTTGTACATTGCATGCGTTTCAGCTGCTATGTGAGACCTCATATTATACGAAAGGGTCCATCTACAGAGCGCTGATGTTGTCTTTGTGATGCCAATGATTCCACCTGCTTTCTTTCCTGTACCATTTATCCACTCCATGGCTTGGTCTGGATCTACTTGGTTGAACTTTTGAACAGAACGTTTTACAACAAAGTTGCCCCTTTGAAACTCTGATAACACGGATTCTGGTAGTTGGTTCATCTCGGCTATATACACTGTACCCCATCTTGCATAGTTCAGGTGGTCATACCGCATGAAGTATGGCAACATCAGACTGAAGGAGTGGAGATGAAGGTCCCAGATTCCATCACGCTGAGCAATGAACATATGTTACCACTGCTGCTGCAACTTGCTTCTTGTTTTGAATCCACTGCCTGCATCTTCTGCAAACGTTCAAGTTTACTTTTGTCCGTGAAGTGGGCATAGCACATTTTGTGCCACACAAGAGTTTCGGCTTCAGCAGAATCCAAGCCATTCTCAAGACGGTCAATCACATCGATATTCTTAGTGTCTCTAAGCTTTCTTCTGGTACTGGCAGCATCCCTGACTTTTGCGAGTCCATGGTCACTTGCATTACTAGGAATAACACTGGCTGTGTGAGTTTGGCAGAAGATGCACAAGCTGTAATCTACAGGTGAAGGCCTCTTCAAAGTAACTACTGGATCCATTGTAGTCTGCAAATAAAAGAAACAATTAGTATTAGTATTAGCATTAGATATTGGAGAAATTGATTTTTCTATAATTGCAGCCACTAATTTGCACATTTACGTGAAGGCTTATCACTAATCACTTTAAAGATGCCTTAATCACATTCTCTGACCCTCAAAACATAAGTATAGACACTTTATTTGTCATTTTTGCTTGCCTAGTTAGAGAGATATTGGAGAAAATGGTTCATGAAGTGTCAAAAATTTCCAATTTGGCGGCCATTTTGTTTATGCAAATTATATGGTCAAAAACTCAAAATTTCGCTTGGGAACCGGGTTTATCGAATTCAGCATACCTGAAATATGCTAAAAAGTCTGGTTCCCAACTTTTACCTAAAAATGCTCCTAACATTCACATTTTTCAGAAACCCCACTACTCTAATATTTTAAACAAATCTGAAGAGGATTTGCAATTTATTTGGGCATTTTCAGTCAGTATTGCTGGTGAAACGGTTAACATACTGTATTCATCTTAGAAAGGGAATAGGATGTGTAGCTCAGATTTTTGCCCTGAAATGTGTTGTGGAGAAATATCTGGAGAAGCGACAAAAGTTGTATGCTGCATTTATGGACTTGTAGAAGGCCTACGACAGAATTGATAGAAAAGATATGTGGAAAGTACTGAGAATATACAAAGGAGTACAAAGGAGTACAAAGGAAATCAAGCAACAACAGATCTAGTGACCCTTCTAGGTTGCTTGTCCTCCAAAACACTGAGGATCAAGTGTCCAAACAGTGGTTTAGAGTGGGTAAGGGAACATTGGAAAGGGAATTACTGCCCTGGAACTAATGTCCGTGGCAGGATTAGGAAGTTAGTAGGGGACAGATGGGTTAGTAACTGAGGGGGGGATAAAATAAAGTTATTCATTTACAAACGCAGTCAGTCGCGGGTTTGATGCGAGATATTTGTCTAGGCGGAGTTTAAATGAATCAACGGTGATGCAGTCTATAACGTTTCGGGGAAGCCCATTCCACAAGTTGACAACTCGATTGAAGAAGAAATTCTTAGATTCGTGTGAGTTAAAAGATTTACCAATAATTTTGCAACCGTTTCCCCGCGTGTAATTAGATTGGTCGATAGTGAAGTACTTACTACAGTTCATATTGTCGATGCCTTTGATGATTTTGAACACTTGAATTAAGTCACCTCTTAATCTGCGCTGGGTTAAAGGAAATAGATTTAATTCTCTAAGACGCTCTTCGTATGGTTTGTTCTTTAGGCTAGGTATCATTTTGGTAACTCTACGTTGAACTCGTTCTAGCTTGTTTATATCTTTTTGGTAATAAGGGCACCAGGATTGAACGCAGTATTCCAGAAGAGGGCGGACTAAGGAATTGTAAAGGGTTAGGATAACTTCTTTGGATTTATGCTCAAATGACCTGCCTATAAAGCCAATTATTTTGTTTGCCTTCTTAACCTAACAAGTGCGCATGGGGGTAATTGAAAACGTCCCCCTGTGCTGACGTATTTGAGGTGTTTCCGTCACTAAAATATTCATTGTACCATTAATAGCATTAATAATTATCCATATGCGCCTATTATGGGTTGATTATAAAGGTATTAACCTGAAACAACAATAAAACGAGTGAAAACAGCGTTTGGATGGTCAAAATCGGAGATATAGCCCGCGAGTTGTATAATGTATGGGTGAGGCAAACTGCTTTCCCGCCAATTTCCCCCAAGGCCACTGAGACACAGTCGATCGATACTCTCTCTCTCTCTCTTGCACTCGCTTGCCATCAGTGATGACAACACCCTGCTTGCAACTCGCTAATGTTAGCACGAAAATATACCTCAGAATAAGGGAATAATAGGGAAAATAGGTGATAACTGAAGGAGAGGAGGAAAGTGGGGAAGGAGGGGAGGTAGAGGACTGAGATTTTGCATGGCCCAGGGGCCAAAATAAAAAAAAAAAATAACATTTCGATGTCAAAAGTTGATTTTTTATTTTACTTACTCTCAAGAGTCTTCCCGCAGTCCGCCGGGGGAACTCTTAAGAGTCTCCCGGCAGCTCCCGGGTTAACAACTTCTGAACATTGTTGACTCGGTTTTAGGTTACTCGATATTGTTACTCCCAGATCGGTTTCTCTGTTTACATTCTTAAGCTGAGTGCCATTCATCGAATAGTTTGCTTTCTCATTTAGGTATCCGATATGTAGTACTTTACATTTATCCGCATTGAAACTCATTTGCCAAATTTGGGCCCAACATGACAATTTATCTAGATTGTGTTGCATATCGTCAACTTGTTCTTTTGAGAGTACGCTATTTGCAATTTTTGTATCGTCAGCAAATTTTGAGATTGTACAGGTGAGACCCTCATCTATGTCGTTGATGTAAATTAGAAAGAGAATTGGTCCTAGTACCGATCCCTGGGGTACCCCGCTACTTACATTGGTCCATTTAGATGCCTTACCGTTTATGACTACTCTTTGCTTTCTGTCGCTGAGCCAATTTTCTATCCATTTCAACACACCGTCTTGTATTCCATGCGCTTTTAGTTTTAGCAGTAAACGTTTGTGGGGAACTTTGTCAAAGGCCTTTTGAAAATCAAGGTATATAATATCTACAGCTTTACTCTCATCGTAGAGGTTGAGAATATCGTGGAAGAAGTCTAAGAGGTTTGTTAAACAGGAACGTTTTTTACGAAAGCCGTGTTGAGTATCTTTAACCCGGGAACTGCGGGGAGACTCTTAAGAGTTCCCCCGGCGGACTGCGGGAAGACTCTTGAGAGTAAGTAAAACAAAAAATCAACTTTTGACATCGAAAAAAAAAAAAAAAAAAAAAAAAAATTTTGGCCCCTGGGCCATGCAAAATCTCAGTCCTCTACCTCCCCTCCTTCCCCACTTTCCTCCTCTCCTTCAGTTATCACCTATTTTCCCTATTATTCCCTTATTCTGAGGTATATTTTCGTGCTAACATTAGCGAGTTGCAAGCAGGGTGTTGTCATCACTGATGGCAAACGAGTGCAAGAGAGAGAGAGAGAGTATCGATCGACTGTGTCTCAGTGGCCTTGGGGGAAATTGGCGGGAAAGCAGTTTGCCTCACCCATACATTATACAACTCGCGGGCTATATCTCCGATTTTGACCATCCAAACGCTGTTTTCACTCGTTTTATTGTTGTTTCAGGTTAATACCTTTATAATCAACCCATAATAGGCGCATATGGATAATTATTAATGCTATTAATGGTACAATGAATATTTTAGTGACGGAAACACCTCAAATACGTCAGCACAGGGGGACGTTTCCAATTACCCCCATGCGCACTTGTTAGGTTAAGTATGTTATTTTCCTCTAAGTGATTTACGAGTCTGTCTCGTATGACCGTTTCTAGCATTTTACATACAACTGAGGTTAAGCTAATTGGACGATAGTTACTGGGTAGGGATTTGCTGCCTTTTTTGAATATCGGTGTTACATTGGCTAGCTTCCACTGATCGGGCATAGTTCCAGACTGCAAGGATTTATTGAATAGTAATGTCAGTGGTTTGGAGAGCTCATCCTTAGCTTCCTTTAGAACTCTAGGCGAGATTGTATCAGGTCCAGGCGTTTTATTTACCTTGAGTTTATCTAAACAATTCAATACTTCTCTCTCTGTAACGGTGATATTACTTAGAACATCTGAATTATTAATCTGAATCGGCGATGGTGTAGGGATATCACCGAGCTCTTCTGTTGTAAAAACTGATGCAAAGAAGGTATTGAGGGCATTACTCATTTGTACTTCGTCTTTGGTGTATTCTCCATTTTCATCGACTAACGGTCCAACAGTTGAAGTAACTACTTTTTTCTTTCTGATATAACTATAGAATTCTTTCGGGTTTGTTTTACTTTGATTCGCAATATGTAACTCTAAGGTCTTTTTACTTTGCTTAATTAACTTTTTGGCTTTGCGTCGTAGCTCGACAAATTTCAGCCGTTCTTCGTCATTTTGTGAGGATTTTAATCTATCATTAGCAAATTTTTTAGCAAGCAGGCAGTTTGAAATATCTTTATTCCACCATTTGGGCTTATTATTCTGGCCTGGACGCCGTATTTTCGATGGTATGCAGTCTTGCACTGCTTTTAGGTAAGTGGCTTCGAATAACTTCCAAGATGTATTTATGTCGTTATTGTGAATTAAAAAGCTCCAGTTAGTTTCTTTAAACATAGCTCTAAGTTTATGGAAGTTTGCTTTCTTGAAATTAGGGACTTTTTCGATGCTACTATTTGGTTCGTTACTAGTAAACTTTAAAGTGAAAGTTATCGTACGATGGTCGCTGTTACTGAATTCATCACCAACATTCAAATTCTCTATTAATTCTTCTTTTGTTGCAAGTACAATGTCAAGAACGTTATTACCACGGGTTGGCGTTCGAACAAATTGATAAAGCGAACTCTCTTGCAAGTTCGTATACAAGTCATGTCCGGAGTGTGAAGTAAGAGTATCGCCCCACTTGGTCACAGGTAAATTAAAGTCACCAAAAATTACGGTATCTTGTGAGTTACTTACATCTGCAATTTGTTCGTAAATTTCTCGGTCAGTTTGCACTGATTGAGCTGGAGGTCTGTATATTAATGCAAGTATTATTTGTGTACCTTTATTATTCTTTATTAGCACAAAAGATGCGTCGACGTTCACAATTTGAGGTTTTGACAAGAGGGTAGGGTTAAGACTTTCTTTGATATAAAGTAAAACGCCACCTCCATTTCGATTTATTCGGCTTTTCTCAAACATTACATAACCGGGAAGTGAATACTCTGCTAAAAAGTCTCTATCTTCTGTATTGAGCCAAGATTCTGTTATGCCAATCACATCATAATTTTCTGTAAACACTAGCTCCTCTAAATCTGAAAATTTATTGCATATGCTACGAGCGTTTGCATAGAACACCTTTAAATTTGTTATTTTAGAACTCACGGAACGCTCTTTAATAATATTTTTGGTTCTTGTCGGATCTACATTTATGTTCATGGCTGTCCTCGGTCCTCGCTGTCTTCGGTCCTTATCGCTGGTGGTCCTCGGTTGCCTCTGTTTTTTTCTTGGCGTTGGATGATTTATGTCACTGCTGCTTCTTCTCGGATGGCGTTTTTTGATCCATGGCTGCGGACTGCTTCGTGTAGGAGACGACCCATGCGTGCTGAACCCACAGGGTTTAGATGAGTGCCATCCTTGCGGAACAGAGTAGGCTGGTTGTAGAAGTTGTCCCAGAGGTTGATGAATTCAACTTCTTCCCTCAGACACAAATATTTTAGTCGGCTATTTGTGCTGAAGGCCTTGTCGTAGAATTTGTCAGGTGCGTCGATCTTGGGGAGAATGCCTGAGATGATGATATTCCTTGACTTGTTTTTGTAGTGCTGGATCATCTTGCGATATTTCTCCATCAACTCTTCGGATCTGGTGCGCATGACGTCATTTGAACCAGCATGGATGACAAAAAGGGTATTTTCATTAATTTTGCATCCTTTGTGGTATCTTCGAAGGCTTCCACATTGTCGTTCAGTCCAGCTCCTGGGATGCAAAATCTTTTTCGTTGATTTGGGACTCTGTCGCAGAGCTCTTCGACCTGTCCTCATAGGATGGAATCCCCAACAAGCCTGGTCTCCTCTGGTTCGTCTTCCATCTCTACCAATATCTCAAATCTGTTTGACATTGTGACTGGTAGATGAGACCTTTTCTGCGTTGGCCGTGCACCGTTCCTCACTGGTGTAAATCCGGAAACCTGTGGTGGCGGAACTCTACGTACAGGTCTGGGAGAGGAGTGGTTAGAACGGGGGCGAGGGGTTGGTACTGTTCGTGCTAGCAGGCTTCTTGCACGAGGAGTGGGGGAGAGACTAAGGTGAACAGGACGGCTGTCCTGGTTTGATGTCGGCTCAGGTTCGTCAGAAGCATCTGCTGCAGTGTCTACTGCAGGTGTTGGATTGTTGGCAGATGACGTTGGGGCGGTGGTGGATGCTGGAGTTGAAACAATTGGAGTTAGTGATACTCCAACGTTGAGTGTTACAAACTCTTGGAGTGATTCCAGCTTCCTGGTGAGGGCGTTGATCTTGTTGTGGGCTTCATCCAATTTTGCTGTCAAATCCTCTCGTTGTTGGCAGAGTCGGCAGACTTGTGGATTGACAGGAGCAAACATGGAAGCACCAAACCTACCGGCGCAGTTCGTACAGGCACGAGGCATGGTGACGATCACTTTCTTCAGATCACTTCACTCACTTAAAAACACTTAACTCACTTTATAAACACTAAACTCACTTTAAAAACACTTCACTCCCTTCAGGTCGCTTCACTTACTTAAATAGGCCTAACCGAAAACAAAAATGTTGAAATACACACAAATAGGTTATCAGCGGTGATAGCCTAACCGAAAATTAAAACAAAACTAAATTAAATTTGAATACGCAGTGATAGCCGAACCGAAAACAATTTTATGTTTATTTAAACAGAAATAGGCCACCAGGGGTTATAGCCTATCCTAACCGGAAACAAAAATGATGAAATACCGGTAAGCAGAAATAGGCCACCAGCGGTGATAGCCTAACTGAAAATTTAAAAATTGAAGTACGCAGAAATAGGCCACCAGGGATGATAGCCTAGACTAACCGAAAACAAAAATAACTGAAAACAAAAATTATGAAATACCGGTACGCAGAAATAGGCCACCAGCGGTGATAGCCTAGACTAACCGAAAACAAAAATAACCGTAAACAAAAAATTATGAAATACCGGTACGCAGAAATAGGCCACCAGCGGTGATAGCCTAACTGAAAATTTAAAAATTGAAGTACGCAGAAATAGGCCACCAGGGATGATAGCCTAGACTAACCGAAAACAAAAATTATGAAATACCGGTACGCAGAAATAGGCCACCAGCGGTGATAGCCTAACTGAAAATTTAAAAATTGAAGTACCGTACGCAGAAATAGGCCACCAGGGATGATACGAAGAAGATGGCAAGTTGCTGAAGCAGTGAAGAGCAAGTATGAGGGTGCGAAGGTGTCAGTATGTGTGGAGAATGAAGAGAGCGAGTTCTTTGATCTGCATGTTGGGTTAAAGCAAGGGTGTGTGATGTCCCCATGGTTGTTCAATATATATATGGATGGAGTCATAAAAGAAATACAAGGAAGAGCAGTGGATGTTGGTGTACTGCTGATAAGGGAAGGAAACGAGTGGAAGTTGCCTGAACAGTACAATACTACTGTTTGCTGATGATACAGTTCTGATGAGCAATAGTGAATGGGAGTTGCAGGGTCTGGTAAATATGTTTGGAACAGTGTGTGAAAAACGGAATCTGAAGGTAAATGCGAGGAAGAGCAAGGTCATGCTCTTTGAAAGGGGTGCAACCACAGAGTGTGAGGTGAGGTTGAATGGCTATGGAGAATGTCAGCTCATTTAAATATTTGGGCAGTGTGTTGAGTAAAGATATGAGTATGGATGAAGAAGTGCGGGAGAGGGTGCAACAGGGCAAGAGGGTTGTAGGAATGCTGAAAGCAGCAAGAAGAAATAGGGTGGTCAGCATGGAAGTAAAGAAGTCCTTGCATGACAGTATGGTAATCCCGACATTGACTTACGGGAGCAAAGCATGGACGTTGTTGGAGAGATTCAAACCAAGAGTGAAAGGGATGGAAATTAGTTACTCGAGAAGTGTGTGCGGAGTTACGTGGAGGGATCGACAGACGAATGAGGAAGTACGAGAGAGGTGTGGTGTGAATGTACTGGAAAGTGCGAAAAAGAACACCTTGAGATGGTTCGGCCATGTGGAACGTATGGGAAGCGAGAGAATGACTAAGAGAGTGTATGAGTGAGGTGGAAGGACAGAGGGAAAAATAAACTGAGAGAGAGGTGGAAGGATGGAGTTAAGAAGTATATGCATGAAAGCGGTGCTGGATGGGAGGAGGGGCATCGACTGACTGGGGACAGAGGTTCATAGGGGCGTTTCGTTCGTGGCCAATCCTTCGGGGATCAAGGCGTCCGTCAATAGATAGATAGATAGATAAATTCATATTTAGGGCTATTTCTTACGTTTTCTTTATCCTGTTAGTGTACTTTATTAATTTTTTTGGTAATGTAGTTGGTAATTGGTGTAATTTTACATATTTCAGATAGAGGATGTCAACAGAATAACAAATGATGAGCTGAGGGGACGTTTAGGTATAAAGAGTATTAGCGAGGAGATGCATACAAGTAAACTGGGATGGTATGGACATGTGGAGAGAATGGATGAACAAAATTGGGTGAAAAGATGCAGGTCTGCGATTGTGGAGGGTGCTGCACCAAGGGGTGGACCGAGGAAGACCTGGGATCGGACTATACGTGCCGATCTCAAATCCAAAAACTTGACAAGTAAAGCATCCCTTAACAGGGTTGCCTGGAATGCCACCATTAGGACAAGAGACTGAAACTGCACATCTGTGTGGAGCACTCGGTCTTAAAATGTTATGTATGTATGTATGTATGTATGTATGTATAAATCTGAAGAGCACATGCAATCTATTTAGGCATTTTCAGTCAGTATTGCTGGGTAAAGGGTTAACATATTTTGGAGTATTTCTTCCATTTATTTATCCTGTTAGTGTGTTTTATTGATTTCAGTGCTACTGTAGTTGGTGTTTGGTGTAATTTTACATATTTTAGATAAATCTGAAGAGGATATGCAATATATTCGGGCATTTTCAGTCAGCATTGGTGGGGAAACGGTTAGCATACTGTAGCCATCTTAGGAAGGGAAGAGGATGTGTAGCTGAGATTTTTGCCCTGAAATGTGTTGTGGAGAAATATCTGGAGAAATGACAAAAGTTGTGAAATACCACAGGAACGAAATCCTGAGAGCGAAACCCCCACCCCTAACGAGTCACAGGAACGAAAATCCTGAGAGCGAAACCCCCACCCCCAACGAGATCCCCGGTCCCATTTCCATCCCCGATTTGGTTTCTCTCTCTCCCCAATTCATTCCACATATGATACATCTCTCAATCACAGTCTTCTAATATACGAACCACAATACTTTACTCACTGATATTCTTGATGTACCACCTAAGTATGTATTTAATTATGTATAACCATCATACAGGCTATAATACTTTCATTGTGTAGGTTCGAGGCGATCTAAAAGACACCTTAGCTTCCATTTCACACCAAATCAGATCGTGATTACGTCAGCCCTGTATTTAGTTATATAACAATCATAGTCCCCCCAATTCTAGCAATTATATGTCTCTAACCTCCCGTTGTTTTATCCACTAACTATATATATTCCCAACCTTCCTAATACAACCTCCATTTCACTAGACAAAATACCTAGGAGTAATTCCGAGATTAATTATGCAATTACACTAGACAGCCCCATAACTCACTGAGATCCACATTGCTATTTTTTGATGTACCAACTCCCTAATGTTAACATAATTTAGGGAACTTGTAAAAGGGAAGACACCTATCTTCGTTCCCCCATTTTTAGCAGTTAGCTATACATAACCTCACGTTGCATTGTTCGTCTGTCAATTTGTGCCCCTTGCCAGTTCTTGTAAATTGATTTATGCCTGTTGATTTAGATAAGTTAATTACGAGTTATGTAACAACCTTTAACCACGACTCTATACATCCGATAACCCTATGCAGTTATTGTATTGATTTAGGCCTGTTAATTCGGATAAACTCACGATGACCAATCTGCATACGATTATCAGGAGAGATGCAGGAAAACTACCTCGTATCTCTCTCTCCATGACGAGTATAGATATATGTACCCCGTGCCCAGTTGTCCCTTTTTCCTTTTTCTTCTAGTAACTAAGTGTATATATAATATTAACCGGAGTATGCCCACTGATATTGATACCACATAGCGGCACTGTCCTAGTTTCGTATTGTGCCACGTGCATACCAACCCAGTTTCATCATCTTATTAGGACGACGGCTATAATGCCGTCATTCATGCATGTATTCAATCCTTAGACTAACTATCTGTTATCCACAATGTTATTCTCTTTTCCACTTAACTCTGCATGTTACACGCCTCTTAAATCACAGTCTTGCAGAATACAAACCACATGACTTTCCTCCTGGACATTCTTGATGTAGCCTACCAATTATGTATGTATTTAATTAGATAACCACCTTGTGGGTTATAGTATTTTCATTGTGTAGGTGCGAAGGCGATCTCAAGACACCTTCGATTTCCAGTCCACAACGAATCCGATCATGATTATGTCACCCCCATACCCCCCCCCTCCGTCCTCTGACCTAACCTCTAACCCGCAATACTAACCCTCTGCCAGTTATTGTATTGATTTATATCTGTTGATTTATATATGTTTAATTATGGCCAATCTGCATACGATCATCTCAAGAGGAATGCAGAAAAGCTACCTAGTATAGATATAGAATATCTAGTACGAGAATAGATATATGCAGCCACCCTGCTCAGTTACAACACCCACAGTCCCACATACCAACCCCATGCTCAGCTGTTCCTTTCTTTTGTAGTAACTAAGTATATAGATATGTACCCCCGTGCTCAGTTGCCCCTTGTCTTGTTCTTCTAATAACTAAGTATATATATAATATTAACCGGAATTTGCCCGATCGATATTGCTACGACACAGAGGCACTGCCCATGTCGAATCGTATTCCGTGCATTCCAACCTAGTCCCATTCACCTTAATTTGGCGACGACTAATACCGTCATTCAAGCATGTATTTCAATCCTTAAGTTAATTATCTTTTATCCGTCATTGTGTTCCTCTCTTCCATTTACTTTTCCACAATTGTTATACGTCTTCCAATCACCTCCTCCTTATCCACAATCCACACTACTCTGTTCTACTTCGTGATCCCATGGCCAGTCGAAACCTTTTGGGTCACCCTGTCACTTTCTCCTTCACGCGCCGCTGCACACACCACACTACCTGTTTATCGTAGGGCACTGCCACCCCTATGTCCCGCGCATTAAGGGTCACTATCCTAAGTCACGAGCGGTGCGGCGACCTAGCCTCAAACCACACCCTTTACAATTCACATCCCTCCCCCTGTAAAGACGCCATACGAAAGTTATAACATGCCGACTCAGTTCGTTCACTAACCTCAACAAATGGAAGGTAAGGACCTATCCTTGTACCCCCCTTAACTATCCTCTAACTCCCTAGCCCCACTCACAACCTGAACCAGAGCAATAGCCGGCGCGAGGCTAGGACGACCCCCTCTCGTCTCCCCTTAAAAATGTAAATTTCCCACTGACTTGCACTTTCACAAAACCACTATTCTTAACACCCACGAGTGATTCTCGTACATGAAAACTAGATGTAGTGATCAACCCTAACTAGGAAGATACCTCCTGACAACCTGAACTCATATCTCAACCCAATTAACGTAAGAACTCTCGATAACCATATTCAGGGAGCGGCATGCCCCCCGCCGACCCCACGGGGACCCCACCGACCCCCGCAGAGAATTACCATGACCCGCGCAAGCCAGCAAATTCTTGCCAGACAACAGGTGAGTTTCCAACAGGTTATGACCTACAAATCTAGATACCTATCCAAATACCATCCTATCCCATCCTTACCCACAACCAAAACCTTCCTTATCCCATCCTAGATTCCGAATAGCATGTCAGCTAGACCAGAGAAGGATACTTAGGTGACTTGATGAATAATACCTCCCAGCCTAGGCACGTAGGGCGCCAGCAAAGTAGTACTTAAAAACCTTCACCAAATCTGCCTAACCAACTCTACTAGTACCTCATACTAGAGTTAAGATATCCACGATAATAAATCAGATGACAAGTTACTTACCGCCACATTAAAGACCCCCCTTCCTAACCCCTTAAGCTCACCAGAATAAATTTACTACTTCATAGCACTGACACCCAATACTTCTAGAATATTCCTGAGGCTTCGTTGGCCAGCCTATAAATAAGACACAGAGACAACAGTCGGCAGTTGAATATTAGAGCCCAAAGCAACGGCTGGCCATACTGCGTTGGCGTCTAGTACTCCCCCCCCCCCCTCCCCCCTCAAGATTAACGATAATTCGGCGTTCCGTAATCTGTGCAACTCGGTGAGGAAGTGAATTAACCCTTTACGAATGTTTTATTGCGATCGGGACTACCGGCAGTAATATTATATTGGTAGACAACAAATTCACAAATTATTAATTGTTTCATTAACTTCTGATAGTGCACCATCCGCTACTTGAGTTACGAACGATCATAACTCATAACTGATCTAAGGCAGAAAGATCTTGTTACGTTAGAAGGGATTATGCGAGAAACTCTTGAGTGAGGACTCTGCAAGAATAACTCCATGGCAACAATTGACATCAGCATTTGTTGACAAAAAGGTGCAAAACCGCCCGCGCTCCTTGAACCTCTTATAAGGACCAGAGATAGTTAAGTAGTCGTTTTTCTCGACTGTCTTACGTTAATACGATACGTTGTTAGTCCGGTTGATCTTGAGACAGCGTTATTTAAGGTCCCCAGCAAGGGTAACATATCGGAGTGTCATCACCGGTTACGCAAGCAACCCATCTGTAAAACCTTCTCTACACTACCGGACAGCTTGGACGGCCCCAGTGCTACTGTTAACCCCCAACATCACTAACGCAAGATAACCAGGAAAACTCTATCACAGTGTTACTTCGCAAAGTACCAGTGTTACGGTGCTATTAAGTCAACCATCCAGTGTATTTGATTTTCTCAATTTTCTCTGATGTTAGGAAACGAGTGATTATTATGCTAGTATGTATTAATATATATCAGTGAAATTTAGCTTAGGCGAACTGACTCCCGTAATTATTCTTGCCATCAGGTTTAACCTCGCCATAGAAATAAGTCCGAATCAATTGGACTACGGCTCGAGCGAAAGCAATTCTGAAATAAGTGATTGTGATTCTCCACCAGAAACCTGATTCGCCCTCACTGATATTTTCGGTCTGAAGTATCACCTAGACTAGTGAACATCCTAGACCAGTGCAACTAGCTACAGTTATCCCTTTACGTTAATTCTTGGGCAATAACCACATTACTTATACAGTTATGGCTAATTTAGATAAGTGGACTGTATATTATTGATATTAAAGGAACATTAACCATATGGAAATATATTACCCTTTGATGAACTCAACTGGTGATTGGAGGATGGCGGAAAATAGGCTAGATGACTTGAAGTGGTTAGTAAAGTAAACAGCGTATGAAAAGAGGCTACAATAGGCTAGATATTTACGTTAAGTTGTGCTAATTAACAAAGATGATGATGTAGTGACTATATGGAATATGAGATGAAAAGTGAAGCGAAAACACCTGGTGAAGTAACTATGGAAAGAAGGCTTAGCGTGTGTAGCTGGGACGGAGGTTGGTTGGAGAGTGCGCGAGCGCGTTATGTTTGTCTCTGTCGTAACATACCGCGCACGCGCATAACATATGGAAAATGTATCCCATCTTCTTTACAATGAGATACTTATAAACAATCTTAAATAATACAAATATATATATATATATGGGAATTATAATCCTACAATACTTTCCCATATACAACTGTAGAATAATATATTCTACCCAATCATGGAACGTTCGACCAAGGTTATGGAAGCATTCAACTTAAGACTACGGAACGATATGTAATGCTACATCAACCCAGATTACGTAACATCGAGACTGTTCATACTAGTTTGAGTACACTAAGTATGAACATATTCCCACCAACAGAAAATATACAAAATTTACATGATTAGATTTGCCCGGAGGCAATCTTATCCCGCCAAACTTGGGAGGATATCTTTGCTGCCTGTCGATGTGGGCGTCCGCCGGACGCGTCAACAGGCTGCACCGAAGTAGAAGCCAGAGAGGGGACTTCAATGGATAACTGATCCGAGGGGGTGTCCTTGCGATCGAGGTCACCCTCAAGAGGATATAGTCGGACTGTTGGCCGTGTGATTACTCCAGTCCTGGTGCGAACCTTTGCTACCCGAACCTCACCATCACGACCTGGTAATAACTCCTCTATCCGACCCAATTTCCAAAATGCGCGCGGGCCCTCCTCATGGATGGTTACCACGTCCCCTACCCTAGGCCAATGACCTTTTAATGGTGTTAGTTTATTCTTTTGCACTTCCCTTAAAGTCACCAGATATTCTGTTGACCAGCGATGCCAAATATCTCGCGATAATTTATGAATGTATTTGTAGCGGATCGATATCACTTCCTTACTTATGTAGTCTGGATCCTCCATAGTATCCTCGTCATGCTCTTCAGGAAGATCCCGCAGTCTGTATCCACGTACCAGTACTGAGGGTATGATTGGGGTAAGGTCTTCCAAATCACCAGAAGCATAGTATAGAGGGCGATCATTTACGGTGGCTTCAATCTCGAAGAGTATGGTGTTGAGTTCCTCAATCGAGATGAGAGCTCTACCCAACACCTTCTTCAGACCCGCCTTCACGATGCCTATGGCTCTCTCCCATATGGCGCCAAACCAAGGCGGTCTGGCGGGAATGAAACGCCATTCGCATTTTACATCCGCTAGGCAGGTCTGAATCTTAGGATTGTTGCTCACTTCTTTGAGATATGTAGATGCCCCTATGAAAGTCTTTCCATTGTCACTCAGCATGATATGTGGATATCCCTGTCTACTGCAGAATCTTCGGAAGGCATGTAGGAAGCTATCACAAGTGAGGTTGGTGACCAGTTCCAGGTGAATTGCCCTGGTAACAGCACAAGTGAAAAGTATCATATACACCTTAAGATTGGGTGAATCTTTCACAGGGATTGCTCCACTGTAGTCAACCCCGGTAACTTTGTAAGGGTCACCTGGGGTAGTTCGCAGGTTTGGTAAGGGAGGAATTCCGACGGGATCATAATGTGTTCCCTGTACTCTTCTACACTTTAAGCATTTGCGAAGGACTTTCTTGACCACCTGCCTGATTCTAGGCACCCACCATCGTTGTCTTACATAGGTGACTATATGACCAACCCCATAATGACAACAGAGTCGGTGACACCTATCGATGATAAGATGGGTGAAGGGATGATTGGGGGGCAGTAGTATTGGATACTTACTTGCCTCAGAGAGGGCTGCCAATCGTAATCTGCCTCCGCAATGTATCAAGTCCCCCTTCAAGTGTAAGCCCAACTGGTTGATCAGGTTATTCCTAGACTTTGTTCCCTTAACCTATCTATCTATCTATATGCTCAGGCATATAGATAGATAGATAGGTTAAGGGAACAAAGTCTAGGAATAACCTAGTTATAACCTGGTTCCCTTAACCAGTAATTTATATTCCTGCGTATATATTTCTTGTTGACAGAGCTTATGTAATAAATGATCTGCAATTCTGATCTCCTTCACATTGAGGTAAGCACTACCTGTGGGCGGTGTGCCTTTAATTTTTGCTTTTACATTTTCTACAAATCGTAACACCCATGCTGTAACACGTTGTAACTTTTCATAGCTGCTGAATCTATCCCAGTCCCATAACCGTGTGTCTTCGTCAGGCACCGAGTCAATTACCGGTGCCACAATAGCAGTGTGTTGCTCGCTCAAATCTATATTCTCTGGCCATTCGTTGGGATCATTAAGCCAGCATGGGCCATAAAATGCCCCGGAACAAGAAGCCCACCACAGAAGCCATGAGCGAACACCACACAGAAACACCCGGAAGAAAGGTCCACAGAACGAAAGGACCAGCTGACCGAGCCAGCCATTTCAGACAGGCCCAAGCCCGCAGGGCTAAGCAGCTCATGGCCGCACCTTTTTATCTTTTCTAAACTGACCATTTTTCCACACCTCACGTACACTAACCCCCTCGTGTCCTACACTCCTAACTACAAAGATGATGAACAGGAATATACATTCATATTAAAAACACCCATGCCCTGTCCCGATGTTGAGCCAATGCCAACACATCAGACAGCCATAATTATATCTATGTATGTTCTTACATCCGAGAAGTAGATTTTATATATATCTTAGAAGTTAAAACACCCACGTTTGTTCCTAGACCTCGTATATCATTTTCCATGACGAATATAGATATATGTAACCCGTGCTCAGTCGCCCCTTGCATTGTTCCTCTAGTAACTAAGTATTAATATTAACATTCCCTAACATCTTGTCTTGCCAGACTAAGCTTTATGAAGACCCATCGCCCCATAAATCTATGTATGCAATCCTTAGGTTAAGTATTTTTATCCGCCATTGTGTTCACCTTTTTCCATTTACTTTCCACAATTGTCATACGTCTTCCCCTTGCCTCCTTCGTATCCACAGCCCACACTACGCCAATTTATTTCGTGTCTTACACCTCTTACCCCAACCAGAGATTGTATAAGATAACCTGGTTACCAGTATCTGTCATAAGTACCCCGAAACAATAACTAAGTACCCCTACGAACTGCCGCTTTTGTTGGTATTTATATTTATAGTTAATAGAAAACGCAGTTCCCAGGACCAACTAATAGTATCCATAACCCTCGGACTGATCACATAACTCTATCTTTTCCAGACTCATATACCACCCCATAGTTGCATTCCCCGGTAGCATATTTTGGCTAACGTATTCTACTGCCTTTTCAAACTTTCCATATCAAGTGTAGCCTAATGCCACCCCCACGCCCAGGGACCTTAGGGGCAAAATTTCCCTGTAGCCCTTGAACTCTCCCCCCTCTCATTAAGAATTCCCGCGCTTCTCGACTCTTGTCCGACCTAGCCTCTCTCTCATACCTCTTGAAGATCCTTGAATTGTCCGTTGCTAACGCTCTCCAACCTTTTATATATATACTCCTATCCAGCCTACCTTCACTTAGTAGGCCAGAACAACATTAGAACTTTACTAGCCCCTTGCATGCCATCTATTCTCTTACAACACATTCACAACCCTGCACCCAATGGTCGTCGGTGCGAGGCTAGCCGCCCCGCCAGTTACTAACTTCTATTGCCATACTTCCAGATAAATGTGGCAGAGTTAGCAACCCAGTCTCCACCACATCCAGCAAACTCTACAATTAACAACCAACCGAGTAAAACCAGCTAGCTAAGGCACCTTCGGTTTTGGTATTAAAGACACCCACATCTGTCTCATACACAGAGGGTTATTATAAACACTGGTGATATGGCAAGCCCCTAGCCACAGCCGCCGGACGACGATCACAGAGAGAGCGCGCCCAGCCCCCCCTTTTTGCCCACCCGAGGAGGGAGACCCCCACCCCCGCGGAGGTATACCTGGCCCCTGTTTTGACTTTCGAGTCATTGCCAGGTAGCACAGGAATTCTTCCTATCAATGAACTAACCATGAATGACTAACACCTTTACTAACCTCTATTAACTCACAATAAACCATTGACCTTTCTTGCATGCTCTGATCACTAAATTAGCACCTCAGCTATACCATAGAATGAAGATTGAACAATCTAGAGAGACGTTCCTATCACAGCTGTCCCCATCCTCCTCGCAAAGTAGATCCAGTCTCTCTCCCCTAAATACGTCCAGTATAGCCAAAATAGTACCTCTTACTAAGGCTCAGTTATATGAAATATAAAGGCTTCCTATAGCCCTGTGCCACAACAGTAAATACCATCTTACCTAGTCTCCATTTCTATTGAGAGCTCAATTAAGTTCATAAGACTCGAGATCCC
This sequence comes from Lithodes maja, assembly GCA_037953745.1. Classification (NCBI taxonomy): domain Eukaryota; kingdom Metazoa; phylum Arthropoda; class Malacostraca; order Decapoda; family Lithodidae; genus Lithodes; species Lithodes maja. The sequence continues at coordinate 29,852 of JBAKBP010002069.1, read as the reverse complement.
TACTGTCTACAGGGTCCAGAACCGAGCCTATAAATCTAACTCCCGCCCCCAGTCAAATCAGTTGAAAGCTAGACACCAACCAGGGGTCACTACCCTGCAGTTAACCTCTAGCTCTGCCCTTGTGTTGTTCCGGAGTGAGATCCCAGAACCGGCAGACTCCGTGGCAGATTTGGATAGAAGGACCTGCCCACGTATTTAAGAACTTCACACATATGGCCACCCTGGACGGCCGCGGAACCAGTCGTTAGCCCCCAACATCATGGACGCAAGATAACCAGGACCAGACCCATCAGATACTACCCAAGATTCTCTTTAGCAGTACTACATCTTACTGTGCTGTTTAGAGATTTCACTAATTAAATATTTCTACGAAGTGGCTAAGACCTTGCCCAGTGTAATACAGACTTAACCATTCCATTTGGGACGTACTAAGCGATCAGTGCTCATTAATTAACAGGCGACCTTGACTCTCGTAATTACCTTATTCAGATATTAAAACTCTAGTGATATCTAACGTTCGCCCACTGATTTGCGTTCTATGTATTTCTGAAACAAGGATATAAAACTTAGATCAGTACCCCTCTGAGGTTACTATAGAATTCCCGTGCTCTAAAATACGCGTGTCTAATCTAGTCTGTGAACTACTACTTGTGCACCAGAGCTACCAGTAATAAATCTAACAGTGAATAGGAATCTACAAGTAACATTGATGGTCTTCGGTATATAAACCTGTTAAATCAAAGCCAGTGATCAGAAGATTAATACCTGAACGTTGGAAGTGGGAGACTAGGCTCCATCCAGATCCACTTATGCTAGTGTTGTTCCATTCTATTATATTGTCTTACACAAGTATTCTGCAGTGGTATATTAATAAACGTGATCGTGTAACTTGCTACCATGTGTTTCTTTGTGTTCTCTATTCCTCATATCTTGTATTGTGCATGCAGCCTTCTATACCCAGTCAATTAGAACTCACATTACCCAAGTTAAACCTGTAGAAAAACAGGGCATAACATTGGCGGCAGCGGTGGTTCTTGATTCGGATAAAAGGTTGCATTACACTGCAAGTTTGGAACAGTAGAAGCATGGCAACAGGTCGAAATCTTCAGCCACTCGCACACATTCCCAAGTATGATTTAAACACGTATGATATCACCAGTTACTTAGACATAATAAAGCCAGTATACGATGTGGTATTTTATAATGACCGCGAAAAAATCGCCATGGCAATTTTGCATATTATACAGTTGGGAGAAGCCGTTTCCCAACTTGTTGATAAGCCTACCTATAAAGAATTTATCCACCAAATGGTGGCACAGAATACGCCAGAGAGTACCTGGAACCAGTTTCGATCCTTCGTGATCCGGACCTTAGATCCACTTTTGGGTTCCCCCGTCGCCCCCAAAATAATAAAAGTCGACGAGATCAAGTATGAAGGGGATATAAATGTGACCCTCATACAACTCTACAGATACGTGAGGACCACGTATAGCTATGAAGATTACGACCAACAAAATGAACTCTTATTCACCGCTTTGTTAAACATCCTCCCACCCCACATCACCGCCCATCTCGACCCGTATGGCTTATTCGAAGAACATATGCTCTCCATCAGAGAAGAATGCCTACGCAGTTCGATGAATCCCCTATCCAACCCTTCAGCCCCTATCCAAGACTCCGTGCACCCTTCCAAAATGACTTCCGGTGAAAGTCCAACCCCAGTGCACTCTTCCTTGCCTCTATCCTCTCCGACCATCCCTAACTCTTCCCCCACCAACCCTCCACAGCCCCCCCAACAAGCCCCGTATTCTAGCTATGCCTACCTATGTAGGCCTACCACAACCTATTTTCCCCATGACCCCAGAAATGTTCAGCTATCCCCCCACCAACAAAATTTCCCTTGTGACAGTTTTCCGTCGGTAGCTTGTGACCGTTTTCCGTCGGTAGCTTGTGACCGTTTTCAGTCGGTAGCTCCCTTCCACCCCCACACAGTTCACACCCCTAGAAAACGTCGAAACCCCACACTCGTCTCGCCCTCTCATGTCAAACGAACTCGCCAGTCCCAGATAACCTCTAACCAGACCGAGACTGCCACCAAGAAAATTCCCCAAACTCGTCCTGTTAATGTCAAAAAAACCCACCAACCCCAGATAACCGCTAACCAGACCGTGACTGCCACCAAGAAGATTCCCAAAATTCGTCCTGTTAAAAACCCCAAATCAATACATCAGTCCTCTACCAATAACCCCTGTTCTACACCTAACTCTTCCCCCACCAACCCGCCGCAGTCCCCCCAACAAATCCCGTTTCCTAACTCGCTCACCTCTCACCACCCTGACCCTCCCACACGCGCCGTTAATCCTCTCCTCACGCGTGACGACCTAGGGACCCAACTATGTTCCCCCCCTTCCCCCAGAAATACTCAGCTATTCCCCCACCAACAAAATCTCCCTTGTGACAGTTTTCCGTCAGTAGCTCCCTTCCACCCCCCCACAATTCACACCCCTAATAAACTTCAAAATCCCACCGCTGCCACCAATGAAATGCTAGGTTTTTCCAGGTTAAATAGGAATGGGAATTTATCCCCAGGCTACCTTTAGGATCAACCTTTCCTGGTACCTGGCGCGGGGTACGAACCTCTGAAGGGAATTTAACCTCCCTAAATCCCACAGGTTTTGAGATGCCTTGGGTGGGGTTCGAACCCTGGTTAGTGACGCACCACCATCACCACCAGGCCCGCGCGCTAACCCACTGTACTACCACGGACGTAAAAAAGTATAGCAACCTTAGTCCGATTTTTAAGAACCACGGTGATGGTCTCTCGAGATGAGTTTATTGGACTTACCATCTACGACTATTTTCGAACCACGGTGATAGTCTCTCGAGACGAGTTTATTGGACTTACCATCTACGACTATTTTACGCTATACCTGACGTCAACTCGGGTTAGTATTATTGTGGGTGCGGGACATTTTCGAGGGCATTACACCGGTGTAATGCCCTCGAAAATGTCCCGCACCCACAATAATACTAACCCGAGTTGACGTCAGGTATAGCGTAAAATAGTCGTAGATGGTAAGTCCAATAAACTCGTCTCGAGAGACTATCACCGTGGTTCGAAAATAGTCGTAGATGGTAAGTCCAATAAACTCATCTCGAGAGACCATCACCGTGGTTCTTAAAAATCGGACTAAGGTTGCTATACTTTTGTACGTCCGTGGTAGTACAGTGGGTTAGCGCGCGGGCCTGGTGGTGATGGTGGTGCGTCACTAACCAGGGTTCGAACCCCACCCAAGGCATCTCAAAACCTGTGGGTTTTTAGGGGGGTTAAATTCCCTTCAGAGGTTCGTACCCCGCGCCAGGTACCAGGAATGGTTGATCCTAAAGGTAGCCTGGGGATAATTCCCATTCCTATTTAACCTGGAAAAACCTAGCATTTCATTGGTGGCAGCTAGGGAACGTGACCAGGTAGCTACGTGGAGCACCCGTCACGCGAACCCTATACCAAGAATTGAGATGGCTAAGGTAAAAAGGCTACGATACCCTACGACCTTACGAGGCTAGGGACTAGCGTAACTAAAAAGGAATGTGGTGTAATGCCCTCGAAAATGTCCCGCACCCACAATAATACTAACCCGAGTTGACGTCAGGTATAGCGTAAAATAGTCGTAGATGGTAAGTCCAATAAACTCGTCTCGAGAGACTATCACCGTGGTTCGAAAATAGTCGTAGATGGTAAGTCCAATAAACTCATCTCGAGAGACCATCACCGTGGTTCTTAAAAATCGGACTAAGGTTGCTATACTTTTTTACGTCCGTGGTAGTACAGTGGGTTAGCGCGCGGGCCTGGTGGTGATGGTGGTGCGTCACTAACCAGGGTTCGAACCCCACCCAAGGCATCTCAAAACCTGTGGGTTTTTAGGGGGGTTAAATTCCCTTCAGAGGTTCGTACCCCGCGCCAGGTACCAGGAAAGGTTGATCCTAAAGGTAGCCTGGGGATAAATTCCCATTCCTATTTAACCTGGAAAAACCTAGCATTTCAATTTGTTTTGTGCGAGAATTATTATCTTTCCATGCTCTTTATTTACTTACTTAAATAAACGTGAACTTGTGTCGTGTTGCCGTGTGTTTATTTTGTGTTCTCTATTCCTCATACCTTGTATTGTGCATGCAGCCTTATATACCCAGTCATTTAGAACTCACATTACCCAAGTTAAACCTGTAGAAAAACAGGGCATAACAAATAATAATAAAATAATAATTATAATAATAATAATAATAATAATAATGATGAAGTTTGAATTAAGGGGAGATGGGCTGGTTTTCTGGACCACTTTCTCCCTCATGTTTAGCCCCATTAGATTGCAGATGTTAAGATGTTTGCCCCATTAGTTAGTCGATTTTAAGACCTTTCGCCCCATTTTTTCGTCAATATTTAGACCTTTGATGCTATTTAGGTGTCAATGTTTTCCATGGCGAACGATAGTGAGCCTGTAATGTTGGAAGAATTTTTCTACCGAAAAATGTACAAATTAATCTAAAAGGGGGATCTAATGGATTTTTTTTTTAAGTTGATGGAGGTCTTGGGAGGAAACTAAAAAAATAATGAATACATGAAAAAATCGCCCAAAAAGTGAACCATCCCCCTTAAGCTCTATCCACCTGCCGGCACCATGATTTATTGGCAGGTATAAGTGTTCATCAAGGCCATTCAAAAGCTTGTACCTGCTGGGTCCTTCAGGGGGAGGTCACGGAGGGGGTTGCTTTTTATGAACCCCCTTCTCCCTCATGTTTAGCAGATTAGTTTTGAAATGTTAAGACGTTCGTTCCGTTAGTTTGGCGATTTTGAGACCTTTTGCCCTATTTCTTTGTCAATATTTAGACCTTTCGTGCCATTTAGGTGTCGATTTTTTCCTGGCGAGCAATAGCGAGCCTGTAACTATAGAAGGAACCGGCCTTCGGCCAGAACTTTTTTCTACCGAAAAATTTACAAATTTGTTTTGAAAGGGGGTCAGGGGTGTTTTTTTATGATTGATGGAGGTCTAGCGAGGAAATTAAAAAATAAGTTAATATAATAATATATACGGTAGACTAATAAACAAGCAATGCCCCCTCGATTAACCCTATTTAGTCCAAGGGGGGTATTTTTGGACCTGCCCTGTTTCGCTCCTTTAGTTTGGACATTTTAAGATGTTTCACCCCATTAGTTTGGCAATAATAAGATGTTTTCACCCCACTCAGGTATCGATCCCTAACCTCTGTAACTAAAAAAAGGGCTGGAGCAAATGGGCTGTATATTTCCACACCTACTCCCTGGCTGACCCTTCCCAAATGGCAGAACTGTTAGCTCGATTACTCTAGTCGTGTGTGAGTTATAGAGGTGACTGGACTATAGGGGAGACTGGCTGTTTGTTTGGTCTATTAATTAATTTATTCACATATTATTTCAGTTTCCTTCCTAGACCTCCATCAAGCTTAGAAAAACACCCCCTTCAAGATAAATTTGTAAATTTTTCAGTGGAAAAATTTCCCGGCCAAAGGCCGGTTCCTCTTAAAATTGCAGGCTCGCTATCGCTCGCCAGAAAATAATCGACACCTAAATGGCACGAAAGGAATTAAATTTTACAACGAAATGGGGCGAAAGGCGTTAAAATCGTCAAAGTAATGGGCCGAACGTCTTATAGTCTCAAAACTAGTGGGGCTAAACATTAGGGAGAAGGGGGTCCAGAAAAACGGTCGGTCTGCCTCCCCTCAATGTTCCAGAGTTTTGGCCTATACTTACTTGAAACAGGGTATACCAGTTTACCTTTAATTAAGCCATTCAGTAAGGGGAGATTTCCACTTGAGGGATTTTTTTCTTGACCCCTTTCTCCCTCATGTTTAGCCCCATTGCTTTTGAGATTTTAAGACGTTCGCCCCATTAGTTTGGCGATTTTAAGAACTTTCACCCCATTTATGTCACTTTTAAGACCTTTCGTGCCATTTAGGTGTCGATTTTTTCCTGGCAAGCGATAGCGAGCCTGTAATTTAAGAGGAATCGGCCTTCGGCCGGGACATTTTTCTACCGAAAAATGTACAAATTTATCTTGAAAGGGAGTCAGGGGGGTGTAATTTCAAGCTTAATGGAAGTCTAGGAAACACTAAAAATCTCCCCTTAACTTTATTCTAGCTAGTATTAGACGAGTGTATTCAGTTTAATACGGGCCCCCAGCAATCAATAGGCTTTGAACTATCTCACTTAACCCTTTTTACTACCACAGATCCATCTTAAACTGCATAAAATCATCTAAATATAGGTAGAATAAATTGAAAAAGCCGTCGCCGGTACAGTAGGGGTTAATGGGTTTACTGTTATGGACACTTTAACATCCCTTTCATACCTAGTTTAACCCTTTCATATTCTGGTTAGCATTACACGATTTTATCAAACTTATAATCTAGCTCTAGGACTCAAAAGGGGTAAATAAGATATCCATCAATCCTGTGAATAACATAGACTCTTCTTAAACTGCATAAACTCGTCTAATGTTAGCCACAATCAAAAGTATAAAGGCATGGTAAGAGGTAAGAGAGGTTCAGAAACTTTTGTGAGTGTTTGTACAGTCACTTTAAAAAATGTGTGGACCCCCTATGTTTTATGTAAGTATGTTCCATTCGTCTATATATATTAGGTTACCATAGCGCAGTTGGAATATATGTACATGCTCAGATTAAGGGGGGTGACCTGCTTTTTGTTATTTATGTCCTTTTCTCTTTCTCTGGCGTGTATCCATTCGGCCCCATTCAGCCAACTATTTTAAGACGTTTATCCCCATCTAGGTGTCGATTTCTTCCTGGCGAGCGATAGCGAGCCAGCATTATATGAAGAAATCCGGCTTCGCCGGAAACATTTTTCTATTGAAAAATGTACAAATTTAGCCTGCTGTCAAACAAAAATAAAAAATATGCTGGCTCGCTACCGATCACCAGTAAAAAATTAACACCTGGATGGGGATAAACGTCTTAAAACAGTAGGCTGAATGGGGCCAAATGGATACAAGCCAGAGAAAGATAGAAAAGGACAGAACAAAAACAGGTCACCCCCCTTATGCAGGATTCGAAACTGCATAATAAATCGTAGGCTTGTGCATATTTCTTTAACTGTCTTGATAGCGTAATGTATAAGTGCGCGGAATTTCGATGTGAGTATCCTAGATTCGAGTCCTTGGAGTGCCACATGTATTTGTTGATTTCATTAATTGAGTTTAGATGTGTAGTTGGTTGGTGGAAAAAGCATAATAGTTATAACTTTCTGGATTGATTTTTGGATGGAACTTGCTTGTCAATTATGAGTATATATAGTTGTGTAGTTGATGTAAAGACAAATGTATTCATAAAGGCGTTTGTAGAGATATATTTCCCTAATTAGAAAGAGGAGAGGTTCAGGAACTTTTGGGAGTGCCTGTACATCCGGGAAAAGCCCTGATTGTAGCTTGATAAACACACTGTCTCTATTTTTATCCAGTGTTTTTATATTACACAGTTTTACTTTTCGTTGTCACGTGCATTCTTTCTTACATTAAGGGAGTAGTGCTGCGTTTTTGGTCCATATATTATTTAGTTATTAATATATTATTGAGTTTCCTCGTTAGACCTCCATCAAGCTTAGAGAAACACCCCCTAGACCTCCTTTCAAGATAAATGTGTAGGCCTACATTTTTCGGTAGAAAAATTTCCCGGCCGAAGGCCGGTTCCTTTTACAATTACAGGCTCGCTATCGCTCGCCAGGAAAAAATCGACACCTAAATGGCGAGGTAGGTCTTAAAATATATAACACAATTGGGCCCTAGGGCAATAAACTACTTGGCTATTGGGAAATCCGGCCCTGACTGAGGCTCGTGTAGGCTGCTAATGTTCACACAGTTTCCAAAGTCCACACATTATTTTCACTTCCAAACACTTTTCCTCAATTTTAAGGGGAGATGGTTCACTTTTTGGGCGATTTTTTCATGTATTCGTTATTTTTCTAGTTTCCTCCTTAGACGTCTATAAAAAATAAAATAAAAATAAAAACATCCATTCTAGATTAATTTGTACATTTTTCGGTAGAAAAATTTCCCGGCCGAAGGCCGGTTCTTCCGACATAACAGGCTCACTATTGTTCGCCATGGAAAAAATCGACACCTAAATAGCACGAAAGGTCTAAATATTGACGAAGAAATGGGACGAAAAGTATTAAAATCGACTAACTAATGGGGCAAACATCTTAACATCTGAAAACTATGGGGCTAAACATGAGGGAGAAAGTGGTCCAGAAAACTGACCCATTTTCTTACATTCACACATGTTCTCACTGTCTTCATTTTCAAATTAGACACTCACTTTCATGTTATGCACACAGTTACTCACTTTCACACTCATTCACTCTCTCACTGTCACATTTCCACATATTTTTCTCACATTCTCATTTATATTATAATTTTACCCTCACTCATTTTCTCACATTTTCTCAATTTCACAATGATTCACACTCTCTCTCTCTCTCTCTCACACACACACACACACACACATGTGGAAAGAGTTTAAATTAATATAGATACAGTCAAACACACACACACCCACAAACCCACACTTACACACCCACACACACCTCACCTACAGTCGTATAATTCCTGTGTATTTATCTTCACATTTCCACTAATAACTATAATTGCTGAATTATTAAAGTGTTTTCACAGCTGGCAGGGGGGGTCACCGGCCTTTTTTTTTATCTTTCTCTCCTTTTCTCTCTTTCCCTGGCTTGTATCCATTCGGCCCCATTCAGCCAACTGTTTTAAGACGTTTATCCCCATCCAGGTGTCAATTTCTTCCTGGCGAGCGATAGCGAGCCAACATTGTATGGACAAATCCGGCTTCGCCGGAAACATTTTTCTATCGAAAAATGTACAGATTTAGCTTGCTGTCAAAACAAAAAAATATATATGCTGGCTCGCCAGAAAAATATTGACACCTGGATGGGGGTAAACACGGTATAGTAACAATAGAAGGTAGATGCAGTGAATTCTTGAACTCGTATACATAAAGGCTTCTAAAAAGCACTAAACAGATTTTTATTAATTATTTTTATTTTGTGACTTCACACTCAACCATGGTACCGTCATAATATAAGATATAGTTGTCGGAATAACGTTGATTATTCTATAAAATGCCCCAGAACAAGAAGCCCACCACAGAAGCCACGAGCGAACACCACACAGAAACACCCGGAAGAAAGGTCCACAGAACGAAAGGACCAGCTGACCGAGCCAGCCATTTCAGACAGGCCCAAGCCCGCAGGGCTAAGCAGCTCCAGGCCGCACCTATCTACCTTTTCTAAACTGACCATTTTCCACACCTCACGTACACTACCCCTCGTGTCCTACACTCCTAACTACAAAGATGATGAACAGGAATATACATTCATATTAAAAACACCCATGCCCTGTCCCTATGTTGAGCCAATGCCAACACATCAGACAGCCATAATTATATCTATGTATGTTCTTACATCCGAGAAGTAGATGTTATATATCTTAGAAGTTAAAACACCCACGCCTGTCCCTAGACCTTGTATATCATTTCCCATGACGAGTATAGATATATGTAACCCGTGCTCAGTCGCCCCCTTGCATTGTTCCTCTAGTAACTAAGTGTCTCTAATATTAACTGCCACCAGTATTGATATGACATAGCGGCACTGTCCTTGTGTCGTATTGTGCCAAGTACAGATCAACCAGGTTTCATCACATTATTAGGACGACGACTATAATGTCATCGTTCATCGATGTATGCAATCCTTAGTTTAAGTATTAATATTAACATTCCCTAACATCTTGTCTTGCCAGACTAAGCTTCTGAAGACCCATCGCCCCATAAATCTATGTATTCAATCCTTAGGTTAAGTATTTTTATCCGCCATTGTGTTCACCTTTTTCCATTTACTGTTCCACAATTGTCATACGTCTTCCCCTTGCCTCCTTCGTATCCACAGTCCACACTACGCCAATTTACTTCGTGTCATACACCTCTTACCCCAACCAGAGATTGTATAAGATAACCTGGTTACCAGTATCTGTCATAAGTACCCCAAAACAATAACTAAGTACCCCTACGAACTGCCGCTGTTGTTGGTATATTTATATTTCATAGAAAATGCAGTTCCCAGGGCCAACTAATAGTATCCATAACCCCTCGGACTGATCACATAACTCTATCTTTTCCAGACTCATATACCACCCCATAGTTGCATTCCCCGGTAGCATTTGGCTAACGTATTCTACTGCCTTTTCAAACTTCCATATCAACTGCAGCCTAATGCCACCCCCACGCCCAGAGACCTTAGGGTCAAATTCCCCTATAGCCCCCCTGCACTCCTCCCCTCTCATTATAAGACCCCGCACTTCTCTACTCTTGTCCGACCTAGCCTCTCTCTCATACCTCTTGAAGATCCTTGAATTGCCCGTTGCTAACGCTCTCCAACCTTTTATATATATACTCCTATCCAGCCTACCTTCACTTAGTAGGCCAGAACAACATTAGAACTTTACTAGCCCCTTGCATGCCATCTATTCTCTTACAACCCATTCACAACTCTGCACCCAATGGTCGTCGGTGCGAGGCTAGCCGCCTCGCCAGTAACTAACTTCTATTGCCATACTTCCAGATAAATGTGGCAGAGTTAGCAACCCAGTCTCCACCACATCCAGCAAACCCTACAATTAACAACCAGCCGAGTAAAACCAGCTAGCCAAGGCACCTTCGGTTTTGGTATTAAGGACGCCCACATCTGTCTCATACACAGAGGGTTATTACAAACACTGGTGATATGGCAAGCCCCTAGCCACAGCCGCCGGACGACTATCACAGAGAGAGGGCGCCCAGCTCCCCCTTTTTGCCCACCCGAGGAGGGAGACCCCCACCCCCGCGGAGGTATACCTGGCCCCTGTTTTGACTTATGAGTCATTGCCAGGTAGCACAGGAATTCTTCCTATCAATGAACTAACCATGCATGACTAACACCTTTACTAACCTCTATTAACTCACAATAAACCATTTACCTTTCTTGCATGCTCTGATCACTAAATTAGCACCTCAGCTATACCATAGAATGAAGATTGAACAATCTAAGAGAGACGCTCCTATCACAGCTGTCCCCATCCTCCTCGCAAAGTAGATCCAGTCTCTCTCCCCTAAATACTTCCAGTATAGCCAAAATAGTACCTCTTACTAAGGCTCAGTTATATGAAAATATAAAGGCTTCCTATAGCCATGTGCCACAACAGTAAATACCATCTTACCTAGTCCCCATATCTATTGAGAGCTCAAATAAGTCCATAAGACTCGAGATCCCTACTGTCTACAGGGTCCAGAACCGAGCCTATAAATCTAGCTCCCGCCCCCAGTCAAATCAGTTGAAAGCTAGACACCAACCAGTGGTCACTACCCTGCAGTTTACCTCTAGCTCTGCCCTTGTGTTGTTCCGGAGTTGAGAGATTCCAGATCCGGCAGACTCCGTGGCAGAGAAGACTGATAGAAGCATCTGTCCATGTACAAGTCCTAACGTGCACCTTGTAACCTTCACACAAATTCGTGGGTATATAAGTGTGTAGCCAGCAACGATCGTCAAGAGATCCGACTTGAGAACTTCCTACATTTTGGACCATCTGGACGGCCGAGGAACCAGTCGTTAGCCCCCAACATCACCGGAAGCAAGATAACCAGGACCAGATCTACAAATACTATTCAAGATTCATGTTGCTAGTACTAAGTGTTATAGTACTAGCTTGATACTCACTTATTAACTTTCTATAAAGTGGCTAAAACCTTGCCCAGTGTAATTCATATTTAACCATTCCATTTGGGACATACTAAGCGATCAGTGCTCTTTAATTAACAGGCGACCTTGACTCTCGTAATTACCTTATTCAGATATTAAAACTCTAGTGATATCTAACGTTCGCCCACTGATTTGTGTTCTACGTATTTCTGCCATAAGAATATAAAACTTAGATCAGTACCCCCATGAGATTCCGTGTTCTACAATATACGCGTGTCTAATCCTAACTGTGAGCTGCTACTTGGGCACGCGACCAGCCAGCAAGAGGTCAAATCAGTGACATTGAATTATACGAATATATTGAGGTCTTCCAGTAAAATAAAAACTTGCTAATTAAACCCGTGATCAGAAGAATATACCTGAACGTTGGAAGTGGGAGACTAGGCTCCATCCAGATCCGCTAATGCTAGCAGTTCCCTTCTATTATTTGTTTTGTGCGAGAATTACTATCTTTCTATACTCTTTATTTATTTACGTCAATAAACGTGAACTTGTGTCGTGTTACCGTGTTACCGTGTGTTTATTTTGTGTTCTCTATTCCTCATACCTTGTATTGTGCATGCAGCCTTATATACCCAGTCATTCAGAACTCACATTTCCCAAGTTAAACCTGTAGAAAAACAGGGCATAACACCTAATATGTAATGTCACAACACATATTAAATTGTATATATTCAAATTTATTGCCGAAATGTTCTGTTGTCGATTATTCCAGTCCCTGACATACCTCACGATATTTGGTATATTACGCTATTTCGCTTTTATTTTGTCTTTATTTGCTGTGTAGTAATTTTACTGCAAATGCATATTTACTTTCATTGTTAAAAATAGTCAGGAAAGGTTGTCCATATAATGTATATATTTAACCCGGGAGCTGCCGGGAGACTCTTAAGAGTTCCCCCGGCGGACTGCGGGAAGACTCTTGAGAGTAAGTAAAATAAAAAATCAACTTTTGACATCGAAAAAAAAAAAAAAAATTATTTTTATTTTATTTTTTTTTTTATTTTTTTTTGGCCCCTGGGCCATGCAAAATCTCAGTCCTCTACCTCCCCTCCTTCCCCACTTTCCTCCTCTCCTTCAGTTATCACCTATTTTCCCTATTATTCCCTTATTCTGAGGTATATTTTCGTGCTAACATTAGCGAGTTGCAAGCAGGGTGTTGTCATCACTGATGGCAAGCGAGTGCAAGAGAGAGAGAGAGAGTATCGATCGACTGTGTCTCAGTGGCCTTGGGGGAAATTGGCGGGAAAGCAGTTTGCCTCACCCATACATTATACAACTCGCGGGCTATATCTCCGATTTTGACCATGCAAACGCTGTTTTCACTCGTTTTATTGTTGTTTCAGGTTAATACCTTTATAATCAACCCATAATAGGCGCATATGGATAATTATTAATGCTATTAATGGTACAATGAATATTTTAGTGACGGAAACACCTCAAATACGTCAGCACAGGGGGACGTTTTCAATTACCCCCATGCGCACTTGTTAGGTTAAAAGTCTGGATCGCCCCTTGTTCATTTTGTGCCACCCCACTATAATGAGAGTGGGTTATCAGACTTTGGGGTAACAGAAAACGCAGCTTTAATTTTGTAGCAAAATTTATATTTTGATTGTTATATTGTGGTGTTTCACTTAAACTGTAGAATAATATGGATTGATATTGACAAACTTTGTGTAATAGGACCCAATCTATACGTTAATGTTGCTATGTTTTGCGTTTGAAGCAAAGTAGCTATGAGGAAGTTTTTCGCAAAATATAGGCTAAAGCCTGACGGAGCCCCTGTCGTTACCTCGGCACTAAGCGATTATATTGTGCTGTTTCACCAATAATTTAGACTAATATGGATTTATATCGACAATTATATTTCAATATGACTCAATCTACAAGTTTGCATTATTATTTTTTATATTTGGAGCATTTATGAGGAAATATTTTGAACTTTTCGGAGGTTGTAGAATACCTAGTATAATCCTGTGTATGCGGGTAGACCTGTATTTATCTCAATAATTTGGTAATGTTACAATATATTTTTACATTTTACATTCATAAATAGTCCAATAATATACTAAGTTAGGTTAGGCTAGGTTAAATATATTGTTCAATGATTCTTAGTAAATAGGCATCTGAAAAACAGTTCCTCCTGCTACACAGGATCTTTTACCTTATGTTTTCGTTTCATACCAATCGCCGTGGCGTAGGTAGGAAAGTGGATATATTTAGCTGCAAGTGGTGTAGCTATTTAAGCATTAATTCACTTAGTTTATGTCTATCCGCAGCCCTTCTCACAATCAAAACACACACTTATGTAGCAAAATATATATTTCGACGTCATATACTCGAGATATCAATGAGATTAAATGCGAGCTGTAAAGAGGTGACAATTTACCTCCGTCAAAAAACGATGCTTCCCACCCAGTGCGGGAAGCATCCTAGCTCCGTCAAACGGTGAGATTTGTGCTGGAGACTGGCGGTAGCTCCATTTTTAGCGGTAGAATGGCGAGAATTGGCCCAGTGTGATACCCCCTTTAGTCAATCTCTCGCTTTCCATACGTTCCAGATGGCCGAACCATCTCAAGTTGTTCCTTTTCACACTTTCCAGCACATCTACCTCTACACCACACCTCCTTCTTACTTCCTCATTCGTCTGTCTATCCCTCCATGTAACACCGCACGCACTTCTCAAGTAACTCATTTCCACCGCTCTCACTCTTAGTCTGAGTCTCTTCCCGAACATCCATGCTTCGCTTCCGTAAGTTAGTGTCGGGATTACCACACTGTCATGCAAGGACTTCTTCACTTCCATACTGACCACTCTATTTCTTGTTACTGCTTTCAACGTTCCTACAACCCTCTTCCCCTGTTGCACCCTCTCCCACACTTCTTCATCCATAGTCCCATCTTTACTCAACACACTGCCCAGATACTTAAAAGAGCTGACAATCTCCATAGCCTGACCGTTCAACTTCACCTCACACTCTGTGACTTCACCCCTTTCGAAGACCATAACCTTGCTCTTCCCCGCATTTACCTTCAAATTCCGTTTTTCGCACACTGTTCCAAACTCATTTACCAAACCCTGCAACTCCCATTCATTATCGCTCATCAGAACTGTATCATCCGCAAACAGCAGTATAGGCAGCTTCCACTCATTTCCCTCCCCTTTCAGCGATACACCAACATCCACTGCTCTTCCTAGTATTTCTTTCATAACTCCATCCATATATACAGTAAACAACCACGGGGACATCACACACCCCTGTTTAAACCCAACACTCAGGTCAAAGAACTCGCTCTGCTCATTCTCCACACGTACTGCCGCCTTTGCACCCTCATACATGCTCTTCACTGCTTTCAGCAACTTGCCATCTACTCCGTATATTCTAAGTACTTTCCACATGCCTTCTCTATCCACTCTGTCATAGGCCTTCTCCAAGTCCATAAAGGCAACATACACCTTTTGTTTCTTCTCCAGATATTTCTCCACAACACAATTCAGGATAAAAATCTGATCTACACATCCTCTTCCCTTCCTAAAATCTCCCTGCTCGTCGCCTATCTAACATCCTCTTCCCTTCCTAAAACCTCCCTGCTCGTCGCCTATCCATTCCGTTCTCACTCTCATTCTCTCAATCACTACCCTACTGTATACCTTCCCTACTACGCTTAAAAGACATATTCCTCGGTGGTTACCGCACACTCCTCTTTCCCCTTTGCCCTTATATAGGGGGACTATTATGCCAGTCTTCCAGTCATCGGGTGCATTCCCCTTCTCCCATGCTAGTTTGCACATTTTCCATACCCATTCGATCACTATCTCATCACCATACCTCAACATTTCCCCACACACTCCATCTGTTCCTGGTGCTTTCCCCAACTTCACTCTTTTTATGGCTTCTCACACTTCTGACCTCCTGATCCCCACTCCACTACCTCTCCTCTTCTCCCTCCCATACCCCATCCTACTATATTTGCTGGCTCTTCATTCCTTACATTTAGCAACTCGTTGATGTACTCCCTCCATCTTTCGACTCTCTCTTGCTTCTCGGCTAGCATTCTACCATTCTTATCTTTCACACTCTTACTGTTTCCCTTGCTACCTTCCCTAACTTTCTTGACTTCTTTCCAGAACAGCAGGGAGGTACTCAGCTCAAACTTAAGCAGGGGAAACAGTCAGGCTATAGAGGTAAGTCATACCAAAAGCCTACTCAAGGACAGATGCATGCCAAATCTAGCCAGCCGTCTAATCCCACTCCGCCGCCACTACCAAAAAACTAGTCAGTTACACTCTCTCTCTCCCAGGGCCTACCGCAGGCGAGTTGGATTCGAGACTTGTCCTACCGAACAGACCCAGTACAGAAACTGGGTCGTTCCGAGCATGTCGCAGGGCTTGGCCCCGGCGGTCGTGGGCCAGGACAGTGATAAGCAAAGGCATAACTTGGAAGTGGCTCCGGCGACCTCGTCTACATCAATTCAACAATGTTTCTTTAGAGGTGAAGTCACTTGTCCAGGAAATGATCAACAAGCGAATCATTGTCCAAGTAGATCCAACTTGCCCTGTTTTCACTTCCAGACTCTTTCTAGTGCCAAAGAGGGACAGTGTGCAGATGCGACCAGTAGTCGATCTCTCGCGTCTGAACACATATATTCACAATTCACCCTTCAGGATGCTTACAGTGAATCAAATCAGGTTCTCACTCCCGCCGCAAAGCTGGATGTGCTCATTAGACCTGAAAGACGCCTATTGGCATGTCCCCATAAACAAACGGTTCCAAAAATTCCTCGCCTTGAGGATCAGGCAAGAGACTTACGTCTTTCAGAGAATGCCTTTCGGTTTGAACCTGGCACCGAGAATTTTTACAAAATTAGTCCGGCAGGCCCTCATGCCCTTGCTAGCCCAAGGTATCAAGGTGTTGTGGTATCTAGACGACTGGCTAGTAGTGGCGGAGTCAGAGGAGTTATGTCATTTCCATGTCAAGCAAATATTACATCATGTACAAACTCTAGGATTCAAGGTCAACTTGGCAAAGTCGCTCCTTGTTCCCACAAGAGAAATTCAGTGGATAGGGCTGGTCTGGGACACTGCCAATCTGACTCTTACTCAGAGTGTGAACAATCGCAACAGATTTTGCAAGAAACTGTTTCTTTTTCTCCACAGTCTGAATATACGACGAGGAAAACGTGGGAGTCCATGGTCGGTTCGCTCAACTGGATCCAATTAACTGTGAAGTTGGGCCGGTTGAAAGTAAAGAGATTAATCATGGAAGGCAACAAATTTTTCCCACTATTGCCGGCGGGAAAACTATGGCCGATTCCTCGGTTAATTCACAACTTACTGTCGGTCTGGGCAAAGACCTAAACATTGCACTCTATAATGACATGGGTTTCTCCTCCACCTACAGTATGGATAGACACAGACGCTTCAGGGGTAATAGGCTGGGGTTATCAATCCAACCTAGGTCACCAAGCTCAGGGTCTTTGGTCCCAAGACGTAACTTTTCACATCAACAAACAAGAACTTCTAGTCCCATTATTTTTCCATCAAGGCTCTTCCTTACAAGGGAAGTCAATTGCATTTCGAATGGACAACTTGACTGCAGTTCACTGCATTCAGAAGCAAGGGTCAACGAGGTCTCGAGAGTTGATGGGATTGTCAGAACAGATTTTTGCTCTGGCCGAATCGCTGAGCATTCATCTGCACGCATCTTACCTCCCGGGGATAGCGAACATTTGGGCGGACGCCTTGTCTCGGAGACAGAGCACCCTAGTAGAATGGGCTCTCAAGCAAACCGTCTTCGACAAGATGATTGCAGTGCCATACCGTCCACAAGTGGATCTCTTTGCGTCCGAGGGAAATCACAGACTACCTCTCTATCTGACCCGCCGGGCAATAACTCCGGCGGGGGGTCCCGACGCTTTACTGGAGGACTGGAACAGGTGGAATTCAATCTATCTTTTTCCTCCTCCAGACGCTTCACTCATGTGTCAAGTAGTTCACAAACTACGGGGTTACCGGGGCATAGTCTCGATGATCGCGCCAATGTGGCCGGCTCAAGTGTGGTATCACCAATTGCTAACATGGTGCAGGAACCCGGTGTCACTCCCGGTCTCTGCCTTCCACTTGGAGACAATTGGCAACCTTCAGACCTCGCTAACTTTTGCCTTATGGACAGTTACAATGCCAAATGGCTAACTCGGTATGGGGAAAGTGTCACTAGTAAATTTCTGAATCAATATACTCTGTCCACCAGGAGACAATACCAATCACATTGGAAAACTTTCACAACCTGGATAGTAGAAACAGCGCAAACTGATGCCTCAGTGGCTTTAATTTTTAAATGCTTAGATTATTTGTTTGAACAGAAGCGTTTCTCAGTTGTTACATTAAAGAATCACTTATCTGCCATTAGAAACCCCTTTTACGACCTAACTGGTCTATCCATACCGCAGGCGGAGGAGAAGGGGTTCATGAGGGCATGTTTCAAACTACGCCCACCACCACGTCAGCTAGACAAAGCGTTATTATTACTTCAGTCGCGCAAGTTTAACCATGCGCCGGATTTTGAGTCAGTATTAAAAAAGGCTGTGTCCTTATGGCTTTGGCGACAGGTAACAAGAGTTTCAGAGCTGGCGGCGATGAGCAACGAGCCAAATTGTCTCAGGTTTGGGAGACAGCACGAACATGTGCAGATCGCGCCGTCTCCCACATTTATTGCCAAAAAACGAACATTGTGATCATGTTTTCTCAGAATTTTCAGTCCCGACGCTTAAGCGTGGACATACGCATCACATTAAATTTTTATGCCCGGTACAAGCTTTAGTTAAGTTTATGAGGGTTGCACAACCTCTACAACCAGGCTTCCTATGGGTCAACCAGACATGTACTCGTGTCACGAGAAGTAAATTATTATTTTTTTTTTTTTTTTTTTTTTTTTTTAAGAGACAATGAACGGAGGAAGGAAAAACACAGATAAAACAAAAAGGTCCATGTGCCTAAAGGCATCCTCCATTCATAAAATGTTTGTAACAACTGGATTTAAACTTTTGTAGATTGTAAGTTTGTGGAAAGCAACTCGAGGGAAGTGAATTCCAAAGAGTAGTAGTTCTAGGGATAAATTAATTTTGATAAGCAGAAGTTCTGCATTGTGGAGGAGAAAGTGTAAATTCATGGACGCTCTCAGCTGCCCTAGTTCTACGGGGAAAGATGTGGAGAGGCGGCACAATTGAAGCAAGTTCCTCGGAACAATTGCTGTGAAAATATCTGTAGAATAATGCAAGGGATGCAACGTTTCTTCGTATGGATAATGTAGGAAGGTCCTGTGTGATTGCAGGGTTTTTGATTAAATTTGTAAATAATCTAATAGCTTTATTTTTAATTTTGTCCAACTGCCTCAATGCAACCACTCCACTTCCACTCCACAGAGGTGAACAGTAATCCATCTGAGAACGCACATGACTTTTATATATTACGGCCAACTGCTCGTCAGTGAAGAATTCTCGAACTCTGTACAGGAGTCCCAGTTTTTTAGAGGCATTCTTAGCAATGCTTCTAACATAATGTGTCCAGCTCAAGTTAGTAGTTAATGTTACACCGAGAATGTCAATACTAGGGGAAGTGGGAATATTTACATCATTAAAAAATATATGGGAGTCAGTGAGATTCTGTCGGTTAGAAAATTTAATGTACTTGGTTTTCTGTGCATTAAAGGAAACTAGATTCTTTTGTCCCCATTCATTAATTCTAGAAAGGTCCTGGTTCAGAGAAATTTCAGTGTTTATTTTTGAATTTATAAGATCGGGTTGGGTGAAAGAATTAGTAAATGTGAAGGAACTGTGGAGTGTTGAGTCATCTGCGTAGGAATGTATTGGATTATGAGTGGTAGATATGAGATCATTGATATGAATGAGGAACAGAATTGGGGCCAAAACTGATCCCTGGGGAACACCAGCATTTATTGAGTGAAATTGAGAATAAAGGCCATCTACCATTACACATATTTTTCTGTTATGAAGATAAGAAGAAATTAGTGGAACTAATGATGCAAGGCCGTAGTGTGACATCTTCGACAATAAGGATTGATGCCAGACTCTATCAAATGCCTTTGATATATCCAGTGCTATTGTATGTGTTTCACCATGTTGGTCTGTAGCTTGGTTGATTTGATGCGTAAGAAGGCAAAGAATGTCTGCAGTTGATCGACATCGTCTAAAACCATATTGCCTATCACTGATTAATTTATTATTCTCAAGATGCTTAATTATGTGATTATTTAATATAATTTCAAAGACTTTACCAAGAGTGGAAGTTATAGCTATTGGTCTGTAGTTTGATGGATCTGAAGAGGCACCTTTTTTAGGAACTGGATGGATGTTTGCTTCTTTCCAGGGTACTGGGAAGCATGAGGTATGAGTACACAGACGGAATTTTTTTGCCAATACAGGAGCGAGCACCAAGGAGCAATTCTTAAGTACTATTGGAGGAATTTCATCTGGACCAGGAGCCTTATCTACTGAGAGATTCTGCAAAATAGTTTTGACATGTCTGGTGTGGATCTTAAGTGAGGGAATTTCAGGCGAATTCAAATTTAGTACAGGGACATCTTGATTTATTTCATCTAAGGTTGAGTTGGTGGAGAAAATATCCGCAAGAAGGTTAGCTTTACCTCGTGGGTCACTTACAAGATTGCCAGTCGGAGATTTTAATGGTGAAGTGGATGAAGCAGTAGTGAAGTTGGATTTGAATGAGTTAAGAGTAGACCAAAATATTTTGTTATCATTTGGATTATTTAGAAGTTTATTTGCCTGCTTGTGGAGAAAGTTTGATTTAGTTAGGTTTAATACAGTTTTGGCATGATTTCTGATGTTTCTAAAGTAATTAAAGGGTTCATGTGTTTTTGATTTTGTGTATGCATTGTAGGCTATTGCCTTTTGTTCAGTTACTCTAGCACAATTATGGTCAAACCATTTAGGTGAATTAGATCTTTTACTGTACATTTGATGAGGAATAAAAGTTTCCATTCCAATTTTTACAAAATCTTGTATGTGGCTCAAGGTGGTGTGTGCATCATTAGAAAAGAAAGAGGTCCAGGGAATATCAATAAAGAAACCTTGAAGACCCTCCCAGTCTGCCCTATCGTAATGCCATTTAGTCACCAAAACAGGTTCAGAGTGGGAAGTTGTGGTAGCTGATAGACAGGTGGCCTGTATCAGACAGTGATCAGAAGATCCAAGCGGGGACCTCACTGTAACATCATAATTTTCTGAATTGGTTATTAAAAATAAGTCCAGTAGGTGGGAATTATGATTAGGATTATCTGGTACACGGGTGGGTTGGTTGACTAGTTGAGTGAGATTAAATGAGTCTGCAAATAGCTCACATTCAAGACCAGCATCATCAGTCCTGGCTGAATGAGTGAGCCATTCAACATTATGGACATTAAAATCACCCAACACAGTGATTTCAGAAGAAGCATTTAAGTTGAGGACACTGAGTTGTCAAACAGAGAATCAAAAAGACTTTGCTCTGGAGGAGTATTTGGGGAACGATAGATGCAACATATGTATTTAAATTTACCAGCAGGAATTAATTTGTATATAGAATAATCAAAATAGGGACAATTGAAACCAGTAACCTCCTCCAGGGCAATTTCAGATTTTGCGAAGCAACATACACCTCCTTTAGGTCTGAAATTTTGGAGCAGTTGATAACCTGGAAAATTAAATCTAGACGTGAGATGTGGATGTTACTTGAGTCTCTGTCAAAAAAAGGAGAGTAGGGGATTCTGCTTGAAGAAATTTATGTACAGAATTGATGTTAGAGTGAAGTCCCCTTATATTGCTAAAGAAAAAGCTGCACCGACGAGCAGCTTTGGGACGTTGCAATGCTCTTGACACAGTCGCATAATGACGACCGGGAGGGCCCTGTGTCAATGACCCAACCCTGCCGGGGGTGGATATCCGAGGGACCACCAGGTTTGCTCTTAACAATTGTACTGCCATATTTATTTGGTAAAGGTGTATGGTGTTACATGTATGATATGTAGTGGGAAGAGTAGTGTTTTATGGATAGAGGATAGCGATGTAGGGCAATGTCGTGAAGTTGGATGTGTATGTTATATAAAGAGGGTTTTCCTGATACCCCTGATGTGTGAGGCAGAAAGATATGTATCCAGCTACCAAGGCCTGGGAGAGAAAATGGAATTCAGGCTATTCCCTGAGTCTCCCGAAACCTTGGCGGTAGTACTTCCCTGGGCAGGGCTGCCTACCCCTACTACCTATATGGGTAGTTTCTCTACTCGTAGATGTAATTAAGGAAAGTAATCCTGGCGTGGTAGGCAGAGCCCACGATATTAGAAAGTGGGCCGTCTCCCTCCGGTTTATGCAAAAAATTTCCATTAACGACATAGCCGACACTCAGTTGTGGGCGTCTAATCACACATTCCTTACGCGATACCTGTCGGTCGCTCTGGACAAGCCAAAGCGGACCTGTGTAGCATTGCGGCAACGGGTCTAGTAGTCATGTGCTAATTGTATGTAAGTTTATTCTTCAGGCAAAAGGGGAGGAGGGGTATGTGCAAAATAGCCCTAAGACCCACTAGAACCCTTCTGCCGGAGATTGTGATAAATCACGAGCTGTGATATGAATAGAACTGGTTATTTTATTTTATTTATTTTTTTTAAGAAATCTACCATAGTTGCATCTATGTAGTAGTAGCAGAATGTACAAACAGATTTGATTGTACAAATAATTTTAAGGCCAGAACATGATCCAAAGGATTAAGGTTCTAGTTATGAGAGTACAAGAATATTCTCACTAACATGCAATAGATCTCAAGTGAAGGTCCAGTCATGTACAAGCAGATCTTCTTTGAAGTAATGCACTGCTTACCTCCTTTTTATATTTTTATATATTGTATGTAGCCTACATAATAAAAAACTTATAATGTTATACGGATTTTCTGTTACCTATGGTATTTAGGTTGGTGGTGTTGATATTGTCACGAATGTCCCCCTCCAGTCTCATATATCAGGCATATCGTCAATGATGGAGGGGCCACTATTAAATAATAGATTTGATTCCCGGAGGGAAGTAAAGAAAACCTAATATTTAGTAGGGCCCCGTAATCATTGACGATGTTAGTGCCCTCCCTGCCATTCCCTTCCCATTCGCTTGATTTCTGAGTTGTATCTTGATATGTCAGTGAAGGAAGTATGGCCGCTAGAGGGCCAGCGTCAGGAATGCACACGCAAGAAATCCACGCATGGGAGAGCTTGAGTATAGCAATTATTAAGTTAATTTTTCTTTTATATTTTTTACGAAGTTTTTTCGTAGTGAGTACCCAATCATAAAGACGATTCCATAAGAGAATACGCGTTGCACTTATGAAATTAGTACTCCTGTCATCCCGCGCGGTAGATTCAAACTAGCGACCGCGGTGTTTGATGGGAGACTATTATACTAATAGGCATATCGTCAATGATTACGGGGCCCTACTAAATATTAGGTTTTCTTTACTTCCCTTTGGGAATCAAACCTATATTTTAGCACATCAAAGGGATTATGCCTAATTCACATTCTTCCATATCTTTGACCTTCAGGTACCTTATTATATCTATCTCTCTCCCTCTCTCTTTTCCAAAACATAAACAAATTAAACTGAGACTAACTAAGACGCTGCACACCTTCCATACATACATACCTTTACCTTTGAAGAATTGCGTCCGGGACCTCCGCATTTTCAAGGTAGTGCTCCTCTCCTCATCTATGCAGGTCTTGGACTCTTGCTGAGAGACTGTTGTTGGAGTCTGGGTAGCCTGGTGTTGGTGGCTGGTCTGGGACTCTAACCAGCCACTTGTCTAGTTAGTGTTTTAAGGTGTCAACGGTGACACCAGTTAGGTCCCTAAGCTCACTAGGGATGCTGTTGAAGAGTCGGGTCCCGTTGTGTTGGAAGCTGTGGTGAACTAGCGTCTTCATTGGCTGTGTGGAGGCTTGAGTGCTTCTGACGTAGCATAGGCGTCCTCTTCTTGGATTTGCGTTTTCAACCAAGCCCACATTTGGAACTCTTCCTTCTAATATCTTCCATACGTAAATTACAACGTACTGTATCTCTCTCGTCTTCGTTGGAGAGAGTAAAGCCCAAGTTCCTTGAGCCTTTCCCAGTAATTTAGGTGGTTGACTCCTGAAATTCTGCTTGTGAAAGTTCTCTGTAATGTCTTGATCTTTGCTATGTCTGTTGATTTGTGGGGACCACAACAGACAGCAATATTCGAGTTTGGGCTGCACCAGAGATTTCCACAAGGTCAGCATACACACTCTTTCTCTTGTGTTGAAGGTCCTAAGGATCCATCCTGAAAGTTATCTTGCTGCTTGAGTTATTTTGGAGTAATGGTAGAAGGTGGCATCATTACTCATGTATATCCCAAGATCATTAGTGTGGTCTTTGGCCGGTATCAATTGTTGACCACATTGGTAGTGGGTCGAGCTTTTGAGAAGTTCTTTGCCCCCATACCTTAAGAGTTCAAACTATTCTCCGTTGAGAGCCATGTTATTATCTTTTGCCCAGCTTACGACTCTTTCTAGGTCTTGTTGGAGTAGTCTGGTATCTTCCTCGGTCTCTATCTGCCTCTTTATCCTCGTGTCGTCGGCGAATGAAGTGGCTGATGAGTGTCTTAGGCCGGTGTTGATGTTGCCAACCATTATGAGGAAGAGGAGAAGACCCAGTACAGTGCCTTGAGGTACACCGCTGATCACTTTACTAGAGTCTGATAGGGCCCCCTGTACTGTCATTCTTTGGGTCCTGTCCTTAAGGAAGCTGTGGATCCAGTGTCCTACCTTCCCGGATATCCTGTGAGATCTTAACTTGTGGAAGAGGATCCTGTGATCTACCTTGTCGAATGCTTTCGCGAAGTCTAGGTAGATCACGTCAGCATTGTTCCCATCCTGTATTTCTTCTAGAATGGACTCATAATGGAGTAGTAATTGGAAGAGGCAGGATCGCCCCCTACTAAATCCATGTTGTCCCTCGTTGAAAGTACCGGTCTTTTCTAGGTGTTCAGTCATTCTGACACGCAGGACCCGTTCAAAGATTGTTATCAGGTGGGAAGTTAACACCACTGGTCTGTACTGTTTGGGTGATCCTTTGCTGCCTCCTTTATGTATAGGGGTAATTATTCCCACTTTGAGTGCTGATGGTATAAAGCCAGTATTTAAGGATTCTGACCACAGTAGTTGTAGGGGTGTTGCTAGTTGGTCTTTGCAGTTTTTCAAGAAAAGTGTGTGGAATCCATCAGGTCCGGCTGCCGAGTTTGATGCTATGCAGTCAATGGCTGCTGTGATGTCTTTCCTCGAAATTTCTACAGATGGGATTTGTTCTTGTCAGGCTGTTGGGGTGAGCTCTGTTACGCTGGCCAGCTTGCCAGAATGTGCTCGTACTCGCTAGCGCTCGCCAGGGCAGTGAAATGGGCTATAATAATCGTAGAACGATGTTCTTTCTTTCTTAGTATTCATGTAGTCACAGTCAAATCAGTGGTGGTCTTTATTCTTGTCTGTGACACATGGAAGTATTTCATATCAGTGATAGAGTATAAGATGTGTAGTGTGAAGTTAAGGAGAGAGAGAGCGGTGGAGGCAGCGAGGTTGTATTTTGTGCGTGTGTATGTACATTGTACATGTGCCTTCCCCGCTCGTGCGGGGTTTCCCACGCTCTTGATTGGCTGGCGGGCCTGGCACGTCCTAGGACGCTTGCTTTTCATGACGTAGTGGTCTGTGATTGGGTGCCGCTGTCCTAGTGTTGGTGCTGGGGGGCTCCCGCCGCGTGTCTCCTTTAGAGCTTGGCATGGTGTGCTTGGTCCTAGACGTCCCTTGCAATCTGTCCTCAATCTAACCCCCTGTACTACTGTTTCTCTCTCTGAACTTCTTCTTTTCCATTACTTCTCATCTTTATTTAATTACTTATCCCTTCTGGTTCTGAATACGACTTCCATAGTCGGCCAGTCGTATTACCAGCACCAGTTCTCACATTATAGGTTTGACTCCTGTAAGGAGATAAAGAAAACCTAATATTTAGTAGTGGCCCCGTAATCATTGACGAACATGCCTATTACATAAGGCATCCTCTTCAAACACTAATTCGCCGTAGTTTGAATCTACCGCGCAGAGCATTTAAAATCTGAGGAGCCTTCATCATGAGCGCACGCGACCTCACTCATGGCTTCAGTCATTATGAATTGGGTTCTCACTACGAAAAAAACTTTGTAAAAAATAAAAAAACAAAAAGAAAATAAGAATAACTATCCAATAAGCTTTCCATCATATCGTGGATGTACTTGTGTGGATCTTTGACCAGACGCTGATTCAGGCGTCATTCTTCCTTCACTGACATATCAAGTAAACCAAAATCCTTAATACATCAACGAATGGGAAGGGGATGGTCGGGAGGGCCCCAGTCGTCAATGATTACGGGGCCACTACTAAATATTAGGTTTTCTTTATCTCCTTACAGGAGTCAAACCTATAATTTATTAGTGGCCCCTCCATCATTGACGAACATGCCTGATTTCTAAGACTGGAGGGGGACATTCGTAATCATATCATAACTCTAGAAAAGCAGATAATCAAACAACCACATAGTATTCTTACTTCGAAAATATATTTAAACATGGCGCAGCCCATATATAATTTTACAAAAAAGGGGTTCAAGCAGGTGCGTGCTTCAAAGAAGCCTGCTTGACAAAAAGGGTAACTCTGGAGATTCTGCGAACAGATCTGTAGTTACAAAGGCACCCCACTCAACGAGTGGTGACAAAAATAATAAGTTATAAGGTTACATGTGCACATAATAAACCCCATAATATTCGTGGAAATGTTTCACAAACGATCTCCACTGTTTAAACTAAATTGCTTTCACAGCTAAAACTACTATAACAACACTGTTGTTTGTACTAACAATGTACTAGCAAAATTTCTCGCCCTGAATAGAACAGAGAAATATTCATATCACATTATCCATAATTTGTCTCACAGCTCTTACATTCCGGCGGGGTCTGGATGTCCTATGTTACACTGACTGCACCCCCCCCCCCCTCCTTTTCCCTTAGAAAGTAAACAAAAGTGACTGAAGGGCCACCTAGACCCTCTGCCTTAAAGCTATACATGGTAAGGAAGGTTTGTCTAGAGCAACTGACAAGTATCTAGTCAAAAACGTATGATTAGACGCCCACAACTGTGTGGACGAAATATCTTCAACTGAAAAGTTCTTCAAGAAACGTAAAGAGGCTGCCCATTTGTGTAAATCGTGGGCCCTACCCACAACGCCGGGATTACTCTCTTTAATGACTTCGACCAGAAGAGAAGCTAACCTCCGTTTCAGTAAGCGTTTGCCCGTACTCGCTACCCATAAAGCACCTTGGGGGTTTAGAGGAGCTACTCTCAAATATTTGGTTAGAGCTTGCACTGGACATAGATTATGGTGCACCTTTCCCCTTTTTAACGCCGGCACAGTGAACTCAGAAAACACGTGCGCACTGTGCTCATTCTTGGCTACAAATCCCGGGGAAGGTGCAATGTGAATACATTCATTAAGTCTACCAAACCTAAGGCAATTAGGTGTGTTGCTCATCGCCGCCAGCTCAGACACTCTGTTCCCGGTGGCCGAAGCCAAAAGGAATACAGCCTTTTTTAAAAGGAACGCAAAATCTGCAGTATTTTGGTACAGACGAGAGTGCAGTAAAGACAGTGCCTTGTCCAGAGACCAAGTAGGCATGAGCTGACGGGGAGGTGGGCGGAGTTTAAAACATGCTCTCATAAAACCTGTTTCCTCCGCCACCGGTATGGAGAGACCTGTAAGGTCTAAAAAGGGCACTCGAATCGCAGTTAAGTGATTTTTTAACGTTACCACAGATAAACGTTTCTGCTCAAACAGATAATTCAAATAATTAAATACTAACGCCACTGAGGGCACAGTCTGTTCTGTTCTAATGATCCAAGAAGTAAAGGCTTGCCAATGTGATTGATACTGTCGTTTCGTAGACTGAGTATATTGATTGATTAATTTATTGGTCACATCTCTACCATACGGTGCTACCCACTTGGCCTCCTGAATGTCCATAATGCAAAAGTCAGCGAGGTCGCTAGGTTGCCAATCGTGTCTAAGTGGAAATACTCGACCGGGAGCGACACCGGGTGCGAGCACCACGTCTTCAATTGCTGGTACCATAACTGCGCCGGCCACAGGGGCGCGATTAGCGAGACTAAGCCTCGATAATCTCGTAGTTTGTTCACTACGTGGCACATTAGTGACGCGTCTGGCGGCGGAAACAGATAGATGGGGCTCCATCTGTTCCAGTCTGTCACTAGGGCGTCCGGCCCCCCTGCCAGCGTTTCCGTCCGGCGGGTGAGGTAGAGAGGGAGTTTGCGAGTCCCCTCGGACGCAAACAGATTCACTCGTGGATGGTAGAGGTCTGCAATCATTAGGTTGAAAATGGGTTGCTTGAGCTCCCATTCTACTGTCGTGCTCTGTCTCCGGGACAGAGCGTCTGCCCAGACTTTTGCTACGCCTGGGAGATAAGATGCGTGAAGATAAATGTCTAGCCTGTTGGCTAGAGTAAAAATCTCTTCCGACACGTTTAGCAACTTCCTTGATCTCGTTGACCCCTGTTTCTGAATACAGTGAACTGCATTCAGATTGTCCATTCTGAAGGCCACCGACTTGCCCCGCAAAGTAGAGCCGTGAGCCTGAAGGAAATACAAGGGGACTAGTAATTCTTTGACATTGATGTGGGAGATTTCTAAGTGGGACCAAAGCCCCTGACCCTGGTGCCCCTGGTTCGACTGAAATCCCCAACCTATCGTGCCTGACGCATCCGTTTCTACCCATACCTTTGGGGGAGGAGAGGTCCATGACATTACTGAGTGCAGCGTTTCCCTCTTCGCCCAGACCGCCAGTAAGGTGTGGATTAATTTTGGGATGGGCCATAATTTTCCCGCCGGTAAGAGTGGGAAATATTTGTTGCCCTCCAATATTAACCGTTTTACTTTCAACCGGCCCAACATTACAGTTAGTTGAATCCAGTTGAGAGAGCCGACCAGAGACTCCCAGACCCTCCGTGTCGTAGTCAGACTGCGAAGAAACATGAACAGTTTCCTGCGAAACCTGTTGCGATTGTCCACACTCTGACTCAGAGTGAGAGCCGCTGTGTCCCAAACCAGCCCTATCCACTGAATTACTCGTGAGGGGACAAGGTTTGACTTTACCAGATTTACCTTGAACCCTAGAGCTTTGACATGAGTTAAAAGTATATTGACATGTTTGATGCATAATTGCTCTGTCTCTGCCACCACCAGCCAGTCGTCTAGGTACCACAGAACTCTGATTCCTTGCTTTAACAACGGTATCAGGGTTTGCCAGACTAATTTTGTGAATAGTCGAGGCGCCAGGTTCAAACCGAATGACATCCTCTGAAAAACAAAATTTTGGTGCCTGATCCGTAAGGCCAGAAACCTTTGAAATCGTTTGTTGACCGATACGTGCCAATAAGCATCTGTCAGGTCTAGGGAACACATCCAACCCCCCGGCGGAAGTGTTAGCCTGATTTGGTGTACTGTTAACATTCGGAATGACTCGTTGTGAATGTGAAGGTTCAGATAAGACAGGTCGACGACCGGTCTCATCTGAACACTGTCCCGTTTGGGAACCAAAAAGAGCTTGGACGTGAATACAGGGTAATTTGGGGGGACCGGGATGATGACATTCTTGGCAATCATTTCCTGGACCAGTGACTCCACCTCTAAAGAAACAAAATTCGACGTTGTCGGCTGACGTAGGCGAGGTCGCCGGAGCCACTGCCAAGTGATGCCCTTGCGTGCCACCATCCGGGCCCAAGTGTTTATCGGCCATGCTTTGTGACACGTTCGGAACGACCCAGTTAGCAGACCAGGGTTCGCCGGCTGTACTACCCTCGGATCCGCCGGCCTTACTACTGGCACCGGGAGTGAGAG